>JANRMT010062819.1:20328648-20342560 GCA_026402145.1 Polypterus bichir lapradei | reverse complement strand
GGTTTGGTGGACTCAGTATTGGGTCACTGCTTTTTGCATATGATGTTGTCCTGATTGCTTCATCAGGCCGTGATCTTCAGCTCTCTCTGGATCGGTTTGCAGCTGAGTGTGAAGCGGCTGGGATGGGAATCAGCACCTCCAAATTCGAGACCATGGTCCTCAGCCGGAAAAGGGTGGAGTGCCCTCTCAGGGTTGGGAGCGAGATCCTGCCCCAAGTGGAGGAGTTCAAGTATCTCGGAGTCTTGTTCACGAGTGGGGAAAGAATGGAGCGTGAGATCGACAGGCGGATCGGTGCGACGTCTGCAGTGATGCGGATTCTGCATCGGTCTATCGTGGTGAAAAAGGATCTGAGCCGTAAGGCAAAGCTCTCAATGTACCGGTCGATCTATGTTCCTACCCTCACCTATGGTCATGAGCTATGGGTAGTGACCGAAAGAACAAAATCGTGAATACAAGCGGCTGAAATGAGTTTCCTTCACAGGGTGTCTGGGCTTTCCCTTAAAGATAGGGTGAGAAGCTCAGTCATCCGGGAGGGGCTCAGAGTAGAGCCGCTGCTCCTCCGCATCGAGAGGAGTCAGATGAGGTGGCTCGGGCATCTGATCAGAATGCCTCCTGGACGCCTCCCTGGTGAGGTGTTCCGGGCATGTCTAACCAGGAGGATGCCCCGGGGAAGACCCATGACACGCTGGAGGGACTATGTAGAAGTGGCCAGGGAGAGGGAAGTCTGGGCATCTCTGCTCAAGCTGCTGCCCCCGTGACCCGATCTCAGATAAGCAGAAGAGGATGGCTGGATGGATGGAAATTCAAAATATGCTAGCTACAACGTAAAACACTCAAAAATAATGAATGAAATCATCAAAGAATACTAAAATCAAACTAAATATTAAATAAACAAATAATATATTATCCAATTAATTGGCAAAACAGTCTGCTAAATGAAAAGGAAAATCTATGAACAAGAACCGAAACATTTTAACCAGGAAATCCAAATGAAAATGGTCAAACTCCAACAAAGCATTTTTGTTTAACATTAGAGTAAAACAATGAAAGTGTAATAAAGATGAACAGGAGAGGAAATGTCAAAAAATAAGCAAATATCAAATTTGGAAAGTACATTCTTTCTTTTAAAAAACTCCTATCTGTCTATCAGTCTAAATCACAGAATGGTTAAAAAAAACAAAAGATACTCTAAGAAACAAAAGCACATAGAGAATTCTTTCGTGTATTCACAAACTCAGGTAGGAGGGGAGTGTTTGAGAAGAATATTATACCTTCAATCCCAGAAGTGAGACCCAAATACTTCTGGGTCTATTGCCTAGCAACACCATCACAAAAATCCATTCAATGGTGGCAGAACAGAATTTAAAATGGCGTCTAAAATAGCTCAAACTCTAGAACACAAGTAGAATCCGAATTTAATTCTACAGCCTCTAAAACCTACATTCACACAGAAAGGAAAGCAAAAATAGATTTCAAACATGCAAAAAGAAAGAATATTCTTGATAAGCTTAACATGCATCACAGGAAAATTAATGGAAGGAATTATTAAGGATAAGGCTGAGCAACACCTGGCAAGGGACAGGAGTTATTCTGAACAGTCAGCATGGGTTCAGAAGAGGGAGGTCGTGTTTTACCAACATGCTGGAATTCTATGAGGAGGCAACAAAAGGATACGATCAAAGTGGAGCTTATGGTATTATTTATCTTAACTTTCAGAAAGCCTTTGATAAAGTGCCACATGAGAGGTTGGGCATCAAACTAAAAGAACTGGGAGTTCTGGTGTAGTGTGGAGATGGGTCTAAAATTGGCTAAAACACAAAAAGCATATATTTTTAATATATATAAATGATTTATACAGGAATATACTGTAAGTAACAAGCTGGTTAAGTTTGAAGATGATACCAACATAGGTGGATTAGTGGATAATTTGGAATCTGTTATATCATTACAGAAGGACTTGGATGGCATACAGTCTTGGGCAGATTTGTGGCAGATGAAATTTAATGTCAATAAGTGTAAAGTATTACACATAGGAAGTAAAAATGTTAGGTCTGAATACACAATGGGTAGTTGGAAAATCGAGATTACACCTTATACGAAGGATTTAGGAGTCATAGTGGACTCTAACTTCCCGACAGTGTTCAGAAGCCATTAAGAAGGCAAACAGAATTTTAGGTTATATAGCACGATGTGTGGAGTACAAGGCCAAGGAGGTTATGTTCAACCATTATAATGCACTGGTGAGGCCTCATCTTGAGTACTGTGTGCAGTTTTGGTCTCCAGGATACAAAAAGGACATAGCAGCGTTAGAAAAGGTCAAGAGAAGTGCGACTAGGCTGATTCCAGGGCTTCAGGGTTTGAATTATGAGGAAAGATTAAAAGAGCTGAGCCTATACAGTTTAAGCAAAAGAAGATTAAGAGGTGACATGATTGAAGTGTTTAAATCATGAAGGTAATTAGTACAGTGGATCAGGACTGTTATTTTAAAATGAGTTCATCAAGAACATGTGGACAGAGTTGGAAATTTGTTAAGGGTAAATTTCACACAAACATTAGGAAGTTTTTCCTTACACAAAGAATGATAGACGCTTGGTATAAGCTACCAAGTAGTGTGATAGACTGTAAGACTTTAGGGACTTTCAAAACTTGACTTGATATTTTTTTGGAAGAAATCGGTGGATAGGACTGGCGAGCTTTATTGGGCTGAATGGCCTGTTCTCGTCTAGAGTGTTCTAATGTTCTAACATCGTAATAATGAACATACAGAGGAAAGTACAAAAAAGCAAACTCTGTGGGACATCCTCTGCCAATGATGAAGACGTCTAGAGACGTTGAGAAGAGCAGCTGCACAAGCAAGACAAGCTTTTATTTCAGTGGTGTAGAAAAGCTTTGCAAATATTACAACAAATGTATTATAGCTAATGAGGAGAATGCTGAAAAATGACGGCTTCAGAGGTTCTTCTCTAAATAGGTCAGAATTTACAAGAAAATTATAAAAACGGAAGTGATGATCAGGCCAAGTTAATTTTGGCAATCTGATATGTCTCCTTTGCTTTTTAATAAAATGTTGTTTTATATATTGAAAAACAGGTTTCCTTTGATTAAAAGCCATCAGGTTTCACTCTTTAAAACCGTACTTGTGTTTGGGGAAAAGGCAAACCAATATTAGAATGGCACAGCTCTCACCTTAAGTGACCTCGTGAACTAAGGAACTGCTGCACCCTCACACTTAACATGTCATCCATTAAATGGACATGGATTTAATTTAAGTCACAAAACAGGCTATTAATCAGAGCACCTGAGGGTTGAGTTACCTTCTTAACATTTCACTATCAAATTTGGCACCTATACTAAAAACCTATGTCTACGTCCCTGGGCACAGCAATGTGCTCTAGGAAATAATCTATATTTCTAAAGTCACAAACAGGCACTGCTTCTTACTATTAAAGACATCAATCATTGTATAGTACACAGTCCCAGGCATGACAAAAAGGGAATAAGGCCTCCAAAATAAGTCACAAGGATCTTCTTAGCCTACCGAAATTAGACCTCACCCCAAGCAACTTGATCCTAAAATCATCTGACCTGCTTTGGCCTACACAGGCCTAAAAATTAATTTTAGCTTCAAAATGCTTTAAATGACCCACAATATCTAAAATTATCTCTCAAGGGATTGGGATACTATTAAAAAAAGAAAAAAAGTCCACAAAAGGAATCTTTATAAGTGATAATATTTATTCAAAAATGTAACCTATAACAATAAGCAAAGCTCAAAGATTGCAAAAAAGAAGCAACCCTAGGTCAAAGTCCCAATACACAATCCAAAGCTAATATCCAAAAAACAAAACAAAAAAATGATCAAAAAATAGTAAATCCAAACCAAAAAACCTAAAATAAAATGACTCCTACAACTTCAATACAATGAGAGATTCTCATCTCTGGGTTTTAAATATCCAGAGGAGGTCTCAGGAGTGGTGACGTTAGGGTGGCCCTTCCTCTTTAGGTACCATATCCAGAGCCCAACGGAAATAAGAAAACAACACATTGTACATTTGATACTAAATAAAACATATAATAACAACAAGATTTATATAAACACACAACAAATACTTTAAGGAATACACACACAAATTATATATATATATATATATATATATTTTTAATTTTTCGATCTAATATTGTTATTGAGAAAAGACATTAAGGAAGATTCAAATTGAATGAGACCAAACAATGACCAACTCTGGACAATGGCAACCATGTGAAAAAAAGTCCATAGAAATAAGAAAAAATTCCCATGTAACTTGTGTCATGTAATCTACAGGCCTGCTATTCATTTGAATTCTCAGAATGTGCTTCTTAATTCTTGAAACTCAGCATAACAGATATATTGGAAAGGCATAGTCTTAAAGAATTGAATTGAAGATATGCCTCATTCTTTGGTCAAGAGTCCTGTCTTCAATTCAAACACAAATGCACGTATTTTGTATAATGGACATGTAGATTATATGGCACAAGTTACATGAGAGTTTTCTTTTTTTCTGTGGATGTTTTTCACATTGTTTACTGTTGTCATTGTTTGATCTTGTTCAGGTTTGAGTCTTCATTGCACCTTTTCTTTATAAAAACATGAGAATAAAAATCTGTCTTGGCTGCTGCTACTATGTGGGTTAAGTAACATATAAAACATTTGTGCAGAGTATTAAATTAAAATAAAAAAGACAAAAAAAATGTATACCAAAGCCTGGGGAAAAAAAATGGCTAAAGCAAGACAGATATCAAGGATCTTATTTTATTTCTCAAAATCACTTCATCTAATTCAGGACCATGGGGTACCCAAGACTATTTAGGTAGTAGCACTGAGAACAAGACAGGAGACATCCCTTGACAGGGGTATCACGGGGCCCATTCACACTCCAGGAGGGGACAGTTTTGAACAATGATTTAACTGATCATTCAAAAGACACACAGACAACCATGGAATCTGTACGCTACTGAATTCACCAACATGCTGCTCCAATGTCAAACATATAAAATAAAGTGGAGATCAACATAGAGTGCATTTGCTATGAAGTAACACTATATTTTTTAACTAATTTATTATTTTAAATAGTTTTTTTATTCATAAAGCACTAGCCTTTAATTTAAAGTAAGCAGAAAATGAAATGCAAACTGGCCTGGTTTTACATTCTTCAGGAAACAAAATAACAGAGTACAGTTGTAGTGATTTTAGACCTTGCAGCCAAATGGTATGCCACTTCATACACTGAAAATGTAATAGCAGTAAATAACTGTGACATAGTGAACTATGTTTAGATCACTGGGCAGATCGCCCGTGGCAATGTTGCTGGAAACAAAAAGGGTGAAATTAAATTAATATGTAAACATCATGGAGATAAATTATAGTATCTCTCTATTCTGTTTATGAACCTACTCTTGGTCAGATCTCAAGGTGAATTGGAGACCACATTTTATAACATTTATAACTAAAATATGAAAAAGTTTCTGTTTTAACAATGTGTTTACATAGATTACTGTAGAAACGGAACACATATGAAATGCGTGTGTTCCAAATAACGATCTATTATTTCCACTCTAAAACTGCCAGATAATCAATCAAGGTATGAGCTGGGAGAAGTTTGTGCACATTCTAAGTCGGTGGGGGATGGAATAGCTGGCTGCTTGCAGCTTGTCTTTATCGGCACATTTACAGGACAAAGGACGCTCTAGCGGAGAGGTACGAACGGTTTTAAGGTGGGCCGGATCTACGAGTTTTTTCATAGACTCTGGTAATTCTAGTGTTAAGCTATCCCACCGGCTTATGTTTAAATTCCTTTTTATTAAATTTTCTTTTTTTGTATTCTTTAATTGTTATTGTTTATGTTAATATTGATATTTATGTTTATTCTTTATAGAATTATGTACTTTTGTAAGTCTTGCTTATTATTTAGTTTCTATATATAAGAATTTGTTCTACCATGTTCGTTGTATTTTGTGGGTGGTTCCCCAATTGGTGGAGCTACCTGCACATCTCCTTCTAGGGGTTGCCCCAAGCCCTACAAAGATGGAGGAGAAAGGCAGTTAAATGAAGTACATTGTATGTGCTTGGTGTTGGTGAATTTTCTTGTGTTTTGCTCATTGGTATTATTAAATTACTGGATTTTTGACTTTCCTGCTCAGTTTTTTGACCACGCTTGTTCAGATTGGCTTTTTAGACATCTTTGTTTGTGTCTTTGTGCTATTTGAGGTTTCTTTGTTATAATAGAGCATTTTTAAAAATAAACCTTTCATTTATAAAGATTCTTCACTTGCCGTTTTTGTATCCTAGCCATGGGTTTATGATCATCCCTTTTGTAGTTAGGGATTTTTGATATAATTGGGACATATTTTTTAACTTTGATTTAGAAACACATTTTTGTCTGATGTACCACCAGTTATGGTGTTCCTCAGGTTGACTTTGTGTTGCACCCCCTCTAGGCAGACTGGGGGAGATTCCAGTCAGTTTTCTTGTCCATTTTGAAGGCCTCACACCCTTTTGGGCACTTCACGTGAGTTGATCAGTACATTTCTAACCTCAAGAGAGAAGACTACAGGATTTCTGAGCACTTACAGCTACACTAATTCACAAGAGGGCAATTTACTGTTGACCATCTGCTAGAGTGAAGATTGTTATTTGCG
Organism: Polypterus bichir lapradei; assembly: GCA_026402145.1. Lineage (NCBI taxonomy): Eukaryota > Metazoa > Chordata > Cladistia > Polypteriformes > Polypteridae > Polypterus > Polypterus bichir. The sequence continues at coordinate 20,335,885 of JANRMT010062819.1, read as the reverse complement.
TAGCCAGCTGTTCACCCAGTAACAGGGGTGTTAGTTGAACAATAATAAACAGCAATGTTGCACTCTAATTCCCTAAATGAGACCCTAATTCACTTTTCTATGATTATGAGCCACGGGAAAAACCACAACAAATGTGAATAGGACCCAAGCCGTAACTAGCTTCATGCATTCTGCAATGTGAACCCTGTGGATTTCATGATATCAGCAGTCACTGTCACAGTCTTCAGCATCACTAGCACCAAGACGAGCACTGGTATTTATTCACTTCTTTTGAAAGATCCTCCTGAGCCTTGTCACTATGCGCATCTCATCCTTGCTGGATAACCTGCTGCCACTAAAACATCTAACCCCCTAGCCTGTGAAGAGTCGTCTGTCAGCTGTTACAGTGTTATTGGCGAACCCACTAAAGTACACTGAGTGGTTGAGAACACCATAACACATTTTTATATTTGATTTTCATACCCCATACACCACCACCACCACCTGTAATTTTGTTTTTTAGGGTCTTATGGGTCCAAAGTGTTAGTTGGGGAGTCCAACATCCTGTTCCATTATCCCTGTATTTTATACCTTACCCTAAGCTTAGATTAATTGGGTTTAAGAAATGGATGAATCGTTCAAGACTGTTTTCATTAGAATACTAACTAACTGAAAAGAAGACATTAAACCTGTCTGTCAATGCTTCAAACAATAAAAGTAGCAGTGAGTGCATATTTGTTTACTAATAAACTAAACAACTTAAAATTACAGACTAAGTAGTCAACGTTCAGGCCTGTTAATGCTGGATCACAACCTACCACCCTATGCACATTCCATCTTCATAAATTTAAAATAAGGATGGAATGGGAAATGTTACAACTTCTTTGTAAAAAAACAAAACAAAAAACACCTCTCCATTCAATCCAGTCATGAATATCTTCATGCAATAGTTGCAAAACAAGCTTTAAATATCATTAGTTAACACTTTTTAGTAACATTCATTAGTAAGATACTAACACACATTATGTAATGCTTCTTCACGTCTTTGAAGTCATTTACTAGTTGTAGATCTACTAGTATTGTATGTGAATTTCCCCTTGGGATTAATAAAGTATCTATCTATCTATCCATCTATCTAGATCATTTGGCAAAATGTATTCATCTATTGTAAAGGTTTGTAAAAGTATATTAGTTAAAATAATAAAGTTCACTATGTTACCTATAACAAACCAATCTACCTATTGTTAAATAATTAATTTGACCTTTTTTAAAGAAGTTAAAGTTGAAACAGAATGTACAAGATTTACAGATCGATTGTAAATTTACCATTTCTTGTAACAGATTTAGAGGGGCTTACACAAAAACAAACTGAACACAGATGACAGTGAGGCTTAGACAGTTGTCTAGATGTTATTACTTGGCAACTCCACCCAACAAATTATTGTTACACAAAATATGATAATAATTATGGGTTCAGTATTAACTAGCAACCAAACTTGAAAGTCCCTCATGGCAGGAGTGGCTCCCAAGTCCACAGGCCGCTGAGCCCAACAAGACATTGATCCCCACCAACTCCACTGCAAACCAGAGCTAACCTACTGACATTATGTCATAACTGAGTAGATAAGTGTACGCTACGTAATTAACACAATAATTTGCATTGCTTCGTGCTATGCATGAAGAGATGGCATTAGACTATATACACACTTTGGATTCAATAATAAAACACAAATGCAGTGAAACCCTGTAAAAATACACCCCAGTATAATATAAGTTGGGAAATAGCTGCCTTCCTTTCCCATATACGATAACAAAAATTGCTGTTGTCTTCAAATCCACGTGCACAGGCACGTCATATAATAACGCCATAGATATCAACATCACTTCTATTAAATATTCTAACTCAACCAACCATTACCAGCCAACACCTTTCAGAAGGTTTAAATACAGCAGAAAACACAAATAGAGAACAATGTTGTTGTCCTACCTTGCAGCATCTTCAGTTTTGCTAAGGTCTTATCCAAAAGCTGACCTTTGAGCAGGCCCAAATTCCTTACCCACTGTACCTGGGTTCAGTTTGTGAGACTCAGCTGGTGTAATCTTCATGAGGCCCGCCCTCCCCAAACCACTCGATCTTTGGGACCCTGGGCCTTAATGGCCTGTTTAGGGATCCATGTATTCTGCATGGTATCACTGTGACCTCTAAATGTTGGATGATATTTTTCCCGTTAACAATCTGGACTGTCTGGCTACTGATCCTCAGACTGTGGTACATAATGGGCTGCAGATTTATTTTGTCAAGTTTTTTTTTAAATAAATTGAAGACTTTCTTTATCCACATTTCCATTGAATATATATTTTCTAAAACAGTATTTTTCTTGCTGTGCTTATTGGATTTCAGCTTTAATTCAGATGACCTAATTTTTTTGAGTCAAAATCAATTTGTGGTCTGATTGAGCTCTGAAAATGGTTAGAAAACCATTCCTAGACTGTCTCCACTTACATTAGTTTATTTACTTAGACTTTTTATTTCAGCCAACCTGAATTACTCTGCCTTTTAGCATAATCAGGAAAAAAATTCTTCATCACCAGTTTTCATATAATACAATAAAAGCTTGCAACACATTTTCGTAAGAATATTTATTCCAGAAACAATAAACAGCTTTTGTTGTTTTTTTTTTCTTGAGCAATACTTTCTTAATTTTTTTTCAAAGTCCATGCACATATGATATTCGTAAAATGATAATGTTTAGAAATTAGTCAAACTGCATGAGCGTTACTGCACTAAAACGTGCTGTTTATTGGCCTTGGAGCTCAATTTGTATACACTTTTTCCTTTCTTACAAAAAAGTTTCATGCTGCCCACAGTAACCTTCTAAAGTAGTGGTTCCAATTTTCAGACCCTGGTTTTATTCCAACAATTAGTGCATCATTCTTCTTTTTAACCGATTGCTTACTTTAGTGAACTCTCCTTGTTTTTTCTTATTCTTAAAAATTACAAAATATTTGTATTTTGCCAAAGCTGAAAATGCATAATGTCTTTTGTTATTTTCTCTCTAATGTACCATTTTCCCTAGAGTTTGCTCCCTTAATTATATAAATGATGACATTAGGGGTTAATTACTTCAGTGTCAAATTCCCTTGCCTGTCATTTGTAAGAAATGTTTCAAAATGAGCACACAAGTGAAAATGGCAGTAAAGTTTCTGTTCCCCTTCAATATTTTATTTTATTTTGCACCTGTGTCTGCACTGCTTATTGCTAATCATCAGTATACGGATGGAATTAAGGGGTAAATTAAAAAGAAAACCGCTGAAGAAATATAAAGGAATGCTAAACCCCAAAATAATTAATTTTCTTAACTGTCACCTTGTGTTGTTTGTAGTGATAGCCTGAGAAAAAGGTTTAATCTCACATTTTTATGAAGAAAAATCAAAATTCCTGATGCAATGGGCTTCAACAGGGGCCAACACTGAACAACAGCAAACAATATCAAAATGTCTGTAAAAAATTGGGAGTGGTCTCCCCTAGACTTTCTCGTATACAAAGATATGGGGATGGATATTTGAGGAGTAAACTGCAAGACGATGATTGTATTTTTATATTATGTACATTAAAGAACCCTCAACAACAAACCAAATCAAATTAATAATATATTAAACAATTATTATAAAAGTAAATTTGAATACATTGGACCCTGCAGCTTCATGAATAAAAGGTAAAGTACCACTTCCGGTTAATGTCTACGTTTTGTACCTAATACTTGTATGCATAATTAGGTTGACCTATGTGAAAGCATACTCAAGTTATCATGTTTACATTCACACACACACACAAATTTTGAAATGGAATTTTTGGAGGATTCCAATACATACGTATACGAGAAAGTCAGGGAGATCTAAAACGTCGAAATTCATCAAAATCTTGACATCGAATCTTTGGATGAATACAATACTTTCTTTATACTTCGTATACAAGAAAGTAAAAATTTAATCATGTCATATAATCCACAGCTCAGTTGCTGCCATTTTTTGGTGGTATATTCCTTTAAACATCTAAAACTATGAAACAGCTTACAAATATTTGTGAATTTCTCAGAAATATTTGTAGGCCAGATAACTAAACAATGAGCTAAATTAAAAGAAAGAGTGGTATAGTGATCATAAAATTATATGGAAGAAAAACATGCAGCCAATTGGGATCCCCCAGGATTGAATTTCTAAAGCACTATTTTAAAACCATTCGTCCACCTTTTCATTCGCTTGCGTATAATGGGAAAAGTACCTACTGTGGTAGTCACATCTCTCCATCTGTCGGTCTGTTTGTTCGCATCAAACAACACGACTGATTTTGTTGAAATCTGGCATATTTTTTCTTTGAAGAAATTTGTAAGGGCAGTTCAATATTTGTTGAGATATCTAGAATACAACGTGCTGTACAAAGCTTTGAAAAGAAGGAAATATTCAATGCAACTTCAATTATGGATTAGCTTCCCGTTTCAAATTTACCTAGAGAGAGGTTACTTCAACATTGTACATTTGCCTCTTTTACCAGCCCTGTTGTCACTCAGATGACTGGTGCAAGTTAATCAAAACTGTGGAGGAGGTGTATGTAAGAGCTGTTTGCACATAAGCTTTCATCTTCTGCTGCTTGAGGTAAGTTAAATGTAAACATTAAAAAAAGTCAATTGTCTGTAAATTAGTAACAGAGGAAAGAAATTATGTAAGCATTGAGTGAACAAATATTTACAACAGTTTTTAAATGACAAAAAAATCAACCTCATAGCTGTATTATCTACAGTTATTATTGTAAAGAATGCACATTATCAACCTGCAGCTAAAAGGTGTTTGCACTTATTAATCACACTTGAAAGGTACAACTTCTCTAATTAAAATACACATAAAGATGGGTTTAGAAAGTTGATATACGTACAGAAGATCGGAGCTGTAACTCAACAAGGACTGTACTGTGCCTTACAATTTCATGTCACTTTTGGTATTCCCATTACACAATAAATTGGTTCCTTTCCAAGTTCTTAGGTATTTAAATGATTTTAATCACTTATTCATTTTTACTTACTTAACACAATTGCTTTTCTCCTTGGATGGATAGGATTATAAATGAATACATTAGAGGGTCAGCTCATGTTGGACGATTGGGAGAAAAGGTCAGAGTGGTGAGATTGCGTTGGTTTGGACATGTGCAGAGGAGAGATGCTGGGTATATTGGGAGAAAGATGCTAAGGGTAGAGCTGCCAAGAAAAAAGGAGAAGAGGAAGGCCTAAGAGAAGGTTTATGGATGTGGTGAGAGAGGACATGCAGATGATGGGTGTAACAGAAAAAGATGCAGAGGACAGAAAGATATGGAAGAAGATGATCCACTGTGGCAACTCCTAATGGGAGCAGCCGAAAGAAGAAGATTGATTGTGATTTTATGGTAATATTAGCACAGCAGAACACCCATTTCTTAAAGCAATAGTAGAAAGGTAAATGCTTCTGTATCAATGACACTGGGCATTTGGCAGCCTGTGTTCACTGGATATGCTAGCCCTTACATCCCTCTTTCTTTGAGTGTCTTGTTGCCTTTGTTCATCTGACATTCCAGCCCTCTTGTGGACGCCAGAATACATTGCACCTGGGGACGGACACCAGACACTAGATGTTTTCTCATTTTATATATACAGACTGCTAATTTTGCATTTAAAGTTTTTTCTTTTAGTAATTTCAATTTATTATTGATATTTTGGCATTTACTTGGTAACTGAGTGGTGTGGTATTGTTACTAAAATTGAGAAAGAGATGGTTGCATTTACTGCACTAAATACTAATTTTTTTTCGGATCCCATTTGTTCTTTAAAAAAACCTCATTTTTTTAAAATAAAAAACACATATTCCTTGATAATTCTTTATTTTTCTGAAACTACAATTTATCGGCACAGCTCTGGACCTTCTTTCCACGCTGCTGACAATTTAACCTTGACACTTCAACAGAGAGTTTAACTCTATATTGGGTACTTCTTTTAAAAATGTCATATTTACCTCTGAGTATTTTTCTGAAAAGCACACACAGCAATGGTTTCACACATAAATCAACATAAAATGTCTATTGCTGCGTCCTGTGGCTACTTTTGGTGTCTGTTTGGCGTCTCTGGTAGCAGAGGCTGCACTTGTTTGTGCATTCGCTTTCGACGCCATTTTAGAGGTTGTTTCCTCTTTGCTACTCAAGCATGTTCAAGGAATCGAGGTCAAATCAATGAAGCTAACTTTCCCTCTGGCAAAGAGAGCTGAAGTAAAACATAATGGTGAGTTTTGCCGCCGTTTTCAGCTGATTACTGTCCTCTACCCATGAATTTTGACAAAAGTCGACATCCGCCCTAAAAGAGTTAAGAACTTTGAATAACAGCTAGTCAACAAACCTCCACAACCAGCTACAGCACATCAATCAGTGGCATTTTTATATCACTTGTACTGGACTTTGCTGTTTTATGAAAGCTATTGAGCCACTACAAGCGTATTTGGGCTTTTAACTACATCCATCTATTATCCAACCCGCTATATCCTAACTACAGGGTTACGGGGGTCTGTTGGAGCCAATCCCAGTCAAACACAGGGCACAAGGCAGGAAACAAACAGGGCGGGCGCGCACACACACACACACACACACACACCAAGCACACACTAGGGACAATTTAGGATCGCCAATACACCTGACAAGCATGTCTTTGTCTGTGGGAGGAAACCAGAGTACCCGGAGGAAACCCATGCAGACACGGCGAGAACATGCAAACTCCATGACATTGTAAAGTGCTGTTAAAAAGCATACATTTGATATATTCAACTAATTCATGTAATTATGTATTTCATATGAATCTGACTTATTGTTACAAAAAATATTCATTTAACTAAATGTGATAATTAACTTCTAGATGAAGTAACTGAAAAAAACATAAGTTATATGTTAACTTTCAAGTCAGTTCACTAAGTTCCCAAAAGCGCCGGCCATGCATACATTTTCTAACTTGTTACAACAACAATATTTATTTATATAGCACATTTTCATACAAATGATGTAGCTCAAAGTGCTTTACAAGATGAAGAAAGAAAAGATTAAAAAAATGAAAATCTAAAAATAAAATTATTCAATACTAAATAACAAAAGTTATTTGTTATTTAAGAATAAAGTAAGGTCCAATGGCTGGGAGGACAGAAAAAACAACAAAAAAAAAAAAAACTCCAGAGGGCTGGAGAAAAAAAAAAAAAA
>JANRMT010062819.1:20300558-20323971 GCA_026402145.1 Polypterus bichir lapradei | reverse complement strand
CCCCCCCCCCCCCCCGCTTACAGCTCTCCCTCCCTTTCAACAAGGTGCGGGTGGTACGCAACGCAACTCACTTAACCTCAGGTGGTACTTGATGTCCAAATGTTTGGGAACCCCTGCACTACAGGACCCTCATGAAGTCTGTTTCTGATTGTATGGTCAGAGACATTCACACCAGTGACCTGCTGGAGGTCAATTTGTATGGCTCTGGCAGTGCACATCCATTTTCTCATTGCTCAAAGGAGCAGATAAAGGTCTTGCTGATGGGATAAGGACCTTCTACTGCCCTTTCCAGCTGTCCTATAGTAACTGCATGTCTCCTGGAATCTCCTCCATGCCCTTGAGACTGTGCTGGGAGACGCAGCAAACCTTCTGGCAATGGTACTTATTGATGTGCCATCCTGGAGAAGTTGGACTACCTGTGCAACCTCTGTAGGGTCCAGGTATCACCTCATGCTACCAGTAGTGACACTGATCGTAGCCAAATGCAAAACTAGTGAATAAACAGTCAGAAAAGATGAGGAGGGAAAAATGTCAGTGGCCTCCACCTGTTAAACCATTCCTGTATCGGGGGTCGTCTCATTGTTGCCCCTCTAGTGCACTTGTTGTTAATTTCATTTACACCAAAGCCGCTGAAACTGATTAACAACCCCCTCTGCTACTTAACTGACCAGATCAATATCCCAGAAGTTTCATTGACTTAATGCTATACTCTGATTAAAAAGTGTTCCTTTAATTTTTTTCACCAGTATATATTGTTTGGGTTATTTGGAAGAATAGAATCTGTTAATCTGAACCAGTGACTGTGTGTATGTTAGTTGTGTCTGAGGTTTGGGGCTAGATAGCACCCCCTGTCTTTTATACTGTATTGCCTTACATGTGCTATAAACCAATGTCCCTGAGGAGAGAATGGTTAAACTTCAGAAGGAGCAAAATGTAATAGTGGTGTAACAGCCAATCCTAGAAAATTAATGTTAATGTTAAATTCATAGATGTGTCCACAAATTTCAACAGAATATCATTTTCACATAGTAACTTAAATTATGGTAAAATCTTTTACCCCCGTAAGTTGCAAAGCAATAGAACTTTCTTAGCTATTCCTGTAGAAAAAGAGTGTTAATTAAGCCAGGTAGGAAATAGTCTATCTGCTGTAAGCACAGGCTGTTAGTTTAGCTTACAAATAGAATATTGGCATGTTGTTTTCTGAGCACCTCCTTATCACAAATGCTTTATAAACATATGAAATCTATGATTGTATGACAAAATATGGAGAGAAATTAAACAAGATAAATAAGCCATAAACAGACATTTCTTTAAACAAGAACTTTTACTTTCTGTGTAATATCGATTTTTTCTCTATTTTTGTGTGAACATTTTTTTAAATTGTACTAAAACTTTTAAAACGAAGATGCTTGGTCTGTGGAATTATTTGAACACTCATTACACCATTGCCTGAATTGTTCTGAGACGTAAACTAAAGCTGCAAAACCTTGAACATTTTGGTCAAACGTACCTGCAAAGATTGTAAATCTTTGGCCTTCTAGGGTTATTGCCATTAGCATTAAGTGAAAATATGATAAACTAGTGTCAACTTGGCAGGAGTTTTTTACTTTAGTATCACAATACCTGCAGTCGAGTTTCATTTCAACAATGTCGAAAATACGACAAGAGAAGGCAACTTAGAATGCACTGCCGGAAAGTATCATGTTGAAAAAGCAAAATATTTTATTTTATTTCAGTTTTGTGATGATCACTTCCTTGGATAAGTATGTAACTCTTTGATCGAACAAAATTTCAACGGGAACTCATAAGGTTGCCTATGTGAAAAATGAGTTGAGAAAGGCTGTTATAATACATTTTTCTTTAATATTTTATGTCACTGTCCTGAACAACACTGTTAAAGGCTCCATTCACATGTGCATGCTAAGTTTGGCACACAGGGGCTCAGCATTTAGAATTGCCAACCAAGCATTGGATTAGATAGCCAAAGACAACTGGAGGATTGTATAGTCAGCCTAAACACAGAATAGTATTTCTGTCCTCTGTCAGTACAAAATCTTCTTTCCTTGTTGGGAGAATGAGAACCGGCATGTAGGCATTATGTTATTTCTGTGTTTTGTGGAGGAGGAGTTCAGTCCATACCTGCCTTTGTTTGGAGACAGAGAAGACCAGCAAGTGAAGCAGACAGTATTAAAAGGCTTGGACAACAGCCAAACCCTTCGAAGCTGTGTCGGGCCTCCGTTCGAAAACCCTCTCAGTGTGGGGACGAAAAAATGGCAGACTGCGTAGATCCAGACTCCCACCTGGATAAAAGTCTGTCATATGCCTCCCGTCTGTAACCACGTCAACCGTCAGTAAATGTAAGCTAAAGTATATTTTTCTCATGTGATTCTTATACCGCCGTAATCACGATGGGAGGGATATCGCCTTTTCTGTCATATTACTATATTGTTTAGTTACTTAATGTGCCGCAATTTCAAACGAACACATTTCTGGAGAGCTAATGCCTCCAAAGGAAACAAAGGCACACACCAATATGCTCAGCATTTTAGTCTTAATCATTGTGACATCACATGAATGAGAACTTCAGTACGACTTATTGGAAATTGCAGGTCATCACCTACAGCACCTTCCTACCCAACAGCATATACAACTTCTACAATGCTGATATGAAATAAAACAAACATAGTACCAGTACAAACACTTACAAAAAACATCACATGCAATAATGAAAAGTACACTTATAAAGAACTGGTTATTGCACTGCATCACAGAAATCAGTGTCCTTGTGTTTAGACTTCTGTTCTTTTCTTTGGTACACAAGATTGTTATTGTTACTCAAACTGAATTTTTACTTTCTCAGACCAATAAATCCTTGATATGGTGCCACAGCTTAGGTTACTGAAAGCAGCTGTTTACCTTTAACTTGCGTCACACACGTGCACATGGGAGGCAGCTAAAGGTCTCAAAAGAATGTAAGTCCCGATCTGACCAGGGGGTGACAGAGTGCATTAATCCTTTCTCTTATCTCCCTGCAGACAAAAATGAGGGAAATTCCACCTGGTTCTGCCCCAAAAGATATCACTTCTGGTTCCACCTTCCAAGAAGTTGAAACCCGATGACCTAATTTCCGGTTCTGGTCCCAAGATCCCTCCTCTACCTGCCATTCCACTATATATCTACCATGTTTACCAACCTGGGCAGTTCTGTTTCAGACTCTTGTCTGTAAAGACCATTTTCTCAACCTCTTTTCAAATTTTGCAGCCAATTTTCAAGTATACGGGAGGCTGCCCCAAACCCCTTTGAGTGTCAAGGCTTGGTTATTGACTACACTTGCAATAACCATGCATTTGTAGGCAGATCTAGAGAAAAAAGCATTCTTTAATTTTTATATGCAAACTTCTTTCAGGCATGAACTTGAAGGTTTATAGGTACCATCACAAACATGTTTGATTGATACTTGTTACAGTACCGTTATGCAGGGTTTAATTGCTTATACATTTTCAGGCATATTTGTTATGAATTGAAAATAATATGGGCTTTACTTGTATTGTAATCATACATCAGTCACCCCTGTGAAAATCCAATGTTCCCCCTGGCCAAATTTGTGCTGTTGCCAACCTTGTTTCACAGTCGAGTTATTTATGTATTGTAATTTTCTTAGTAGATAGAGCACAGTTGTCAAAACAGTCCTGTTTGCGGTGTATTTTTATTGCATTTATTAAGTTAACTACATTAAGGCAATTCACATTCTGACGCTTTTCTGCATGGTTTCATGTAGGTAGACATACTTATGGTCAACATTATAGTTCTTAGCATTTTAGTATACAGATATGAATTTTGTCCCTATAATCTGTAGCTACACAACAGCAACTAAGGCTGTATTGCTGTTATTGTGCTGACATCACAAGGTGGAAGACCCTCACAGATTAACCTGTAACATCTAACAGATACGCCATCTATAAATACAATGACTAAGTTATGTTAGCTCTGTAAGCCGTGCTGTTTCTTTGAAGGACAGGTGATTGGCAGGATGATGCCGGACTTCATCCTGTATCCAAACGGTGCCATCTTTCGCCTTTATGCCTGGTGCAGCTGTGTTGTTCTTATATGTGAGTGAACGTTTCTTGCGGGGAGGGCTTCTGTTCTCTTTCTCCGATCTGAGTTCACCTCTGTTATAGCACGTCTTTATTTGAAAACAGCCGCGTCAGATCAGGGCGAGTGTGAACGCGACTGAGAGAATAAAACTGAATAAAAAAAACGCTAACCTTTACAAGTACCATACATTTATACTGTCTGTTACAGACTCAAATCAAATGTATGTTTTTTATTGTATAATAGTAACAATAAGAACGGCTCACTACTCAAAATGTTTATTTTGGGACACGTTAAGACTCGAACCCAGGACCTTCTGAATAGGAGTCAGCAGCTCTAACCACTTTACTACTCAAGAAGTTAGGAGAACAAGTAACACTAACCCGATTTTTTTTTCTTCGGTTATAGTCTTGGGGGGGGAAAAAGTGCATTTATTCTGTTATACTTGTATCTTTTGTGAAAGTGCTTATTTGATATTTGGACTTTAGTCTTCACATATTATACACTTCATGTATACATTTTGTTGTCAGTACTAAAACATGGAAAAAGTTTGTCTTTTAGGTATGTGTTCAACATTTCCTTTCATCCTACACTTACAAAGATCTTTCTGGACACGAAACACATGTAAAATGCATGAGTCCGAATAACAATATATTTTTTTAGCTTATGTACCTGACTCCGTGATAAACAAGGCTTTAGTTGGGAGAGGTTTATGCAGTTTCTCCAGCGGTCAGGGGGTGGGGGGGCAGTATAGCAGGCTGCTTGCTGCTTGGGATTATCGACACATTTACAAGATAAAAGACGCTGAATGGAGATGTGCGAGTGGATTTAAGGTGGGCCGGATTTACGAGTTTTCTCGTAAGCTTTGGTAATTCTAGTGTTAAGTGAAAGAAGAAAGAACAGCAAGAAACAACATGCAAATCCGTACAACAAAAGCATTTTTGTGAATGTTATACCACATTGTGACGTTCAGAATCACTTTATAGCTATCATGTGAAACATAACAGAATTGACATTGGTTAGGTTAAAAAACATGGAATACAAGACATTACTAACTCAAGACAACACAATTTCAGCCCACCATTAATCTGACGCTTTGAAAACCACTATACAAATACAACAATTTTATGAACAAAACAATTACAAGTTTCAATGATTAACTCAAATAAATAGAACAAAACTATACAAAATAATACAGATATCAAACAGTAAAAGCTGAGCAAGTATGTAGTATTTACAAATAGACAAACAGCACAGTTATAGGTTGTAAAAACAGTTAGGGTAACTCTTTGAATAATTAGGATGTGAATAATTTGAGGAAAAAAGCTGCGGAGATGGCGTGTAGTTCGGTTTGCAAAAGACCTGTGCCTTCTCTGTGATGGCAATCTAATGAACAGTACCACAGACACATTAATTTGCAAAGGTGGACAGTTGGTGACTTGCCAGTGAAAATCAATCCTCATTTCCACTGTCTTAATAGCAATGAGCCCCAATGTTAAATGTTGAATGTTAGCTACAGTAAGTCTTCAGACAAAGCTTTCTATTTCCCAATCAGTCTTGTTTGGCATCCTCGCCTGTGGTCACAAGCTGTGGACACTGACCAAAATTATAATATTGTGAGTCCAAGGAATGGAAATAGGTTTCCTGCAGAGGGTTATACTGGTTCACTTTTTTTATTTAGAATGTATAGTTAGTGTGTTTACTGTGTTTAGTCCACAGTGAGGTGTGCCAGATTCAAATCACGGGGAAAATACCCAGGGACAGAATAGAGACACACTGGTGGCATTAAATTCTCTTTGTTCGGGCGGGGATGTCTCAGCAGAAGACTGAAAATCAGGGAGATCTGGTTGGTCAAGTTTGGCATGTTGCCACTATGGCCCACACTAGGTAAAAACAGATAGAAAGTAATGTGATATTTTATTTCAGCATACTTGAATTTGTAAAAAATAACTTGATGATGCAGGTGTTATTCTTTTTACTAACATCTCCTAAATCATGAGATCACATTTTGTGCCAGGTCACTGTTTGTGTGGAGTCTCTGAATGTTTTCATTATGTCTGTGTGAGTTTTCCTCTCACATTCCAAAAACATGAAGGTTAGCTTAACATGGCAACTCTTAGTTTATCCTGGGTGTTTTATCATGTTATCAGATGCACCTTAAACAAAAGGTACCAACTAACCTGTTAGGTTCTTTTCTTAAGAGGTGATAAAAAAAAATCAAAACTAGTAATCCAGCTGTTACCTGTAACCTCTTACCTGTCTCACCGTCTGCATTTTACCCACATATTCAATCCTAGGGACTTGTAATTGTAGCTTGTTTACTGACTGGGATTGTCTTTACTTCCAAATCTTTACTTCAACCCAGTTTATCACTAATAAAGGACATCTCAAAGGAGTCCCCTAGAGCCCCTAAGGGACCTCAGTTATACAAGGAATGCTCAATCTAGCTCTTGGCCTGCTTTCTAAATAAATTATACTTATTTGCATCACAACCAATAGCAGCAAATATAAGCAATACAAAGAATAATACAAACTAGGATGGTGCATGCAGTCTTTTTACTCAATTACAGGGTGGGCCATTTATATGGATACACCTTAATAAAATGGGAATGGTTGGTGATATTAACTTCCTGTTTGTGGCACATTACTATATGTGAGGGGGAAAACTTTTCAAGATGGGTGGTGACCATGATGGCCATTTTGAAGTCGGCCATTTTGGATCCAACTTTTGTTTTTTCAATAGGAAGAGGGTCACCTCTGACCACTTATAAAACGTGTTCAATGTGCTGCCCATTGTGTTTGTGTTAACAAACAAAACCACCGCTATTGGTCTGACACTAACCCACATTGGATAGATCCCTCCAAGACTGTTGGAACAAAAAAAATGATGGTATGGTGTGGTATATGGGGTACAAAGATAGTGGGGCCATTCTTCATCAATGGAAACCTCAAGGCCACTGGATATGCAAAATTGCTACATGATGATGTGTTTCCCTCTTTATGCACTGAAGCTGGCACGTTCCCTGAGTTTTTCCAGCAAGATGGTGCACCACCACATTATGGGTGTCAGGTCCGAGCATTCCTAGATGAACAGTTTCCTGGAAAGGGGATTGGTCGTCGTGGGCCAGTTGAATGGCCCCCAAGGTCTCCCGATCTGACCCCCTTAGACTTTTATCTTTGGGGTCATCTGAAGGCAATTGTCTATGCTGTGAAGATACGAGATGTGCAGCACCTGAAACTATGGATACTGGAAGCCTGTGCTAGCATTTCTCCTGCGGTGTTGCTATCAGTGTGTGAAGAGTGGGAGAAGAGGGTTGCATTGACAATCCAACACAATGGGCAGCACATTGAACACATTTTATAAGTGGTCAGGAACTTGTAAATAACTCATGAAAGAATAAAGTTACGTTAAAACCAAGCACACCATTGTTTTTCTTGTGAAATTCCCAATAAGTTTGATGTGTCACATGACCCTCTTCCTATTGAAAAAACAAAAGTTGGATCCAAAATGGCCGACTTCAAAATGGCCACCCATCTTGAAAAGTTTCCCCCCTCACATATACTAATGTGCCACAAACAGGAAGTTAATATCACCAACCATTCCCATTTTATTAAGATGTATCCATATAAATGGCCCACCTTGTACATTTCTTTTATTGAAATGTGAAAAGAAAAATATTTCTTGCCTGATAGAGAGGGCTCTTTATTCAAGTTTCCAGCAACTAAGAGAGACCTCCACAAAAGTGTCCATTTCATTTTTACAAAGTAGAGAGGGAGATGTAGGCTCCTTGCAAGTGTCCCTTTTTTACCAGGCAGCAATCAAACTGAGCTCTTTACAAAAGTGAAATAAAAGCTCAGTTTTTGCAACAAGCTGAAATTAAACTAAAACAACTTTTTTTTAAAAAATAAATAAAAAGGCAGTCACTCTTCCTTACCTTTTTAAACAAAATAAGCATCTTTCATTGTGTTAGTAGAGCTTACAGTTTTTCAAAACACAGAGACTGTTACTAAGTCATTATCATCAAGTCAAGTTCAATTCCCATGGGAATAAAAAATCATCTTGAAGATGAAACGGGAATGGCTGTAGGAAATATTCTAAAGTCCTGCTTTACTTTCATATTTTCCCAGACTACACTGCACTCCTTTTCAGCATGACAAAACTTTAAGGTTTAAGTATCTTAGTTAAAATATGTCAACTGAAAAAGTTAAAGTATCTCCCATACACCAGGTGACTGTTATATTTCAACCTGGGTTCCTCCCCTGCCTGGGGTTTAAATTTTGATGTCTTTTTGATTCACTTTTGATTACTTTATGTTAATATTGTTGATCATATAGTTTCTTTGTATCTATTGTGGAATATGACCGGCAACTTATCCAGGCCAATACCCCCAAGCCGCCAGATATAGCATTCCCTGCAACATGGAGGTGCCCCGAATTCCAGCAGGGCATCATGGACTTTGGAGTTTTAATTCACAGCCTTGCTGGATACCGTGGGGGCCGCCAGAGGATGCTGCAGGGAGGCTCAAGGACTTGTATTTTCCATATAGCCCGAAAGTACGTCCCAGTCACGGTGACAGAAGAAATGACATACTTCCGGACTGAAGAAAAAGGAGTTTTCACCCAACCTGGAAGTGTTACAAAATCACATGGACTGAGGGACAGAAACACTTCTGGGTCAAAGACTTTAAAAGGATTGTGGGAGATCCCAGCAGTGAGCTGAGTTGGGAGGAAAGGTGTCTGTGCTGCTGGGAGGTTTGGAGGATTATTATTGTTATTGTATTGTGTTTATTGGAAGTATAGTGGAGGTGCTTTGTGCACTTATTTGTATTAATAAAATAATTATTTAGATTTTTATCTGGTGTCTGACGTATTGTCTGAGGGTTCAAGGGGACGACAGCTCCCCCTGTCTGTCACACTATATATACTCTTTTATGTTCTGTGTGTTTTGTGGGTAGTTCCCCAAGAGGCTGAGCTACATGCCCATCACCACAAGAGACTGCCCTAAGCCCTGTTAAGGCTGCGGTGCCCACAGTCCCTGGTGCTTCGTTGTGAATATGCTCGTGGTGATTTCTTTGTTTTTATTTTGTTTGATTTTTTTAAAGAAAAGGACATCCTTATGCCCACCAAATCTATCTTCATTTGCTCTGTATTTTGACTTTCTGGATTGAGTTTCTGGACTTGTTTGCTTTGGATTGCCTTGCTGTTTCAGGTAACTTCTTTTTCCTTTTGTGCTTTTTGGGACTTTGATTATTACTGAGTATTTTGTGAAAATAAATCTTTTCATTTATAAATTTTCTTCAGTGCCCTCCAGGATTTACTATCCAGGATTTGACAGTGTTTCCAATTCTAACAGCTCTTTTTAGTTACTCTGTAGCTCACAACAGTAAAACAGAGTAGCACTGTTGCTTTACAATTCTAAAATCCTGGTCTGGGTTCAAATCCTGTACCTAGTTGTTGTCTGTGATAATTTTGCACGTTCTCCTGATTTCTTTGAGGGCTTTACTCCACTACTTTAGTTATCCTACCACATCCCCACAGACATGCAGGTTTAGTTGATCAGTAATTTTCAAATAGGTCAGAGCGTGAGTGCGTGTTTGTGTGTGAGGGGATTCTGTAATCTCCTTTTTCTGGCCTTCGGGAATCTTGACTCTGAAATGGATTAAATAGGTTTGAGAACGTATTGTTGTTTTAAATTAAGTGAGTATGTGTGTATGTGTGTGACTGTGACATTCCTTAATTGGTCAGTTAATGGGACAGACTCCAGTTTCTTGAGTCCGGAACTGGATTAATTGGACTGTATGACCGATGAACAATTCTTAAGTAGACTTACCAAAATTCAGAATACATTTAAATAAAGTAATTTTATTTATTGATAAAATTTCTCATTGGTCATCTATTAATTTAATGTATGAAGTAACATATTTCAGTGTTAGAGTGGCTATAAAACCCTTCACGCTTCTGGACTTTTTCACATTTTACAGATGCATCTTGAACAATTTTATAAAGAAGAATGGGCATACACTCATGATTAAAGACTAATGGCTGTTATTTCACTATTTCATTATTTACAGTTTTGTGTTTATCATACTATGTCTCTCAGCTGGCCTGGGAGCGCCTCAGGATTCCCCTGGAAGAGCTAGAAGAAGTGGCCAGGGAGAGGGAAGTCTGGGTATCTCTGCTCAAGCTGCTGCCCCCGCGACCCAATCTTGGATAAGTGGAAGAGGATGGATGGATGGATGGTGTTTATCATAATTTAGAATTTTTCAACCTATTCCAAAAAGTTATTCAATTAAGATCTGTAAGTATATCATCCCCAGACCTAGGAGATGTAGGCATTTGCCTAAAACGAACCTCCTTGGCAAAAAGTGTTGACCTGGAAATGGCCAATGGTATGTGTGATTTATTCAGTTCTCTAGTAAGAAAACCACTTTGAATGTGCAAGAGAAAATACTGAGAGATGACTGCTTTACTGCACCATAGTCAGTCATGTCTGCAGGTCTAATCCATTATGGTTAATATTCAAAAATAGACCAAGGTGGTCAACACTATACTTTAATAGCTTGTTGAAACTAAGAGGGGGCCTTATGGTCTGCATGGACCTGATAAGTCAAAAAAGAAAGATAAGTGATCACTTACCATTATATTACATTACAAACGGAAATAAAACATCAATGCACAAATGTAATTTTTAATGTATATATGGATTTTGTGAAAGTGAAAGAATGTTTATCCGAGTTCACATCATCTAAAATTTTGTTATAAACTTATAGTTGCAAAATGTCTATTTACAGTATGCATCATACCAGCTGTTAATCAGTTCTAACCTCTAGCCGCCATGACAGGATAACTTCTACTTAAGCTTTGTTTAATAACAGGGATAAATGATAATTAATTTCCACTGATTTAAACCAATACTTCTGATAATTCATATTAGCAGAAAACACGAGAAATCAAGTTTACGTTTACTAAAATACCAGTAAATCATAAAAAAACACAAAAATTTGATATAGCTAGAAAAAGACTTTCTCTGTATTTATAACATGAGTACTTATAAGCTGTGAATTAACCAAAACAATATTAAATTCACAGTCACAAAAGCCTTTTCTTTCAAATTTCAAAATATGCATTCCAAATTTTGTGAACGTTTGAGAAGAGGTTTGGCTCTTGTTTGTATTGGCTTTAAAAAAATGTATTTTAAAAGCTTGAAATTGAATAATTGGAATTCACTCAAAACCTACTCGGCTCTTACGATTAACAATTACAAGTTTTACATAAAATTTCATGGGAATCAGCCCATTCATTTTCAAGTTACAGTGTCCACAAAATGTTTACCACAGATACAATGATATGTATTTTCAAAAACACTCAAATCATATTCTAGGGATGTCAAAACAGCTTTTCTGTTGAAAAAACCAAGATAATGTTTTCATTAAAAGCAATACTACCTTCATTGATGAAATATGAAGAAAGCAAAAACTGCATACAATGTTATTGTAACAATTGTAAATAACATTATGGATATACAGTAGACTTTGGAAGTACTTGGCGGTTGGATAGTACTGAGAATTGTATACAAAAATACACTGAAAAATCAAGATTTAGGAGTAGGTGGCATGGTGGTGCTGCATATCATGTCCACAATGTGTCCATTAGTCACTCCAGTTTCTGGATGACGTGCAAGATTAGTAAACCTGTGACTCCAAATTGATATGGAATATACAGTATAAGTGTGAGTGTGTCCCGAAATGGGTTAATACCCATTGTAGTAGGAGATCCCAGATGCATCCCAGATTTGACGGTGAGAAATACCTCACCCAGACGAGAGGCCAATGTAACAATGCAGAAAGACTGGCCGGCAGAATGAATAAATAATTTTGTATCCAGCAGGTGTAAGTTAATGGAGGGGAAAAGCAGAACCCAGTTGGGACACTCACAGGGGTTTTTGGGAGTTGAAGTCCGAAAGTGCAGCCCTGTTGGGGTTTCTTGGGATTGAGAGAGGGGGTTGTCTGGGTAGGACCTCCCGACTCTCCTTATATCCTGGAAGTACTCCCTGGAAGACATGGTGTTGCACCGGAAGAATTCCTGGGTCTGGCACAAAAAGGAACCCACTGCCTTATGTACTTGAGTCAGAGTCGGGAAGCAACCCTCAGCCAAGGAGAGAAGGAAGGAAGCATTGGTGATTTATTATTCATTTATTGTATAATTGTGGCATATTACTGAGAGGTTTGTTAAGACTTCCCTTGTGCAAGAATAAAATCCTATATTTTATTCATATATTGTGGGCTATATTGCTGTGTCTGTGGTTTGGAGCTCTCTGGTGCCCCCTTATGGTTACACCATATAGGACAGGAATGAAGCTGGCATTAGCACCTCATAACAATGTAAAATAAAAGTGAATTCAAAAATTAAGGGATTGTAGGCAATGTAATAGTATGTACATATGTATATAGTATGTATTTTTAATAGATATATAGATAGATATTACTTTAGCTTTTTATGGAAGCGCAAGAAATATTGATTATAACAAACATCTACAATATTCCCTCTCTTAATCTATTGATTCATGATCCACAGTGAGATACATGAAACCTTAGCTTTCAGATTCTGTTTTCAGGCAAAATAACAATTTGCTTGAGAAGAAAGATTACATGGGTTTTTATTTTGTATATAATTAGATAGCAAGCAATCTGTTCAAAATGACATTAAGAACTTGTATGATTTTGAGAGGGTGTCTTTACAATAAAACAAAATTTCTACAATCTTCCAACATCATGAAGGTAAGCATAATTGCATTACCTAAATTATCACTACATTACATAAAATAACTGAAAATCTATATCCATTTTATAAACTGATCTTGCACTCAGAGAAATGTATGTTCATTATCCACATTATTCTGAACAAAAGCATGGCTGCATATAATTGTCTTCTTCTTTGTGTATCTGCATGTGCGTGCTTAATGCATGTGGTGTTAAATTGGTTTAATTGTACTGAGCAGCTCTGAACTCCACATTTTTTAATCTTCTCATCCTGTTTATTAAGTCACAAACAAACCTGACACAGCCTTTAATTTGTATACCATTTTTCTGTGGTGAACACTATACCAGTGTACAGATATCATTAAATTACTGTTTGTATTCATTTTTATTTTACCCATATACTAAATAGATACACTGCGGTCAAATAATTAGGGTGGCCTCAAAATTCTGACTTTTCAAAGCCTGAATTTTCAAAAAATCTGCACCTTTAATCAATTTTGGAGAGTGTGGGTCAGGATGTGAGTACGTGTGCAACAGCTCAGGAAATGAATCATTCAGTCTAACTTAAACTTAGCTTGGTTATGACGAATAGATAGATAGAAAAGGCAATTTATAATAAATAAAAAAGGCACCATATATATATATATATATTGTCACAAAAGCCACGATGAGACAAAGCAAGGTTTGGGGCAGCCACCCGTATAATTTGTTTTCCTGGCTGCAAATAGTCTTTTCAAATGATAGCACTGCTGTGCACAAAACCGAGTCCAATACAGAACTGAGGGCATAGGGAAAACGAGGAGGTTTTTAAAGGGGAAGACAGGAAGTGAGATCGTAGGGGTCGGGCTTATTGAGGTCTTCAGCCATTGGTTCGAGCCCTAACGTGACATCACAGGGGCTGAAGCCGGCAAGGTCTTCTTCGATAGGCTCGGTCCCGGAAGTGACGTCAGGAGAGCCAGGCGGAATCTCCAGGGAATGGTCTGCAGGCAAGGAAGAAAAAGAGTCAGTGCACTCTGCCACGTCCTGGTATGTCTCAGAACTGTCCTTACCCGAGTCCTTTAGCTGCCTCCCATGCGCACATGTGTGACAATATATATATATACAGTACTAGCAAAATACCCGCGCTTCACAGCGGCGAAGTACTGCCTTAAAATTTTTATTAAGAAGAAAATTTAACTTTTTTAAACTGAGAGAAAATATGCCAATAATTATTTGTTAAGGATCTCTTTGTATACCATGTTGTCAGTTCAGCCCTCCGGTTGTAACATGACCAAGCTGTGCGCTGTACTCTTGAGCATGTAACTTACAGTTGGCCTTGTGAACAGTAATCTTGTCTCAAATCTCACAGCTTGGATCGCTGCTGTCATAATCGGTTTGAGTTTCATGGTTTGTTTCAATTACGATAATATTTGCAGGATTTGTTGTGTTGAAGTGACATTCGGCATCTGTCAAGCATTGTAAGCACACAACCGGTTTCATCGATAAAATCACATCCAGCTTTTGAGAGTTTAAACACTCATAAACATCAAAGTGTCCACTACTGAAATCGTCACCTGTGAATCTAAGATGTTTAAGAGGCATTGGCGGTTGTCGAAAGGTGTAAAATATTTGGCCATTTCGGTACACTTGAAAGCGACAACCGAACAATTCAGCGGCAGCCATCAACTCACATGCAGAACCATAGGTGAAGGGCTTAAGCCTTTCACTCTTATAGTGCTCCTGTGTAGTATAATTATCTCCTGTACCGTCATCAGTCCACACCTTGAACCTGTCCCAGTCATTCAATACATAAGACACAATGTTCCTCCGGATATCAAGAGTGAGCCTGATATGGCCGTGCAATATGTAACAAAGAGAATGGAAAAGACAGGGCCATCTCCGGACATGGAAACCACTCAGTAAGTGACAGTTCTTTGATCGATAGTGATCACCTCGATAGACATGGTAATGGGGGTTGGAATGATAAAGGAAATGGGTACCTGAGCAATGTAAAGTAAGTCTAAAATACCTATACAATAACTATAATTGTAATAAACAAACAATAAAACAGCGAAGAAGCCGTGGATTAAACAAAAAGGCTGTAGTTATCAGTAGGGAGACGTGAATCCCGTGGCGAAGCAAGGAAGGGAATGTAGAGACCGGAGCGACGGACGGTCTTATATAGGCAGGCAGCCAACAACGTGGGAGGCGTTGGGATGGGGGACCCAACACCACCTCACACAGTGACTGAGCTGCAGGCTATGGACGTATATATGTACGTAAGTAGGATTCAGTTAGCGTTGGGAACCCATGTACCAAATTTCTTGAAGATGGGCCCATAAGTAACAAAGACTGTTGAAAAGTTCAATATGGTGGCTGACAGTGGCATCATACCACCGAAATAAGTACGTACATTGGTTTCGGTTAGTGCAGGGAAGCCGCCTATAAAATTTCGAGAAGATCGGGCCATAAATAAGAAAGTTCAAAATGGCAGATGTTGTTGACCATTATGACCATTACGCGTAGAAGTTCGAAATGAAACCTGCTTAACTTTTGTAAGTAAGCTGTAAGGAATGAGCCTGCCAAATTTCAGCCTTCTACCTACACGGGAAGTTGGAGAATTAGTGACGTTGGAAAGTTCAATATGGCGGCTGACAGTGGCGTCATACCACCGAAATAAGTACGTACATTGGTTTTGGTTAGCTCAGGGAAGCCACCTACCAAATTTCGTGAAGATAGGGCCATAAATAAGAAATTTCAACATGGCAGACGTTGTTGACCGTTATGACCGTTACGCGTAGAATTTCTAAATGAAACCTGCTAAACTTTTGTAAGTAAGCTGTAAGGAATGAGCCTGCCAAATTTCAGCCTTCTACCTGCACAGGAAGTTTGAGAATTAGTGACGTTGGAAAGTTCAATATGGCGGCCAACAGTGGTGTCATACCAACGAAATAAGTATGTACATCGGTTTCCGTTAAAAGTTTAATATGGTGGCCGACAGTGGCATCATACCACCGAAATAAGTACCAAATTTCAGCCTTCTGCCTACACGGGAAGTTGGAGAATTAGTGACGTTGGAAAGTTCAATATGGCGGCTGACAGTGGCGTCATACCACCGAAATAAGTATCTACATTGGTTTCGGTTAGCGCAGGGAAGCCGCCTACCAAATTTCGTGAAGATGGGGCTATAAATAAGAAAGTTCAACATGGCGGACGTTGTCGACCGTTATCGACCGTTATGACCGTTATGACTGTTACGTGTAGAATTTCGAAATGAAACCTGCTTAACTTTTGTAAGTAACCTGTAAGGAATGAGCCTGCCAAATTTCAGCCTTCTACCTACACGGGAAGTTGGAGAATTAGTGATGAGTCAGTGAGTGAGTGAGTGAGTGAGTGAGTGAGGGCTTTGCCTTTTATTAGTATATATATATATATATATATATATATATATATATATATATATATATATATATAAATAGAATAGATAAATGGAAGCATTGTAAGATGCTAGAACACTATCGATTTTAAGTACACTCATTCAGGTAAATAACTAATTTTACCATAAGTTTATTGCAAGATTGCATTGGGTTGGACATGTGAGTATATTGGGAAAAGGATGTTAAGGACGTAGCTACCAGGTAAGAGGAAAAGAGGAATGCTTAAGAGAAGGTTTGTGGATGTGGTGAGAGAGGACATGCAGATGATGGGTGTAACAGAACAAGATGCAGAGGACAGAAAGATATGGAAGAAGATGATCTGCAGTGGCGACCCCTAACGGGAGCAGTCGAAAGAAGATGAAGAAGACCATAAGTTTATTATTTGTATATATAATAGTAGTAAGTAAGGCTTGCAGAATGCAAACTAATTTCTTTCTTGGACTGGAAAACACATGATGATAGTATGCATATATAAGAACAGAGAAATTTATAGAATACCAATGACATACTTAAAAACAAAGAATGATAATTTCAGTCTCCCAGTTAAATAATTATGGAGGAGTAAGTCAGACATGTGAACTAATGAAGATCTATGTCAGACAGAAAGAGATGGTAACAGTTCTTATTTGTTTAGAGACATTTATAATGCAATCAGTATAAATAACAATGCAGAAGTAATGGAAAATTCACATGGAATCAAAAGATGTAATCATACTACTAGACAATACAATAATATAAAATACATGTACATCTTAATTAATACGAAAAGGATAGGATACTGTATGTTAAGTATTATGATATTTTTAGAAAATCAAAATTCTTTTAAAAAGAGTATATTCTAATGGCACAAAGCTCAAATACATTTTTATCAAAGAAGAGATTAGAAAGGGATAGTTTTATTTAATATATGATTTTATTATTATATATATAAAATGTTAAAAAAGTATACACAAACTACAATGCGTTGACCAACAGTTGGACATGCTACCCTCTGCCCTGTTCAGCAACCACTGTAGACTTACAGTAAGATCGCCCTTTCTAATTATTAAATGTGAAACATCTTTATAGCTTTTTCTAGGTTTTTCATGAATAAATTCATTTTTTCTGGGCCTTGAGGCCACGAGATTGATCCATTAGTAAAAACTGTTTCTGTTAGGTTGTCTGAAAACAGCCACGGATTACTTGTCAGTCAGTGACTCAGTCTTGGACGTTTAGCTTATACAGGGTCGGCAAAAGTAGATTTACTGTTGTTTGTATGGAAAAAGACACACAGGTTATGATTGCTACACTCAAGCACACTTTAATAATTATGACAAGAACAAGTAAGAAGGCAAATAATAAGGCAAATAAGAAGAGAAATAATTCAAATCAATAATACAATAATTAATACACAAAAATGTTTTGTGTACTCACAACTGTAAACCTATTTTTGCCCACCCATGATGTTACATGGCAAATAATTACCATGAAGGAGCCAAAATCCACGTAATAAGATATAGTCTTGTGCAATTGCATTGTTAAAATCCCAGCAGGGAAAGTCATGTGCTGAAGACATCCGATTTTCTTACAGCTGGAGCAAAGGCAGTTTAGGCAACTTGCTCAGAGTCTCTCTGTGAGATGAAGGCAGGAATCACACCGGAGACCCTATGATTTACAGTCTAATTGCTTGTGAAGAGCTCCGCCATACTGCCAATTCGTACTAATCTCTTTTCCAGTCCTTTTGATTTGACAACTAAGACGCTGAAACAGTAGCAGCTGCGTCACAACCCCCAGAACAGAAAGTGCAGTAATTGCATAGGCAACTAAAAATAATGTAAATATTTCAGTATTTAATGTCATTCTCCAGCTCATGCAAGTGTCTAGTCTCTATGGCTGAGTGTCGCACAAGTCTTTTCAGAAATCTTACCACATATCACATTTCATTCATACACCTGAATTAGCTGTAACCAAGGTTTTTGTTTTTAATATTGTTTGTTTATTTCCTTTGAGTACTGTTATTTGTTAATTAAAAAGTCAAAAGGATCAGAAATCTCTCTCACCTGAAAACAAAGAAGTAGCAGATGTCAAAGACTGTGACATTAACACATTTCCTTAGGCTAAAAAAAGATTCAGCATATCACTTAGTGATTACTGGCCCACAAAATGGATACCTCAGGGAGAAGCAAACATATTGCTCTGTCTGTGGAGAGAATGATTTGATTAAATGTGGGAAATGCATGAAACTACTTTAATTACACTGGAAAAACTTAAGCAATACCGAAAGATATTTGATTATGATTCTGGATTTTTTCACAGCCAAGGATTTGGAGTTAGTAATAATAAAATTATACATTTTAGAAATAAGAAGTGAAACCATCCACAAAAGGTCACATTTGTCTCAGAGTCCGATGACTACAAAACACCTGCCCCGGTGACATCAGTAGGTGTGGGCACCACTATCTAAAACAAATCTGAAACTATCTGTATAGCTGTCCATTTCTTTTTTATGATGTAAATTGATAAACCTTTGAAAATAACAGTTCATGGGAAATGCAAAATTGCTCAGTCACTTTCTCATTTGACAAATGTTGGCGGGCCAGATGAATCAACAATTCTCAATCTGTTTCAATTCTAGCCTTCCCAAACACTGGTGCAAAAGCAGAAGCCATTCCAGGGAAGGTAGACTTGCACAAGCTGCTCACCGTCTCACTCAAATCTGGCCAAATAAGAGTTACCAGTTCATGTTTCTGGAATTCAGGAGGAGGCACAGACATGGAGAGAACTTACAAACTCCTCACAGATACAACGTCTCAGCCAACACCATCTAATAGCTCATAAAACCACACTCTGAATAGAAATCCAGATCTACATGCAGTGCTAAGATATAAAGTTATCTAAATCCATAAATAAATAAAAGATACAGTCAGGGTTCAGACTGTTTGGGCTTTGGCTTCTATCATCAAAGTCCACAAAGTATAACAAAGTATTTCACACAAACATCTTTTGACATGGGATCACCCTGGTGGACAACTCCGAGATAACAATGCAAGTGGTGATGTGATGTTAACCTTTTACCTCAGTCAATAATATAAAATAAACATGGTTAGCCAGAAATGATATTTTTATGGTTGGATTGTCTTTGTAGCAACTTGAAATTTGTTTTTATTTGTACTTTATTTACTTTACTGTTTTTTTTGTTTTTTTTTTGTGTGGACCAGGTACCAAATCAGAAGTGACCTCGCGCTCTCGAGGGGAATTATCTTGAACACTACAAAGCAGGAAGATGGGATGACACAAATTGGAATAGCGTGTGACTGAAGCATAAACATTGCTATCAGTTTTATTCTTTGGTAATGAATCATTTTGCAATGCACTTGTATTTCTGCAGTGGCTACATGATGAGGTTGTAGGGTGACAGTAGGGATGTCACAAGAACTGATACTTCAGTATCATGTTAAAGAGAGTACTCAGGGGAGAGGTGGATCATCTATGCAAAAACTCAAGTGACTTGCATTTTCCTATTTATGTTGGACGCTGATTTTTCTGGAAGCGTTTATTTAATAACTACCCACAGTATGTGTCGCAGACAGGTAATAGAATAATTAAAAAATATCTGCTATCTCTTGCCCTATGTTTATCTTCAGCACCTTTCCTCTGTATTTGCATGTGTGAATGGCTCTTCACTGGCACTTCCTCTCTCAAGCATGTTTCTCTAAAGCCTGCATCTCATACTTTTGTCATTATTTTTGTTGCGCCTTTCTCGGTTTTACACTTGCCGTTTTTCAAGGTGACTCTCACTGCATGGCTCATACACCTTTTCTCCTCTTTGTATGTCTCACAATCGCACTCCTCTTTCATCACGTGACCAAAGCGAAACTGACCAATCACACGAAAGCCAACCTGACCAATCAGATTGCTCAGACAGAATGGACACACAGACCTTAGTGTTTTAGTATATACAGTTGGTGGTTGAAAGTTTGTGAACCCTTTAGAATTTTCTATATTTCTGAATAAATATGACCTTAAACATCATCAGATTTTCATTCAAGTCCTAAAAGTAGATAAAGAGAAACCAGTTAAACAAATGAGACAAAAATATTATACTTGGTCATTTATTTATTAAGGAAAATGAACGAATATTTCATATTTGTGAGTGGCAAAAGTATGTGAACCTTTGCTTTCAGTATCTGGTGTGACTCCCCTTTGCAGCAATAACTGCAACTAAATGTTTCTGGTAACTTTTCATCATTCCTGCACACCGGCTTGGAGGAATTTTAGCCCATTCCTCCGTACAGAACAGCTTCAACTCTGGGGTGTTGGTGGGTTTCCTTACATTAACTGCTCGCTTCAGGTCCTTCCACAACATTTCGATTGGATTAAGGTCAGGACTTTGATTTGGCCATTCCAAAACATTAACTTTACTCTTTTTTAACCATTCTTTGGTAGAACGACTTGTGTGTTTAGGGTCATTATCTTGCTGCATGACCCACTCTTGAGATTCAGTTCATGGACAGATGTCCTGACATTTTCCTTTAGAATTCTCTGATATAATTCAGAATTCATTGTTCCATCAATGAAGGCAAGCCGTCCTGGCCCAAATGCAGCAAAACAGGCCCAAACCATGATACTACCACCACCATGTTTCACAGATGGGATAAGGTTCTTATGCTGGAATGCAGTGTTTTCCTTTCTCCAAACATAACGCTTTTCATTTAAAACAAAAAGTTCTGTTTTGGTCTCATCAGTCCACAAAACATTCTTCCAAATAGCCTTCTGGTTTGTCCACTTGATCTTTAGCAAACTGCAGACGAGCAACAATTTGTTTTTGGAGAGCAGTCGCTTTCTCCTTGCAACCCTGCCATGCACACCATTGTTGTTCAGTGTTCTCCTGATGGTGGACTCATGAACATGAACATTAGCCAATGTGAGAGAGGCCTTCAGTTGCTTAGAAGTTACCCTGGGGTCCTTTGTGACCTTGCCGACTATTACACGCCTTACTCTTGGAGTGATCTTTGTTGGTTGACCACTCCTGGGGAGGGTAACAATGGTCTTGAATTTTCTTCATTTGTGCACAATCTGTCTGACTGTGGATTGGAGTCCAAACTCTTTAGAAATGGTTTTGTAACCTTTTCCAGCTTGATGAGCATCAACAACTCTTTTTCTGAGGTCCTCAGAAATCTCCTTTGTTCGTGCCATGATACACTTCCACAGACATGTGTCGTGAAGAGTAGACTTTGATAGATCCCTGTTCTTTAAATAACACAGGGTGCCCACTCACACCTGATTGTCATCCCATTGATTGAAAACACCTGACTCTAATTTCACCTTCAAACTTACTGCTAATCCTAGAGGTTCACATACTTTTGCCACTCATAAATATATAATATTCGATCATTTTCCTCAATAAATAAATGACCAAGTATAATATTTTTGTCTCATTTGTTTAACTGGTTTCTCTTTATCTACTTTTAGGACTTGGTTGAAAATCTGATGATGTTTTAGGTCATATTTATGCAGAAATATAGAAAATTCTAAAGGGTTCATAATCTTTCAAGCACAGCGGTAGTAGTTATTTTAGCAAAAAGTGTATGTGTTTGGCATGTTGTGAGAAAATGACTGGATACCTTACATGAGCATTATGCAGGGCAAGTGGTGTAACATTTTTTTCACAGGCATTTTTTTCATCATTTGCTATTGTACAGTGCAGTGTAGTATATTGACATGATGGTAAAATGACTTGTTAATATGAACGATTCACAGGTATTATACTAAGTATGTAATATCAAGAGAAATGTGTCTCAATTAGGCCACCTCAGACCACCCCAAACTGAAGTGTTGTTAGTAGGTCACATTGCAGAGTATACTGCGTATATGCATTTCCTCTGCGAAACTGTGTTCTAAAGTTCAGCATTTCCTATATGTTGGTTTGGTTGTTGCATGATGTATGACATCAACACATTACTGATATTTAAGATGGTGTTATGCTTCACAAAATGTTTTAACTTTAAGTTCACCCTCTTGCTATCTAAAAAGAAATAAGCATGCTTTAAAAAAATTATTTTTATTATGACATTGAGTTCTCTTTTTTGCTTTTGCTTTTCTTACTTTCAGAAAATGGATAATAACCCTCACTAGTCTAAGGATTATTTTGGAATTTCCCTTTAAACTATTTGCATGTCTATCACCTCCTAATAAACTCCTAACAACAGGCCAGTAATAGTGTTGGTAAATTTCAAGTAACTGACAAAGTTCAAGATGATTCAAATCCTGGCTTGGCCACTCGCTGCTTGAAGTTTCCATGTGTACAGTATGTGGGTTTTTTTCCAATACACCCCAGAGATGTATCGGTTAGTTACTCAGTGACTCTAAATAGGCCTGATGTGAGTGACTATGAGTGTTGCCTGTCCAGGTTTGATTCTGGCATTATAATCAAGGCTGCCAGGATAGGACCTGGCCACTTGAAACACTTCAATAGGATTAAGTAGGTAGGACAAAAGATGAATGGCATGAATATACATTCACTGAGAAAATTATTAGGAACACCTGTACAGCTGCTTATTCATGCAATTACCTAAAAAGCCAATTATGTGGCAACAGCACAAAGCATAAAATCATGTAGGTACAGGTGAGAAGCTTCAGTTTATGTTTACATCAAACACCGGAATGGGAGAAAAATATAATCTCAGTGATTTCGAGCAATAGATGATTGTTGGTGCCAGATGGGCTGATTTGGGTATTTCTGGAACTTCTGACCTCCTGGGATTTTTATGCATGGTGGTCTCTAGAGTTCACTAAGAATGGTGTGAAAACCAAAAAAAACCAACCAGTGAGGGGCATTTCTGTGGACAGAAATGCTTTGTTAATGAGAGAGGTCAGAGGAGAATGATCAGGCTGGTTTGAGCTAACAGAAAGGCCACAGTAAATCAGATGACCACTCTGCACAACTGTGGTGAGCAGAAAAGCATCTCAGAATGCAAATGTCGAACCTTGAGGAGGATGGGCTATAACTGAAGATGACCGCTTTGGGTTTCACTCTTGTCAGTCAAGAACAGAAAACTGAGGC
This sequence comes from Polypterus bichir lapradei, assembly GCA_026402145.1. Lineage (NCBI taxonomy): Eukaryota > Metazoa > Chordata > Cladistia > Polypteriformes > Polypteridae > Polypterus > Polypterus bichir. The sequence continues at coordinate 20,300,662 of JANRMT010062819.1, read as the reverse complement.
TGCAGTAAGCCCAGGCTTACCAAAACAGAACAGTTGAAGACCGGAAAATAAAATATGATAGATAGATAGATAGATAGATAGATAGATAGATAGATAGATAGATA
>JANRMT010062819.1:20270973-20300548 GCA_026402145.1 Polypterus bichir lapradei | reverse complement strand
ATAGATAGATAGATAGATAGATAGATAGATAGATAGATAGATAGATACTTTATTGATCCTGAGGGAAATTTAAGTACCAGTAGACAACAGTTATACCAAATTAAATACAAACATGTGAGTGCACATTATACAAATAACATTAAGGAAGTATAGGGTGGTCCAGATCTAATTATGCAATTTTCATTACGCTATAACTTATTAAGTTTATTACATAGATAATCATCCGAAAAATCCCGGACCATCGAGAAGTGTGCGAACTGATGACCTGAAGAATCATCTTTGTGTCGAACTGGAATCGTCCCCGCATAAATCAATGTCATCCAGACGATCTGGATCTGCATAATTAGATCTGGACCACCCTGTACACTGGGGGTGTAATCTTTCAGTCCAATACAGGTATTGAAGGTGGTACATACAACATTGCCAGTACAACTAGAAATAACATTACTACCAAAGTGGCTGGTGGCACATAATAAAAAAGTGACATAATATTAAAGTAAAAGTAAAATAAAGTGACATGGCTTATGCTGATAGAATAACTTGTTTAAAGTGACACATTATGAAAAAAAGGTTATAAAGTAGGGACCAAGTAGTGAGATATTGGATGTAGTGCAGAGCTAATATAGTTAATATAGCTTATGAGCAGAGAAGGAGCGTCAGGTCCTAAACTCAGACACCACCCCAATTTGTGAAGAGTTAAAGAGTCTAATGGTTCTGGGGAGAAAAGATCTTTTGTATTTCTCCAAATTGCAGTTCTGTGATAGCAGCCTACCACTACACAAACTCCTCTGCTTAATTATGGTTATGTTCATTGTCCATAATAGATAGCAGCTTTCATAGTGTCCTCCTCTCTGCCACTGTCATCAGAGAGTCAATTTCCATGCCAACAACAGATCTTGATCACCTAATCAGCTTGCCAATACAATCAGCATCTCTCTTCTTCAAGCAGCCCCCAGAAGCACACCACAGCATAGAAAAGAGTACTGGCAACCACAGACTGATAGTACATCTGCAGAAGCTTCTTGCAAATGTTAAAGGAGCCCAGCTTCCTCAAAAAATAGAGCTGGCTTTACACCTTCCTGAACAGAGCCTTTGTGTTTTCTGAACAGTCCAGCCTCTCATCCAACTGCACTCCAAGGTATTTATAGGTCTTAACCCACTCCACATCAGCTTCTTCAATGGAGACAGGTTTCAGTGGTGGTCTAGACCTATGGTAGTCCACAACCATCCTACAAAGTCATTCACCAGACCCCTGTACTCCTTCTCCTGTCCACCCCGACACACACCACAATGGCAGTGTCATCTGAGAACTTTTGCATGTGGCATGTCCCTGAATTGTAGCTAAAATTCGATGTATACACTAGAGTGAAGAGGAAAGGAGAAAGAACAGTCCCATGTGGAGCTCCTATGCTACTGATTATAGCCTGTGAGGTGCATTCCCCGGTGTGACAAACTGAGGTCTGCCAGTGAGATAATCTGTCATCCAGTTCACCAGTAGTGAGTCCACTCACTACCTGTATGGCTTGTCCCTCAGTAGGAGGGGCTGTATGATGTTGAAGGCGTTGGAAAAGTCAAAGAACATGATCCTCACAGCACTACATCCTTTGTCCAGATGGGAGTGCGTCCGGTGGAGGAGGCAGAGAATGGCATCATCCACACAAGCCGTCTCTCGAAATTGCAGGGGGTCTAGTGTGTGATTCACTAGTGGTCTGAGGAGACGAAGAAGTAGCTGCTCCAGGGTCTTCATGATATGGGATGTTAAGGCCACAGGCCTGAAGTCATTGAGTTCACTGGATCTCACTTTCTTGAGAACCCGTATGATACTAATCATAGGGTCGGAATTTGGAGGCAACAGCAGGAATCCAGAAGTCCAAAACTGCTAGTGGTGGTATAATGGTGTGGAGAATGTTTTCTTGGCACACTTTGGGCCCATTAATACCAATCAAATATCATTTGAATGCCATGACCTGTTTGAGTATTGTTGCTAATCATGTGTATCCCTTCCTCATTGCATCTAAAAAAGAGGAACTACTTAACAACAACAACAACAACATTTATTTATATAGCACATTTTCATACAAAAAAATGTAGCTCAAAGTGCTTTACATAATGAAGAATAGAAAAATAAGAGACACATTAAGAAAATAAAATAAGTCAACATTAATTAACATAGAATAAGTGTAAGGTCCAATGGCCAGGGGGGACAGAAAAAACAAAAAAAACTCCAGACGGCCGGAGAAAAAAAATAAAATCTGCAGGGATTCCAGGCCATGAGACCGCCCAGTCCCCTCTGGGCAATCTACCTAACATAAATGAAACAGTCCTCTTTGTATTTATGGTTTTCACGGAAGGACTTGATGATGATCACGTGGACTTCTGGCTTTTAGTCCATCAATGCTGGGACATCATGGTGCTTTGAGTAAGTTGGTGGTGGCGCAGGCCGCCACCACAGAAAAACCGGAAAAAGAAACAGAAGAGAGAGTAGGGGTCAGTACGGATTTTAGTGCCACCATGAATAGTTATTATAATGAATTGAACATACAGAGTATCAGGATTAAGATAAAGTGAAGTTATGAGAAGGCCATGTTAAAGTAATGTGTTTTCAGCAGAGTTTTAAAGTGCTCCATTGTATTAGCCTGGCGAATTCCTATTGGCAGGCTATTCCAGATTTTAGGTGCATAGCAGCAGAAGGCCGCCTCACCACTTCTTTTAAGTTTAGCTTTTGGAATTGTAAGGAGACACTCATTTGATGATCTAAGATTACGATTTGGAATATAGGGTGTCAGACATTCCGATATATAAGATGGAGCGAGATTATTTAAGGCTTTGTAAACTATAAGCAGAATTTTAAAGTCAATTCTGAAAGACACAGGTAACCAGTGTAGTGACATTAAGACTGGAGAGATGTGTTCGGATTTTCTTTTCCTAGTTAGGATTCTAGCAGCTGCATTCTGCACTCGTTGCAAATGATTTATGTCTTTTTTGGGTAGTCCTGAGAGGAGTGCGTTACAGTAATCTAATCGACTAAAAACAAAAGCGTGAATTAATTTCTCAGCATCTTTCAATGATATAAGAGGTCTAACTTTTGCTATATTTCTTAAGTGAAAAAATGCTGTCCTAGTGGTCTGAAGAATATGTGATTTAAAATTCAGGTTACAGTCAACGGTTACCCCTAAGTTTTTTACTTCGGTCTTAACTTCTAATCCTAATGCGTCAAGATTATTTTTGATAACCTCACTTAATCCGTTTTTGCCAATCAATACAATTTCAGTTTTCTCTTTATTTAACTTGAGAAAATTACTATTCATCCATTCAGAAATACCAGTAAGACATTGTGTTATTGATTCGAGAGAGCCGGTGTCATCAGGTGCTACTGATAAGTACAGCTGTGTGTCATCAGCATAGCTGTGGTAGCTCACGTTGTAACTTGAGATAATCTGACCTAACGGAAGCATATAGATTGAGAAAAGAAGCGGACCCAGGATAGAGCCTTGTGGAACCCCATATAGAATATCATGCGTCTTTGAGTTGTGATTACCACAATTAACAAAGAATTTTCTCCCTGCCAGGTAGGATTCAAACCAATTTAAGACATTACCAGAGAGGCCCACCCATTGACTAGGGCGATTTCTAAGAATATTGTGATCAATGGTATCAAACGCGGCACTCAGATCGAGGAGGATGAGAACAGATAAATGGCCTCTGTCTGCATTCAATCGCAAGTCATTTACTACTTTAACGAGTGCAGTTTCTGTACTGTGATTAGTTCTAAAACCTGACTGAAATTTATCTAGAATAGCATGTTTACTTAAGTGGTCGTTTAACTGCATAATTACTGCCTTCTCTAGAATTTTACTTAAAAAGGGCAGGTTAGAGATGGGTCTAAAATTTTCAAAAGCAGAGGGGTCAAGATTATTTTTCTTGAGTAGGGGTTTAACTACAGCAGTCTTAAGACAGTCTGGGAAAACCCCCGAATCTAATGACGAGTTTACTATGTCAAGGATATTATCAATAAGCGCGTCCGATACTTCCTTGAAAAACCTTGTTGGTATTGGGTCAAGGACGCAGGTGGAGGGTTTCATTTGAGAGATTATTCTATGTAAATCAGGTAAATCTATCCTGGTGAAAGAATTGAATTTGTTTATAACGGAGTACTGGGGCTTAGGAGGTTCCACAGTGTTGGGGAGATATACTATATTATTTCTAATATCATTAATTTTTTGATTGAAAAATATAGCAATGTTCTCACAGGTTTCGCTGGAAGTATTATGGGGGCATTCCTTTGTGTTACCTGGGTTTAGCAGACGATCAATTGTAGAAAATAGGACTCTGGGATTACTAGCATTTTTATTTATAATATTAGAGAAATAGCAGCGCCTCTCAAGACGGACTGTGTTATTGTATTCTGTTATTTTAACCTTCAATATCTCATAATGGATAGTTAGTTTAGTTTTCCTCCATTTACGCTCAGCTCTACGACATATTCTTTTTAAGTCAGACACTCTTTGGGTCTTCCAAGGTATAATAATGCTAGAAGATTTTTTAATTGTCTTTTCAGGTGCAACTATGTCAACAGCAGCTCTCACTTTAGAATTAAAGTTTTCCACCTTACTATTAACATCATCCTTGCTATTGTAGCTGGCACTATAACCGGACTGATTGCTTAGAATGTTTGTAAATTTTACAGCTGCTGAGGAGTCAAAGAAGCGTTTTTTAAGAATATGCTTCTCATGTTTGTTTTCTATCATTATTTCTATACTGAATAGTAGAAGAAAGTGGTCTGAAAGACCAATATCAACGATCTGCTTCACATCAACTGTTAGTCCTTTGGTGATAATTAAGTCTAACGTATGACCTGCTTTATGTGTAGGCTGATTAACGAGCTGTCTCAAATCAAAAGAGTCTAGGAGGTTCATAAATTCCTTTACTTTTAGGTCACACTGATTATCGATATGAAAGTTAAAGTCGCCTACAATTAAGAGTGTGTCATAATTCGTAATTAAAATTGACATTAGGTCTGAGAATTCCTCAATGAAAGACGCGTTAAATTTAGGAGGTCTATACACGGATAAAACTAGAACGTGAGAAACTCCATGAATAACAACGGCGAGATACTCAAAGGACTTAAATTTACCAAAACTAACATCTTTACATTTTAACCGGCTCGAGTAAATGTTTGCCAATCCGCCCCCCTTTTTTCCCTGGCGGTCTGCACGAGTAAAACTGTAATCCGGAGGCGCAGATTCGATTAAAACAGCTGCGCCGTCTGAGCTGAGCCACGTTTCATTTAGTGCAATAAAATCAATGTTTCTATCACTAATAAGATCATTGATAAAAAACGTCTTGTTAGTTAAAGCTCTAACATTTAATAGCGCCATATTTAATGATTCGGGGGGGCAGAGCTGAATTCTATGCGCGTTACTAATTATTGGAACAGAAACTAAATTATTTAGTTTAAGAACATGTATGTTAGGTAGAATGTCCAGGGAGGGCTGGGTGGTCTTTTGGTCTTTCACGACCATCTGACCTTATCATCAGATTCATCGTTGAATTGGTTGGGTGCATGCACTGACAGTGTGTTGCCACACCCACCACATGACGAAACTCCTGGATTGGGACCCGAGTGCAGCAGATGACACCTCAGCACCACACTGAAACAGTGTGAGTTTTTTTTTACGGTGGCTGGAGTGTCAGTCCTGCCACCAACCTCCACGTTTTACCTGTAAGTTGGAGGACCTGCTTGCAGGGCTGGATGCAGATTAACCTCATACCCAGGACGTAGCAATTGCAGGTCAAGGGCCTTGCTCAAGGGCCCAATGGAGTAGAGTCACTTTTGGACTTTACAGGATTCGAACCGGCAACCTTCTGATTCTTTGTAGACTTAAAACATGATTTCTATATATAAGGATTGTCCTTCTCTATTAATGACACTGTATATGTATCATATATAAGTAAGCATTATTTATTTTTTGTATATTATTTATTAAAATATTTTTTTTCTAATTTTGATTTGTTATTCCTTTGCTTGTTACTATTTCTTTGACATCTTGCAAAGCACTTTGAAATACATACTTTACACGAAAATGGGCTAAAGAGTTAATTGTTGTTGTTGATGTTCATGGCCACAATTCACCCATCTTCTAATCGCTGCTTTCAGCATGATAATACTTCAAGTCACAAAGCAAAAGTCGTCTCCAACTGGTTTCATGAACTCGACAATGAGCTCAGTGTTTCTCATGGGCTTCCTAATCAGTGGATCAGAATTCAATAGACACCTTTGGAATGTGGTTAAAACAGGCAATTGGCAGCACAAATGTGAAGCTCACAAACCTCTGCAGAAACTGCATGATGCCATGAGGTCAACATGGACCAGAATGTCAAAGAAACGCTTCCAACGTCTTGTGGAATCCATGCCATAAAGAACTGAGGTTGTCTTTGTGAGGAAAAGGAGGCCCTATCCAGTATAGGTGGAATTTGCCCGGTGAGTGTATGCTAGCAGGAGGCTGTGACATTTACTGTAAATATGAACAAAACTGGACCTACAACTAAAACATGAAAATCTGTTCCAGCTTATGAGATGTTGGTGACACAAATTTGTTAAGCTGAGTTCAAATCTGAATGGTCAGTGTAAACATTTCATCCCCAACTTTACTGTTTACTGTCAGGTTTATAATATATGGAAAACATGCCACTCCAGAGATCTTCTTATATAATACGCTACTGTGGCTGTCCATTTGTCTGTCCAGGGTTTTTAATCACCTGTAGCTCGCAGACTGTTTGACCTATCGACCTGAAATTTGGTACACATATACTATGTATTGTCTACTATCCACTTTCAGGATGATGATTGACCTCCAAGGTTATTCCTCTTTTCATTTTCATTTTATTTTATTGTAGAATCAACCTGTGTGGCACATGTGTACGGGCACCGTTCTCATCCCTACCACCTACGCCATTATTTCCCCTGCCTCTTCATATCTTAAATCATTCTTGAATGCCAGCTTAAAGTGAAAAATTAAGGAAAATATACTAAGTAATTGCAACACAAACACTGACTTAATCAGTTTTAAAGTGAAAGGATGCCAACGAAGAAAGAGAAGAAGTGGGCCGCTTGGTGATGAAAAGAAGAGCTGCTCAGGAAGCAGCAAGCACATCAACCTCTGAGTAAATGAATGCTTAACGTACAGAGAAAGAGTATGAAAACTATGAATGCTCAAGTCAAGTGTATTCACTGCACGTTATCGTGCAGTGCGCCGTTACTGGTAAACTATAATGGAAAAGACCAGAGATAAAATTCATTTGAGAAAGGACCATGCTAGCAAGGGAAGGATTGATCTGGAAGTTATTCAGGGTGCTAAAGTTGGCTGGTGCATCAATATTTGCGGTTGCGTATCCACAGTTCTGTACTTGGTGTATCATAAAAGTTTCCTTTTGGGGCAGAAGGGACAAATCCTTATATATAATCTGATACTATCCGTATGTATGGTGTTTGCGTCAATACCTCGACTCAATACAAGTTAGAACCATGCAATGGGACTCTGCCTCTGTAGTTAGAACATAACGTGGCAAACGCAGACCCAGTATTGCATGATTGACTAAGAATGTTCGAATGCTTCAGTGACGCCGCTGGACGGCCGAGTATAGTAAGTTGGTATTGGTTCGAGCAGATAACAGTAAGTTCAGTTGGTTTTTGGAACGTTGGTTTGGTGGGGTGTATTTTCCAGGACTAACATCGTCGACTGATTTAAACCCTTCGACAGCTCCGGAACCGTAAGTAATTTAGAACGTATTGCCATTTGTTTGGTATGTCGAAATCTATCTTTGGGCAGTTCAGTTTTGGCATCCGTTCTTCTGACATCTATTGGCAAACTGAGTAATGACGGCTGGGTATTAACAATGGTCATTGTTTAAATTTTAGCCGATCTCAGATCTAAAATGACCACACCAACATAATTATTACTCTGACTCTGATTAGAGTCGTAAAATACGGTTTGTTTTGAAAATTTGTTTGCCAGAAAAAATCAAATGAGGTGCGCCGAAGAGCTGAGTTCACGTCTTGCAGCCCCGTTTAAACAGGAAGCTCTTCATTACATCGGCTGAAAAGGTCTATTTTAGGCACAGATCAGTGCCATGATAACAAAATCATTTCAAGGACTTAAAAAAAAAAAAAATTCTTTGCAGAGAAAGTATGGATTTCACAAACGTAGAATTTGTAGCCCGATTCGATCAGGCTCTCAGTCGCTAGTCCCAAATAAACAGATGCATTGCTTTTCATCTACTCTTGCTATGCAATTTCAGTCTTGGTAGGTCATAAAAATGGCTTTAAAGCAATGGTGAAGTGGTCTGCATTCTCTTTTCACACTAAACATTTTTACACAACAGGCTGACCAGTCTTTCTGTCTCATGGTAATGTACTTTCATTGTTTCATTAGAGGACACCTTATTTAAATCATCCAGTTCTCTTTCGAAATGCAGGTTAAAATGAACACTTTTGAATTCAATGACTGCACTCTAAGCGCACTCACAGACGTGGATTAACTCGATCTTCTCACCAAAGAATTAAATCAACCTGCAGTGCAGCTGCTTCAGCATTATTTTGTGAAAGCTATTTTATTGATTATTTTTCATGAATGTGCTGGTAGTGTATTATACATGCTGGCTTGTTATTTGAGCACAATAAGAGTGTCAGAAGGAACAAAAACATCTAATACTAGTTTATTACTTCTAGTCATTGAAAACATTTTTAAAACACAGACGCTGGCTTGGTTAAGCCATCCGCGTCATTGTACGTTGAAGTGCTGGAGTTGTCCGCATCTACACACGAACCATAAGAACTTTTGGACTTGTGGGGTAGTCAAAGGGCAGCATTTACTTTATCTGCCCAAACTATGAAACATGTCTAAACAAGCAGTGCTTGGCATGTTATTAAATGTTGCTCTGCTACTATGGTTAGGCAGTATATATTATAATCTAAAGGGCAATAAATGTTATCATCATTTTTAACTGTTCTCTTTTTATGATTCTCAGCTGGGGAATTTTGTGTAAGTTATTACATAGGCGTGTGTTATTTACATGACCACTCCTATTTAGCAATAAAATACTGAAATACTCTGCTATTGGGATGATTATGTATTGTTTACTGATCAAAAACCATTCATTTAAATTTAATCAAGAAGAATATAAATGGCAGGATGTCAGACTTTAGAAGAGATCTTTTGCATTGTTCAAGCTTGCCCAATTTTGAATGGAAGCCAGACCTCAAGTGTCTGGAAGGCTTTACACAACTATTTATATTCCTAGAGAATTAGACAGAATTTCACAAATTTGGCACTGCCAAGACAATTGTTGAACTGCTGACTGCTTGTTGAAAAAGCTGCATGTCAGATTACTGCAATATTGGGATAGCATCGGCTGTGTGCTGGAGGAGATATGGTATAGTGGCAACCCTGTTTGGAAAGTAAAGTTTAACCGTCCATCTATCCATTTTATGACCCACTTATTCAGTCAAGGATCATCGGGAGTCACTGCCTATCCCGATAGCATTTGGTACAAGACATGAAACAATTTTATAAACACCTATACTTTCTCAACACCGGGACAAATTATTGTCACCAATTCACTTACAATACATATAACTTTGTGATGTAATGCCCTCCATGATGTTTGGGACATATACACACTTTTCCTTGTTTGCTCCACAGTTTAAAATTTCAGATCAAACAATTCAGATGTGATTAAACTGCACACTACAGACTTTAATTTAAGGTTATTTGCATATATATATTGGTCACACCATGTAGAAATGACAACACTATTTATACATGGTCCCCCAATTTAGGCCACCATAATGTTTGAGCCATTTGGTGTTGTAGCGGGGCTACATAATAATAAGTATTTGTTTTTTTGTCTTTGCTGAGTGCGTTTTGTTTTCATCATCCTGTTTACTGTCCGTTATATGTACGTCAGTAAATGTTGTCCCCGTAAGTGAAGCGGGGAAGGATGATGAAGGGAGACCGCAACCCAAGACGGAAATCACCTGTTGGATCCACCAGTTACATTTTGCATTTAAGCAAAAGGAGTGAAAGGCAAGAGAGGAAGGAGAAAGTGAAAGGAGACAATTTACCTGATCATTTACAAACTCATCACTGCCGGTTATTGCATCATTCCACTGCTTGCTTTTTCAACATTCGATTCAACATCACGACAGCCAGAGCCGAGAAACCCCAGGGTTCGGATTCATACCAAGCCATTGCCATTTTGTTTTCGGGAAGGAGCACAATAACACTACAGCTATTATCAATACTGCCGGAATTTATTTTATTTATTTATTTTTCACCACATTTCAATCACTGTGTTTAACTAATCTGTGTTTGTATTCGTGTTCCGTGTTTTTATTAATTGTTTAGAAATAAGGGAGGGTTCTTTGTAAATATTTGTATATTCGCGTTTTATATAATAATTAGTCACTGGTGTCACTGGGATAGTGGTATTTTGTGCACACATGTATATATTATTGAATATTCGTCTGTCCTTGTGTATATTTATATCTATCATTTACAACATATCTTGTTTGATTTTATATGTCTGTTTACTGTTTTCTGGATATTTCGTCATGAAAAAAGGTACAACTTGTAAGCAGTATGGCTTGTTATTAGAGCAAGAAACCTCAGGTAATCCAAGTCTGGGTAAGGGTTGGCCGTTAGAGTGTCACAGATGTTTGTGTTTACTCAGGTGTGTTTTATTGCTTCATTAGCACAGATATAAGATATCTAGGGTTGCTTTGGCCCTTAGAGTCTGTAGTTGCAAGTGTTCACCATGGGGACAAGAGCTGTGCCACTGAAAGTCAAATTAGCCATCAAGAACCTAAGAAACAAGAATAAAACCATTAGGTACACTGGGAAAACATTAGGATTACCTAAATCAGCTCTCTAGGACGTGGGTGTCGAACTCCAGGCCTGGAGGGCCTCAGTGGCTGCAGGTTTTCATTCTAACCCTTTTTCTAATCAGTGACCAGGTTTCACTGGTAATTAACTTATTCTCCCTTCATTTTAATAGCCCCGTTTTTAAGGATTCAGTCCTCTGAATTGATTCTTTTCTTCATTAAATGACAGCCAAACAGAAATGAAATGTGAAAAGAGCCAATAGATAACCAGATAAATTGGGGCTTCAAACTCCAACCAATTTCACTCCAACCAGTTTCTTAATAAGAAGTCGATTCTTGCTATTAATTAAACCCGTTACCTAATTTCACGGCTTGTTGCTACTCTGATCTGCCACATCAGACATTTCCCAAGCTGTTGGTTTTCTGTTTTTTCTAAGAACACCGTCAAAATGTTTTAGTGACCTGAGAGATCAACCTTACCGAGATCTCTACCTTTCTTTATTGTGAGATATTGTGTGATGGGCACAGGTGAGCTGGTCATGTGGTGGCTTGTTTTGTGTCTCATTACTGTTTGGATGCTAATTAAGGAAAGGGAAACAACTAAGGTGTCTGCGTCAAATTAATTAAAACTAAGGCAAAAGAAGTTAATTGACAGCAAAAACTGGTCACTAATTAAGAAGATGGTTAGAATGAAAACCTGCAGCCACCGCGGCCCTCCAGGACTGGAGTTCGACACCCCTGGTCTAGGATATAATTAAGAAGAAAGAATGCACTGGTTAGCTCAGTAATCGCAAAGAGACTGGTAGGCCAAGAAATACCTTCACAGCTGATGACAGAAGAATCCTCACTATGGTAAAAAAAAAGCTTCAAACGCCTGTCCACCTGATCAGTCATCATGAGGCAGACATGCATGTGTTGCAGACTACTGTCTGCCGAAGTCTTCATGAACAGAAATACAGAGGCCACACTCCAAGGTGCAAACTACTAATTACCCACAAAACCAGGATAGCCAGATTATAGCTTGTGAAAAGGGACTTCAAGGTGTCTGCAGAATTCTGGAAAAAGGTCTTGTGGACAGAAAAGCCAAAGATTAACCTGTATGAGAGTGATGGCAAGAGCAAAGTGTGGAGACAAAAAGGAACTGCACAAGAGGGAAAGCATCTGTTAAAAATGATGTTGGGGGTGTTACAGCATGGGCATGTGTAGCTGCTACAGTACTGGCACAATTATTTTTATTGATGATGCAACTGTTGATGGCAGTGGCACAATGAATTCTGAGGTGTATAGAAACATTTGCTTACATTCCAATGAATGCCTCCAAACTCATTGGATGGCGCTGCATCCTACAACAAAGTAATGATCCCAAGCATGCTGCTAAGGGAACACAGGAGTTTTCCATAGCTATAAAATTGAAAATAATTGATTGGCCAAACCAGTCACCCAATTTAAATCCAATTGACCATGCCTTCCGTATGCTGAAGAGAAAACTTAAAAGGGGACAAGCCCCCGAAACAAGCAGGAACTGAAAATGCCTACATTAGAGGCTTGGCAGAGCATCACCAGAGAAGATCTCTCTGATGTCTATGAATCACAGACTTCAAACAGTCATTGCATGCAAGGGATATGCAACAAAGTACTAAACATGATTGCTTTTATATACCTGCCATTGCAATGTCCCAAATATTATGGTGTCCTGAAATGGGGAGGCATGTAGGAAAAGTTTTGTAATGTATGCAAACACCTGTAAATTAAAGTCTGCAATGTGCAAACTAATCACTTCTGAATTGTTTGTTTTTTAATTTTAAACTACGGAGCAGAGGGGTAAACCAAGGAAAAATGTGTATTTATACTAAAATTTATGAAGGGCACTGTACATCTGCTTTGCAAATTTATAGTAGGTATATTAAGGTGAGGGGTGGCATGGTGGCGCAGTGGGTAGCGCTGCTGCCTCGAAGTTAGGAGACCTGGGTTCACATCCCGGGTCCTCCCTGTGTGGAGTTTGCATGTTCTTCCCGTGTCTGCGTGGGTTTCCTCTGGGTACTCTGGTTTCCTCCCACAGTCCAAAGACATGCAGGTTATGTGCATTGGCGATTCTAAATTGTCGCTTAGTGTGTGTGCCTTGCCTGGGGTTCGTTTCCTGCCTTGCGCCCTGTGTTGGCTGGGATTGGCTCCAGCAGACCCCCGTGACCCTGTAGTTAGGATATACAGTAGCAGGTTGGATAATGGATGGATGGACATTAGGATGAAAAAAAAAATAAAAAAGGGCTTAAATATATTTTTAAACATTGAATATTATACACTTTCAGCTACTCCATCCAAGCACACATTTACTAAACGTGTTTAATCCCAACTAGAGTGTGGAGGAGATATGAATCAAGGGATAAAGAACGTTCTATTAGTGTCGACCACATTATTGGGAAGAGTGGTGGCTCTGAGGCTAGGGATCTGTGCAAGCAATAGGAAGGCTGCCGGTTCTGCCATAAACGCCAGAAGTGACTTTACTCTGTTGGGCCCCTGAGCAAGGCCCTTAACATGCAATTGCTCCATCCTGGGTATGACGTCAATCTGCATCCAGCCATGCAAGCAAGTCCTTCAGCTGGCAGGGAAAATTCAGGGGATTGGTGGCAGGATTGGCACTCCAGCCACCGTAAAAACCCTCACACTGTTCAGTGTGGTGCTGAGGTGCCATCCACTGCACTCGGATCTCAATCTGGGTGGTTCATGGCAATGTGCTGTAATCAGCACATGCTCCCAACATCTAACTTGCACACCCTGGCACAAACTAGTATAGAGTTACCTATCAACACAACTCATGTGGAACACCTAGAAAATAACACAAATACATTAAGAATAATGCAAACTCCACACAGAGCCAGGCTTTGAATCTAGTCTCCTTGAGCTGGGAGGCTGCAACACTAACCACTGCTCTGTCATGCCATCATGCTCCTAAGGATTTAGTGAAGTTAGTAGGGGAAAAAAATGAAAGGCTAAAATCTTCAGTAAAACTTCTACATTCTCATGCCTGACATTTGTGTATGAGAACAAGAGAGAAATGTGTAACCAAAAGGTGTTAAAGCAGCAGATTTTATTGATGCATTCTCAAACAAATAAGGACATCCTTTTCACGTATAAAGGCACGGCCTGTCTCTACAGTTTCTGTTTGCCGTTGGTGTGTATGAAGGCTGTATTTCATGTCATAGTCATTACTATCTAAAGGAAAGTTGATTCTCTCTTTGGCCTTTTCGCTTTCCCTCCCATGGTGACAGTCACCAGATTACTAGAAACATTTGCATGTTTTTGCATTTTCTTAATAAACTACTTTGCATTTAATTGCCTCAGGTTCTATGTTAAAATATGAAAAGAAAATAAAAATTCTAGTCCTTGCTGGTGGTCTCCGATTAAAGTTTTAATAACAGTTTCAGAAGCTGTTCTGGACTGCAGAAATAAATGAGATATGAGTACAACCTGGCAATTCAGAAACATTTAGTTGCTTATTATTACACAAGAGTTACTGGGCGATTTCTTTGTGTGCCTTTCTTTAGTGTTTTATGGCTTTGCCTCAGGCTTTCCTGTTTATGAAAGTCTTGAGATGTCATCTTTCTGGGGTACAGCTATTTATGTATATTAGAGGGGAACATTTTTGTACAATGCATGGTTTTCTTTTTCTTTTAGGCAAAAAGCAGGTAAATACCGTAATAAATGTAAAAAGCCAATAGATGAAGGGGCAATAGGCACCCGTTGTTGAGACCGGGGTGATAAGTGAAAAGGCAAACACCCAGAATACTCTGTTACAAGTTATAATGGGTGGCTGTTTTCAGGACGTAGATATTTACCTGTCTTGCGAAAGAGTCACCTGCTTTGAAGATTAAGCTGCTTTGTATCTCATCAACATAGAATATTGTGATAGCAGAGCTGCCTGCTTCCTTGGAAAATATTTCTATTTACATAGTTTGAAAATTAACATTTGTTCTAGGGACTTTAGTTTCTAATCAGCATACAGTGGTATATGTACCTCTTGATAGCTGACAACAATACTTTTTCTTTTAAGCAATGAAAATGTGTTTACACTATTGATAAACAAAGGAAATTAATATGTACCATTGTTTAATCCAGGGGTCTCCAACTAGCTACTGTCGTTGCAGGTTTTCGTTCTAACCCTTTTCTTAAGAATTTCTTCTGGTCTCAAAATAATTTGTTGTTACTTTGTGCCAGCACAGGAAACAGTAAAATAAATGTAAGCATTTAAAGCTATGAAAAAGAATACAAATATTTCTGAATTTCTTAAAAATATTGGTAGACCAGCTAACTAAACAATTAGACCAAATAAAGTAAGAAAGACGCATTATGAAATCGGTTGAAAGCCTTCAGCCGCTATTTTAGAGTGTATCTTTTGTTTTTGTCTATCTATCTATATCTCTTTGTGCTTTTTAAGAATCAAAATATATCTTTTATCTGGAATATTTCTTACTATTATTAAGTACTGCGGCAGTTGATATTTGGTGGTATGGTGGGATAGGAGCCAGTGTCTTAATTTTAATAACAGATAGATAGATAGATAGATACTTTATTAATCCCAAAGGGAAATTCACATAATCCAGCAGCAGTATACTGATACAAAGAAACAATATTAAATTAAATAGTAATAAAAATGAAAAAAAGTTAGCATTTACTCCCCCGGGTGGAATTGAAGAGTCGCATAGTGTGGGGGAGGAACGATCTCCTCAGTCTGTCAGTGGAGCAGGACAGTGACAAAAGTCTGTCACTGAAGCTACTCCTCTGCCTAGAGATGACACTGTTCAGTGTTGACAAGGCCTCCATGATAGCATCATTATAGTTAGTTCCCCTGCTCTCCCTGTCTCAGTCTTAATAACTGAATTGCTTGTTAATTGTTGTCTTTTCTTTGTTGTCTGCATTCAAACAGGCATCCTAAACAAAATACTCCTCAATCTCCTTACACTGAAAAAATGTTGTTCATTCAACGTAAATTTTCTCTTTCAAGCAACTTAAGATTAGTCATTTAGTGTCGTAGCTTGAAATATTTGGTTTCAGATCTCAATCAAAGTAAAAAAATTTGTTTGTACCCAAATAAGTTATGGTGGAGGGAATAAATGTAAAAATCCTATTTCAGTTAACCTAATATTTTATGTTGTTTGTGTGCTGTGTTTGAGGGGCCGTTTGTATATTCTTCCGGTCAAACTTTCCTGCGTGATAGCTTTCCAACTGCTTAAAAAATAGATTAACTTCAGTATAAAACAAGTGAATTGCACCAAATCACTCTAAATGATTTGCCTCAACTTAAAAACTGTGGGATCATTCATCCATTTTCCAACCTGTTGAATCCGAACACAGGGTCACGTGGGTCTGCTGGAGCCAATCCCAGCCAACACAGGGCGCAAGGCAGGAACCAATCCTGGGCAGGGCGCTAACCCATCGCAGATTGTGGGATCAATAAGCTAAAAAGAATTATATTGGTTCAGATTGAAAATATTAAGTGTGAATCATTACCAAACGCTTTTCAGTGTAATTGAGAGAAAAGCCAAACAAAATGATACCTTTTATTGGCTAACTAAAAAGATTACAATATGCAAGCTTCTGAAGAAGGGGCCAGAGTTGCTTCGAAAGCTTGCATATTGTAATCTTTTTAGTTAGCCAATAAAAGGTGTCATTTTGCTTGGCTTTTCTCTACATTCATAATGGCTAACACGGTACAACACCCTAGTACTACAGTGTAATTGAGAAATCCTCAGAAAACACATGCCCTGTAGAAGTCATCTCAACCTCAGTGCTAAACCAGAGTGCAAGCACTGTGCACTTGCATTTAAGCTGCTTTGTAGCCAAACCATCATCAATAGATAGACAGATAGATAGATAGATATATAGATAGATACTTTATTAATCCCAAGGGGAAATTTACATACTTCAGCAGCAGCATACTGATAAAAACAATATTAAATTAAAGATTAATAACAATGAAAGTATAACAGACAGACAATAATTTTGTATAATATTAACGTTTACCCCCCCGGGTGGAATTGAAAAGTCGCATAGTGTGGGGGAGGAACGATCTCCTCAGTCTGTCAGTGGAGGAGGACAATGACAGCAGTCTGTCGCTGAAGCTGCTCCTCTGTCTGGAGATGATCCTGTTCACTGGATGCAGTGGATTTTCCATTATTGACAGGTGCTTGCTCAGTGCCCGTCGCTCTGCCACTGATGTCAAACTGTCCAGCTCTGTGCCTACGGTAGAGCCTGCCTCCCTCACCAGTTTGTCCAGGCGTGAGGCGTCCCTCTTCTTTATTCTGCCTCCACGGCACACCACCGCATAGAAGAGGGCGCTCGCCACAACCGCCTGATAGAACATCTGTAGCATCTTATTGCAGATGTTGAAAGACAACAGCCTTCTAAGGAAGTATAGTATAGTCTATGCTAAGACATAGTTATGCTCTTTCATGATGTTAGTTCAAACAAATCCAGTTATCCAAGATAGCACAAAAAGTGTTAATTTCATATTCCATTAGTAATCAGAATCCTCTTGATCTCCTTAATTTGCAAAGTCCACAGTGATTGAAATTGCATGCTCTGTCTTTTGCTTTATTGCAGAATCATTGTACTTGTTGTCTTTAGTCACTTGACATATAATAGACTCATCACTGCACAACTTTTACAAATTTAGATAACAAAAACCATTATGAATTGAGCAGTGAAGGTTTACTTTGAAGTAGCGGTAGTAACAACCATTTGTGCCATTCATATACAGAAGCCCCCATAGATTTCTGAGGCAGAGTCTGTCTATTAGTTAGATGAGTGAAGGCATCTGATCAAAGCTCTTACTTAAAAATAAAAACTAACTTCTTATTGAATTCTATGCAAAACATTTATCAAGGATGTTGACTGCTTTTGATAAGAGGGGAGTGATACTATCCAATTAAATATTATTCGCTGAGAATAATTTAATTGTATAGTGTCACACACGTGTGCTTAGGAGACAGTCAACAAGCTCAAAGATGAGTGAAATATCGCAAGACGAGGGGTTGATTTGCGGCAACGGTGCCTGCTCCACTTTCCTTCCATCAGACAAAAAGAAGAAAAATAAGTACATACTGCCGGATTCCAAAACATCATGTCCATCAACCCCAGATGATGTTACTTCTGGCTTCTCCTGATGACATTGCTACCATTACCACATCACTTCCAGTCCACCTTTAATGACGTTGCATCCTTTCACACAGCTTCGACGTCATCTCCAGCCAACTCACTTCCTGTCTCCATTTTGTTTGTCTGTATAAAAGCACCATTTTTCATGTAAATGATGTAAAAACACAATATATGATATGTTTTTAATCACTGAAAGAAATGCGCATCTTTTCTATGTCCTACGGACATTATATGGGGACAGTCCCCAAACCTTTTTACTTGTGAAAGTCTCTTATTTCATAAGAATATTCATTACAATAGCAAAAAATAAATAAAAAATGAAGAAAGAGCCTACCTACCTTATCTTATACATTTGTAACAAACAGTCTGGCAGTTCTGGGCCTTCAACCCTTGCAAACAATTTTATAATATCATTATGATTACACATAGGTGGTAATGTGTAAGTGCAGGTGTAGTAAAATAATGCCTTCTCTATATAATGAGGACTCTATGGAGAGCCATTTGAAGAGGCTGCAAATTATGGTGGGGGAAGGAAGTCATAAATTATACCTGCAAAAAATGGGCAATGGAAAAGTAGATCCTAGGGTCTCTAAATTAAGGACCAGTTTATTATTCACTTGCTGTGTTACCTAAGACAAGCTGAAATACAAGTAACCAACAGCTTTACTGT
The DNA here is from genome assembly GCA_026402145.1 of Polypterus bichir lapradei. NCBI lineage: Eukaryota > Metazoa > Chordata > Cladistia > Polypteriformes > Polypteridae > Polypterus > Polypterus bichir. The sequence goes on along the minus strand of JANRMT010062819.1, from coordinate 20,281,844 downwards.
TTGTAGTGCACTATGCAATGCATATAATTCCCTATTATATGCCATTTGGTATGGGATTTGCCAAAGCAGTGTTGCTGCTTGTGATACGCCACCTATTGGACTGGCAATGGCAATGCATTTTATTACTAAAAATATTTGTAATGCACCATGAATTAGAATGAGTTAGACATAGCAACCAGACAGACACACAGACACTTCTACTTTTATTAAGGTAGATACTCCATGACCCTGGATTGGATAAAGTAGGTCTGATAGATCGAGGGGTAGCACTTTTAAACAAAATTGCTGTGCTCTTTTTTGGTGAGATTGCCATTGAATATACAGCACTAGCACACACACTCTCTGGTAGACCCAGTACTGTAAATATTCCTAATACTTCTCCCTGTGTTACTCTTTTCAAATGATTTAAAATAAATTATGGTGAGTTTGTTAGTGAAATGCCTGCTTCTTTACCAAGTCATGTGCCGATTTACAGCTGACCGAGTTGAATGAGGCGATTAGAACTTTATGGTCAAGGGCCATAGGAAAACAGTATGGTAATAAAGTTCTAGAAATCACCAAAGCTAGCCACAGTAATAAATCTTTCATTATTGTTATTATTATTTAACAAGATCTCATATGTTTTCTGACTTGGAGGGCTCTTTAAAGTTTGTTTTTATCAACACTACTCCCTGTGGGTAATTCTTATGCATTCAGCCGGCACCACCTTCAACCTTTATGGTCCTGTGACCCAGTTTTGCCTTTTTACCAAATTCATTGTTGACCCACTAGCAGCAATTGCAAATTGCCCCCCTTGGTGAAATTACAGTGATTGTCAACCCCCCTTGGTGAAATAAACTCACTTAGAAATGTGGCTCATATTGCGCAGCACTGCCTCTCGCTTAAGTGACCCGATGCGAAACCTACAAGCAAACCATTGGCAGCAACCTGCAAACCCACTGGTGACAACCCGGATCATGACCAAGTGGTAGAGAAACACTGGCTTAGGTGACCCACTCACAAACAAATGACAGTGACCTGTGAGCCACCGATGGAGCAACCAGTGGTGGAGAAACGCTGTCTCACATAGACCCAGAGTGCTGATGCTGAGACTAGAAAATCGGTTTGTGCTACTAGGCATCAAAAGTTAAAGTACGCCTACCAGTGAAGCACACCAGACCCACAAAGGCTCAGCTGGAATGACTTATACACTTTGTGACCAACATTATTTTCAAATGGCAGGTCCCAACTGGAGTCTGAAGTTGGCACATGGCTGTATTATGTTGGTTATCGGGTAAATGTAGAGGACAAACTCTAACAGATAGACTCACTACCTACTTTATCAAACTGAAAAATAACCCAGTTGCTGAAACTTCACTAGACTATAATACTATCACTGGTTGGTTCTAACCAAGTCAAAATTTTTAGATGTGTTTGCACAGGTTGAAGTTCATATTCACAATGTCAGCCATATATGCTGCCATCACAGGATAATGCCACTGACACTTGTCATACTGATTATACAGTAAGTCCTCAGTGATAAGAAGTGGAATACATTGGTGTCAACCATTTAACAAGACAATGGTTTGTCAATCTGAATGTGTCATTTTATTTGGAATATCCATGTAAATGTTTTCAGTGAAAACCAATCCTTAATAGTTTCCAAATACAACCCATCATGGGGACACGTTGTTCACAACATGAAGTGAAAAAAATAGGCTTTGAACCCTTAGTGTCTAAAATCATGTGTTATTTGTTCTTAATACTAGTGCTGTTCAGGTACTGTTAAAATAACTAAATTCTGCAAGGTAGAACCATAATGCTATTTCTAAGTTTAATTTTCTAAATGTAAATGTACTGGCTGTAAAACAATGGTGATACCAAATAAATCAGGTATTTAAAAGTGAAAAGACTTTATTTCGAATATTATGAACAGTGCCATATGCTGTACATGTGCTTTAGGAATTTAGCCAAATATTTTCATTTGCATGATTTTGCTTTTTCACAAAAAAACGTATATGACCATAAATGCATATACTTGAAATGTTCAAAAAGTGTCCACACGTTTTTTAATTCTATTTATTAAGAATTTCAAAAACAAATTACCTCACTTTTCTACATAGTCACCTTCCTTTGTGATGCAATTTTTTCAGCATCGTATCACCTTTTTAATGCCATTAGCAAAAAATGTTTTTGCCTTCACCGTTTCCAATGAAGATATAAAAGTGGGGAAACTTTTTGAACGTCCCTCATATAATACAACTTGGCTCCCAACTGAGTGCTCATAATTTCTTAATAAACAAAACATAGACAAACTTTATTATTTGAGCACCCATGAAGATGCAATAGGCAAACACATAGCCTTTCACTGGGCTTAACTCAATTTCGGATAGTCTCATACTCACTCATATTTGGCTGATTTATTGGTAGAGGTTAACACACTACACTCACATCTAGAATGCAAAAATAAAACGAATGTCGTTGGGAACACAAAACCTGACCCAGGAAGGTCGTGTGAACTCTAAACAGACTGGCTCAGTTGCAGTGTATGTGAGACAGTACCGTACTAGCTGCGGATCAATCCCAGACTTAGCAATACGGTAAAGAGGAGACGATACTTAGGTCAAAATGCTGTTGTAGTGAACAGAAGAACAAGATTAATACTTCCTTCAACTAATAAACAGCTAGTTTTGTTGTTGTTTTGTGTTTCTCCTCAGTTTGCTCCACTGGCTATCTAATTGCCCTTAATGGCCTGCCAGCAATTAACCTCTAGTCCTCTTTCAATTAACTACTTGCAGATGCACATCACTCTCAAATTAAAGAGATGGAGCACAGGAAAAAAGCACATCCTCATGTAAACTTAATAAACATAATTAGAAGAAGGAGGTAGGGCAATTATTGAATTGGGAGATAAGAAAAAGGAGATAGGGCAGTTATTGAATTCGGACATAGGAAAAGGAGATAGGGCAGTTATTGAATCTAATCATATACAAAAAGAGCAAATTCTCGACTCATGAGAGCAGAAAAATTGATTATTATGAGAGAGGAGGTGACGGATTGGATACTTGCATTTCAGCAAGCAATGACAAAATGGCCAACATTTAAGAGACCCATTTTTTTGCTTTTTTACCTTAACCCATTATATAAATATACCCAGGCAATGTTGGGTACTTTGGTTAGTAGATTATCAAAACATCTTAGAAACCAGGTAATAATGGATAGGAGAAAACTAAAAAAAAAAACAAACAAAAGAAATTGGTTTAATTTTTAAATCTAATGTTGTAACATCTCACTAATCTACAATACAAAATCGTACCATTTTTCAGATGATGTATATTTGACACTAGCAAAATACCCGCGCTTCGCAGCGGCGAAGTACTGCATTAAAATTTTTATTAAGAAGAAAATTTAACCTTTTTAAACTGAGGGAAAATATGCCAATAATTATCTGTTAAGGATCTCTTTGTATGCCACGTTGTCAGTTCGGCCCTCCGGTTGTAATATGACCAAGCTGTGCGCTGAGCTTACTCTTGAGCATGTAACTTACAGTTGGCCATGTGAACAGTAATCTTGTGTCAAATCTCACAGCTTGGATTGCTGCTGTCATAATCGGTTTGAGTTTCATGGTTTGTTTCAATTATGACAGTATTTGCAGGACTTGTGTTAAAGTGACATTCGGCATCTGTCAAGCATTGTAAGCATATAACCGGTTTCATCGATAACTTCACATCCAGCTTTTGAGAGTTTAAACATTCATAAACATCAAAGTGTCCACTACTGAAATCGTCACCTGTGAATCTAAGATGTTTAAGAGGCATTGGCGGTTGTCGAAAGGTGTAAAATATTTGGCCATTTCGGTACACTTGAAAGCACCAACCGAACAATTCAGCGGCAGCCATCAACTCCCATGCAGAACCATAGGTGAAGGGCTTAAGCATTTCACTCTTCTAGTGCTCCTGTGTAGTATAATTATCTCCTGTACCGTCATCAGTCCACACCTTGAACCTGTCCCAGTCATTCAATACATAAGACACAATGTTCTTCCGGATATCAAGAGTGAGCCTGATATGGCCGTGCAATATGTAACACAGAGAATGGAAAAGGCAGGTGCCACCTCCGGGCATGGAAACCACTCGGTAAGTGACAGTTCTTTGATCGATGGTGATCACCTCGATAGACATGTTAATGGGGGTTGGAATGATGAAGGAAATGAGTACCTGAGTAATGTAAAGTAAGTGTAAAATACCTATACAATAACTATAATTGTAATAAACAAACAATAAAACAGCGGAGAAGCCGTGGATTAAACAAAAAGTCTGTAGTTATCAGCAGGGAGATGTGAATCCCGTGGCGAAGCAAGGAAGGGAATGTAGAGACCGGAGCGACGGATGGCCTTATATAGGCAGGCAGCCAACAACGTGGGAGGCGTTGGGATGGGGGACCCAACGCCGCCTCACATGGTGACCAAGCTGCAGGCTATGGACGTATATATGTACGTAAGTAGGATTCAGTTAGCGTTGGGAACCCGTGTACCAAATTTCTTGAAGATGGGCCCATAAGTAACAAAGACTGTTGTAAAGTTCAATATGGCGGCCGACAGTGGCATCATACCACCGAAATAAGTACGTACATTGGTTTTGGTTAGCTCAGGGAAGCCACCTACCAAATTTCGTGAAGATGGGGCCGTAAATAAGAAAGTTCAACATGGCGGACATTGTTGACCGTTATGCGTAGAATTTCGAAATGAAACCTGCTTAACTTTTGTAAGTAAGCTGTAAGGAATGGGCCTGCCAAATTTCAGCCTTCTACCTACACGGGAAGTTTGAGAATTAGTGACGTTGGAAAGTTCAATATGGCGGCTGACAGTGGCGTCATGCCACCGAAATAAGTATGTACATTGGTTTCGGTTAGCGCAGGGACGCTGCCTACCAAATTTTGTGAAGATGGGGCCATGAATAAGAAAGTTCAATATGGCGGACATTGTTGATCGTTATGACCGTTACGCGTAGAATTTCGAAATGAAACCTGCTTAACTTTTGTAAGTAAGCTGTAAGGAATGGGCCTACAAAATTTCAGCCTTCTACCTACACGGGAAGTTGTAGAATTAGTGACGTTTGGAAAATTCAATATGGCGGCCGACAGTGGCGTCATACCATCGAAATAAGTACGTACATTGGTTTCGGTTAGCGCAGGGAAGTCAACTACCAAATTTCGTGAAGATGGGGTCAGCCTTCTACCTACACGGGAAGTTTGAAAATTGGTGACGTTGGAAAGTTCAATATGGCGGCCGACAGTGGCGTCATACCATCGAAATAAGTACATACATCGGTTTCGGTTAGCGCAGGGAAGCCGCCTACCAAATTTCGTGAAGATGGGGCCATAAATAAGAAAGTTCAACATGACGGACGTTGTCGACCGTTATCGACCATTATGACCGTTACGTGTAGAATTTCGAAATGAAACCTGCTTAACTTTTGTAAGTAAGCTGTAAGGAATGAGCCTGCCAAATTTCAGCCTTCTACCTACATGGGAAGTTGGAGAATTAGTGATGAGTCAGTCAGTGAGTGAGTGAGTGAGTGAGTGAGTGAGTGAGTGAGTGAGTGAGTGAGGGCTTTGCCTTTTATTATTATAGATATAATGCCTTCTAAGTATATTATCATTTTATTAATAGCTGCAGTTTTCAGTCTACAAAATTATTAAGCTCCAAATGTTTAGCTGGTAAAAATAACATGGCACACAGTAATATTTTGAATAGCCTGCAGACATTCTGAAATGTGGATGAGATGTAAGTTCATCCATTCTTATACATACAGTATATCAAAGTTTTGAAGCTGTTTTTTCAATAATAAATTCAAAGGGATTCAAAACCTACCCAATTAGCATGGGGAACAAAGTAGGACTCATCCCTGAATTAAATACTTAAATAATAATAATAATAATTAAAAAAAAAACAGAAGAAATTAATCATAGAATTTTTTTTGCCAATTCTTGTTACATTCATTTACAATTTCCTAAAGATATGCAGCATGAAATCTGTTTTTTCAAACCATAGTCCACAAATATCTCTTTAAGATATTGACAAATATCAAAGATGGCTAATAAGTGTTTTCTAAGGTGTCAAGTGTAAAGGAAAGATGGTTGTGTCAATGGGCTCAAAAAGGGTGAAGTGCATGATGAAAAGCTTTATAAAGAAGAGACTGAGTGAAGACGATTGTGGAACACTGAGAATTACCATACATACTCACGTGTAAGTCGGATCTTGAAACCCGAAAAATCGATCATAAAATCAGACCCGACTTATACATCTGTTCAAAAATGCGACACTTACATTTTTTTTTTTACATCTTCTTGCCTCATCCAATCTCACATCAGTTTCTCAGGCACATTGAATTTTGTTGCAGCAGCGCAGTTACCAATTTCTGTCGCTACTTCAAGAACGTTTAATTTAAAACCAGCTTTATATTTTCTTCTCATCGAACGCTCCATCGTAGATAAGGGATGCTCTTACGATAAAGGTGTATGAGGGTGTGAGATATAAAAAACACAAATCAGTGCAAACGTTGCTTTAGGATAGTTCGGGTATTACCATGTGGTCATGTAGGCACAATAGAGAGAGAGAGAGAGAGAGAGAGGTTAGAAACACGCACTGATACAGTGCATTGCCGCACCCACATAGAAAAAAAGGCAGTATGCTCTGTAGTTACTCTTTCAGGTGGGCGTTAGCATATCATAATCTTTTGACCAATAGCATGAGTTTTCCGCATTCAACTTATACGACCGACATTATAAAATACCAGAAAGTATACGATAAAATCAAGTCCCAGCTTATCCGCAAGAGAACTTATCTGCGAGTATATACGGTAGGTATATTCCGGATTGTAAATTGATATGGATGAATTTCATTTGGGATATATGAAAGGAATTGCTTGTATTCTGTAGAAATCTCAACATGTCTGGATATCATTTATAGACAAGAGATAGTGTTATTATAATACAAAATTACAAGAAATGATGAGAAAATGTAAAAATTTTGATTCTGGTTAAGATGTTAAAAAGGATGGCAATTATAATATTAGGCAATAACATGTCAATGCTGTTAGAATGGGATACAGAAAGAGAAAGAAAATAATTAAGCAAATAGATACTATACCTGATAAGACACCACTTTGTAAATATGTCCATGAAAAAACATGCACAGCTAACTAACTAATGTTTTGTATCACACTCCCAAAAAAAAAAAATAAATAAATAAAATTCTACCATGGTGTGAATTTAAAGATACATGACAAACTTTTCAGGATATTTTCCAGCCCAGAATGCGCTAAAGGTTTTGTGAAAAAAGGTTCACTGATATGACATATATGTTATATGATCCAGCAAGAGGATAGAGGAAAACACAATGTAGTACACATCCCAAATGGAATCCTCTTAGCTGTCCAGAAAACCAAATAAGTATCGGCTGGAGAGGCATTGTAAAGAAGTAGTAAAACCCCAGGCCACTACCGGCCTGCTGTACTAAGGTGTCCACAGGGCTTCTTTGAGTCATAGTGTCTGCAGTATTCAACAATGACCTGGAAGTGTTTCTCAGTAGGCTGGGCCAGTGCTTATTGTACTGCTACGAGCCACTCCATGATGGCATCCATCTACTCAATAGTTCAAGGCTGAACTTGAGACGGGACAGTGTCTCATAAGGCGGGCAGAAAAAGGAGGCCATGTCAGCATGGCAGTTAAGAAGGTGTTGAGTCCATTAGACTCAAATAGCATAGTTTATTTTGTTTCATTTATTGTATGTTTGTGCCTGACAAATTAACATATTCATAAATAAATCCTCTTCCTTCCATTTACTGGACTAGTGTTGCTGCTCTTTGTGTTTAAGTTCTGCTAATGTGTAGCTCTATAGCTCACCACACCATGCTGGCATTGTTTTTGTATTTGGTGTCATAAATAACAGGAAAATATGATTACTGGTAACAACTATGGAAACAGAAAGCTATTTCATTTAAAGGGAATAATAAAATGTGTTTTATTGAGGAACTTAAAAATTACCTGTAATTCCAGTGATTTCCAGTCCCACTCCTGGGAAAACCCTGTGACTGAAGGTTTTGTTTCACAATCAGTGAGTCATTTTACCTTTAACTGGTTTCATCTTTTAATTAGCTGATTTTTTTCATTCTGCATTTAGAAAGAGTAGTGTGAGATTATCACTCATTGGAAAACAGAATATTTATACTTTTTGCCTTAGTTTTAAATGCTTAAGTTATTTTGTCATTCTCCTATTAAACTTTTTCAGAGGAGTTTGCTCCCTTAATTGTATCCTAATAATGACAGGTAACAGGACTGGGATTTAACACCACTGATGAAAAGTCTGGTATTACATTTTTATCATTCTGTATGGTCATTTATAAGTGCTCAGTAGGAAGTGAAGTGGTACATTAGAGAACACCACTCCATATTAATCACCATTCCTAGCCGCTGTCCATATGGGATTTTACATTCTTCTCATATTTGGAGAGATTTCCTCCAGATACTGGAAACCCAAAATTATTGAATTTAATTTTAATTATTCTGATTGGAGTGTGTGCAGGAATTCCATGTAGTATTTTTTCAAGGCATTTTCCCAGTGCTGCTGGAATAATCTGTTGCTCCATGTAAACCTGTAACTGAAGAAGTGGGTTCAAAAATAAAAGAATTGATAGAAGGAATCATACAGTGCACACATGAAAATGAATTCTGAGGAATCATACAGTGCACACATGAAAATGAATTCTGAGCACCAAGACAAAATCCAAGTGGACAAAGCCAGTGAGGTTCCAGTTGCGTATTCCTAATCTCTGGAGAATTAACAGTGAGAGAATGATGGTAGAAATTAAAGTTAATCTATGATGCAGTCATTTAATAAATTCAGATCAATATTACATTAACATGCAAACATATTAATCTTTAGTTTTCTCTTTTTTTTTCTGCTCTACCGTGGTGGTACTCTGTGCCACCACCACCTTATCAAAGTCCTGTGAGGCTGCAATGATGTTTGAATGAAAGCAGATAACCCAGCTCATCACAAGACCACTTGAAGAACTACCTAAAACATTTACTTTAGACAGAATAGGTAATGAGGGCTGGACAGTCTTTTAGCCAGGAACCCCTGCAGATTTTGTTTTTTTTTTTTTCCAGCTCAACTAGTATTTGTTTTATTTTTTCTGTTCACCCTGGCCATCAGACCTTATCATCAGATTGTTGTTAAGAAACTTATAAAACAATTCTATATTTAAGGACTCTACTAATTATATACAGTATATTTCTTATGTAAGTGTTCATTATTTATTTAGAATATCAGAACATTAGAACAATCGAGACAAGAGCAGGCCATTCAGCCCAACAAAGCTTGCCAGTCCTATCCACTTAATCTTCTAAAACAACATCAAGTCTACTTTTGAAAGTCCCTAAAGTCTTACTGTCTACCACATTTCTTGGTAGCTTATTCCAAGTGTCTATGGTCATCTGTGTAAAGAAAAACTTCCTAATGTTTGTCTGAAATATACCATTAACAAGTTTCTAACTGTGTCCCCGTGTTCTCGGTGAACTCATTTTAAAATAACAGTCTTGATCCACTGCACTAATTCCCTTTATCATTTTAAACACTTCAATCATTTAATATATCTTCATAATTCATCCCCTTTAGTCCTGAATCAGCCTAGTCACTCTTCTCTGGACCTTTTCTAGTGCTACTATGTCCTTTTTGTAGCCTGGAGACCAAAACTGCACACAGTATTCAAGATGAGGCCTCACCAGTGCATTATAAACTTGAGCATAACCTCCTTGGACTTGTACTCCACACATTGTGCTATATAACCAAACATTTTGTTTGCCTTCTTAATGGCTTCTGAACACTGTTGGGAAGAAGATAGTGCAGAGTCCACTACAACTCTTAAATCCTTTTCATAAGGTATACTCTCGATTTTCAGACCTCCTATTGTGTATTCAAACCTAACATATTTACTTCCTATGTGTAATGTGAATCCGCGGCAGGCCACAACCTGGGTGGTGTTTACAGGTTCTCCTGTGTCTCAGAGGATTTCCCCAAATACTCCTACCAGATCCCAAAGATGTGTATGTGAAGTTGATTGGCAAGCTTAAACTGGCTTGGTATGAATGGGTATGGTGTGTGGAACCGGCATGTGATACTAGGGTTATCAAAGTATAGATACATGGATGGATTCTAAAATTCAGATGATAGTTACTCTGCGATGGTGCCCTGTCTACGGATTGTACCTGCATTGTGCATGATCCTTCCTGGGAAAGGCTCCAGCTTCCCCATGATTCTCCTTTGGAAAAGCAGGTTTGGTAAAATGGATTGATGTCTGGCGTTTACAGTGCAGACATTTTCAGCATTTTGTTTTTATGTTTTTTCATGAATAAGAATAGCCACTGGATTGTGATATTTCCTTTTTTGCATTTTTTATTAAACATGAAGTACAGTATAAGAATATATGCCTAGAATACGACATTATAATTGTGCATCTTCATTTTTTACTGGTTGAAGTGTTTATTAATGGCTTCATAGATACATCCACATATACATTTGCTAACCTGCTTAATCCACTTCAGGGTCATGGGGGTAGAGCAGGGTGCCAGCCTATCATAGAGCAATACCAACACTGGGACTCACACTTACTCACACTGGGGCCAATTAGAGCTGCCAATGAACCTATCTTGTGTGTCTTTGGATATTTGGGTGGAAAACCCTTGAAGACACTGGGAAGAACATACTAACTTCACACAAGATCCTGGAATATAACATTTATAGAAACAGTAATCACAGATAGATGGCAGAATACCCTACATAATGATAGATAGATAGATAGATAGATAGATAGATAGATAGATAGATAGAT
>JANRMT010062819.1:20250746-20270963 GCA_026402145.1 Polypterus bichir lapradei | reverse complement strand
GATAGATAGATAGATAGATAGATAGATAGATAGATAGATAGATAGATAGATAGATAGGTTTGTAATGAAATCTTTTTTTTTTCTTCTTTTCTATTTTTCATTGACATCCATTGTCTGTGTTAATGAACATTAAAGAAGAACTTGAAGGATTTCTTTCTCATATATGGTAACTTCAAGAAAAACACTTATTGTCATTCCGCATTTGTCTTCATTGAACTGTCAAATTGCTGTGTGATTCTTTTTTGATTGTATACTCTTCAAATTTAGATCCAATTACAACTTTCATTTTTAACAACAGCACCAACAACATTAATTTCTATAGCACATTTTCATACACTGGATGTTGCTCAAAGGGCTTTACAAGATGTTAAAAGAAGAAAAGCAAATTAAAAAAATGTAAGAATAATATTAAATAAATATAATACAAGAAATATATAATACACACTTACATAAAAAAGATTAATTAATTAATAGAGAGTCCCTATATATACAATTGGTTTTTAAATCTCTAAAGGTGAGTCCGATGATGATGTCAGATTGCCGGGGAGAACAGAAAAAATAAGAGAAGGGAATCAAATTGGACTGAAACATCTCTCCCTATCCCATCCCCAAAAAACTGTAATATGTCAAGAAATGGCACTGCTTAAATATTGATCATACACCTAGGGTAAAAAAGAGTTTAAAAGAAACACTTGATGTGGATTCAAAAATTGAATGGTATTTTCCTGTCTGTGCCTATTACTTGGTGGAACAAAACCTAGCTGCCCTGCAAACCTGGCCTGGCTAACTGGGTTTGAAAAATGGATGGATGAATATATACATACATTAAAATCGGTGTAACTGCCATAAAAGTGCTCAGTAAACCAGGAGCAGCAATAATGGACATTACAAGATATATTCATTCTACAATGACAATATGGATCCTGTCGTGGCCTCACAGCTTCATAACAGCACTGAATGCCAATCTTTATGTTGCACACATACTTGCAGGGTAGTGTTTAACTGTTAATATTAAACTTGCCTCATATGTTTGTATGTATGTGTGTGTGCATGACTGGGCCCTATGGCGGAGTGGATTAAACCTGTGCTGGTTCCTGATTTGCTCTCGATGTTGCTGGGATATTATTGACCCCTCTCCCCTGATGACCATGGAGTCAGCAGGTTTCAGAATGTTATGGTATGAACAAATGAACTCATTACTGTCACAATACATTTACTTGAGTTTAGTCATAAAGGAAAAGGCTGTAGTTTATAAAAAATATTTTTGTTAAAGGAAAATTTCACTTAATGTTATATTTATTATACTAATGTTTAATTCACCAATCCATCCATTATTTTACCTGTCTGGTAGGTTGAATAATTATTATTTGCTATTAGATTTTATGTTTACATGTGTTTTTGCAATATTTTTGTAATGAATTAGACAGAGCAGCAAAAACAGCACCAACTCTCCACATCAGCAAAATGTCAAATCTCTAAATTTTGTCATCACTCATACACTGTGATGCCGATGCCAACAAGTCACTGCTGGAAGATACTTGGTGCTGAATAATCATTACAAGGCTGTTTCAAATTCTAAGGATTTTTCCTGACCCAGCTAATTCCTTGTAAAATTACAGTATATAAAAAAGATCAGATGTCACATTCAATATGTTGTAAGAAAGGCTGAAATGATGTCTAATAACATATTGAAAAACATGCTGACATTACTTTTTTCACAGTAAGTCAGGTAAATACTGATATTAGCCTTACTGGAAATTTGGGGCCCCAAAATTGGATGGGATTTGCAGATCGGGAAGATTCGTAAAGCAGATTGTTCTAAGCCTGCTTTACAAATGATGACTGTTTTTCAAGAGTACATACAGTATATTCCAGCATCGGTTAAAGTAAAGAATTCACGGGAGGGGTGTACAGGGGTCTTGTAAGCACTTTGAGCTACTGTTTGTATGAAAATGTGCTATATAAATAAATGTTGTTGTTGTTGTTGTTCAGGAGAAGTCAGGTTATTCACGTATATATTTCTAATACCTCCACAGGTCTAATGCTACATCATTAATCCCGATCGGACTCTGACCATCTCATCCACAGCCTCAAGAGCTCTAGCATAAAAAATTACAAGCACATCCTCAACCTGCCAGACGACCAATTGGCAGAATTGCTATATTGCTTGGTGTTATTGCATTTACTGACTTATAGATCTTCAAACTGTTTAAAATAGGGTATTAACTTTAGGAATCTAACTGTTTTAAGATCTCTCTAGTTTTTTTTTTTCTTTTTTTGCATTGTAAACAAAGATACTGTTAAGTGTTGTTGCATCATCGGAATTCTGACTCATATTTTCTGATGGTTACTTTTCCATATGTAAAGGAGATGAGCATTTATAAAGCTCTGGGTGCTCTGCTGTGTAGATAAAGAAGCTGAGCCTCAGTGCAGGCCATGCAGCAGTTCCAAGATAAGTACTTGCTAGCACTTACTGTAGCTCAGCCTAACCACCAGTGCAGGCAGGAAGGGACTTTTATAAATAGTTTGCAGCTATCTCCAGAGATATCACTATGGAAACAGAATTACTTAAAGTCATTGGACTCTCTGTACAGCAGAATTTTTGAAACAGTGTGCAGATGACTCCATTTACGCTATAATTGTTACTTGCAGCAGATAGAAGCTTTGCTGCACTGATTCCACCTACCCCTTACTTCACCCAGAAGCTTTACCGCTGTTTGACCCAATAGGTTCCTTATCATACTGTATGTTACTTATGTGAAGGGTTAGGTATTTTTTTTTATGTATATAAAATGCTTTACTTTAGAACACCATTTTCAAGTGGCAAATGAATATATATCATGCTTGTTTGTGCCTGGCCAATACTTGGAAAAGCCTGGGTTGCTGCTGCAAGGGGTGTTGATTAGGCCAGCAAAGGGTGCTTACCCTGTGGTTTGTGTGTGGACCTGATGCCCTAATGTAGCGGCGGGGACACTGTCCTGTAAATAGGGTGCTGTTCTTTGAAGATGTCCCAACTCTATGTGGTCATTAAAGATCCTCGGGCATCTTTCAAAGAGAGTAGGGTGTTTCCTGATGTCCTGGCTAAATTGTTCTTCACGGCCTGGTCATTCTTGCCCCTTAATCATCTCCTGTCCCTAACTGGCTATTTCTCTCAGCCCTTCACCACCTAATAGCCAATGTGTGGTGAGTGTACTGGTGCAAAATAACTGCCATTGCATCATCCAGGTAGATGGTATACAGTATATTGGTGGTGGTTGAAGTGGCTAACCACACTCTATGAAAAGTGCTTTGAATAGTGAGAAAACTGCTATATAAATGTAAGGAATTATAATTATTATTATTACCCAGTAATGGCACACTGCATGATAATATTCAGTGAATACACTTGACATTCATAGTTTTCCTACTCTTTCTCTGTCTCTGTTTAGCATTCGTTTGCTCAGAGGTTGATGCGCTTACTGCCATCTGAGCAGCTCTTCTTTTCTCCACCCTAGCAGCCTGCTTCTTCTCTTCTTTCATCGGCATCCTTTCGCATTAAAACTGATTAAGTCAGTGTTTGTGTTGCAATTAGTATGTTTTCTTTAATTTTTCACTTGAGCTGGCACTTAAGTCTTCAATCTGCCTCAAGAATGATTTAAGATATGAAGAGGTAGGGGAAGTGACAGCGAAGTTGGCAGGGATAAGAACGGCGCCCGTATGCGTGCGGTGCACAGTCGCCCTGCTGGCTGCTGCCGAGAGTTGATTCTACAATAAAATAAAAATAAAAAGAGGAATAACCTTGGAGGTCAATCGTTACCCTGAAAGTGGATAGTAAATGTCACGTAGTATATGTGTACCAAATTTCTGGTCAATAGTTGAAACGGTTTGCGAGCTACAGGTGATTTAAAATCCTGGACAGACAAACAAACAGCCACGATAGCGTATTATAAATAAAGATATTGTAAAGAAACAGATTCAACTTGAAAAATATCAAACCTATCTTTTAAGTACTTGCAGTCAAGTCAAGCAAGCCAAGTGCCGGTTAGTCAAGTCAAGTTTATTGCCATATGTACGCAGTACACTTTTATTCTTCCTTGCATGTCTCCTCAGAACAGTTGACACAAATAACACAGATGTCTGCGAGGAGAAACACACAACACATTGTATGTGTGAAATCTGAGAAGTCACGTCACTACTTTTCTAGCGATATGAGAAAAAAAAAGTCTTATGGCATGAGCACTACTCACGATGTACGAGAAATAAAGAACAGTGCATCCAGTTCACACGTTTTGTGTTTACTGAAGGTATTTTTTAGTGTATTGTACAGCAGTTTTGGCCTACATCAGGGGTCTCCAACTCCAGTCCTGGAGAGCTACTGTGACTTCAGGTTTTCATCCTAACCCTTTTCTTAATTAGTGACCAGATTTTGCTGCTAATTAACTCTTTGCCTTAATTTTAATTGATGCACAACTTAAGACTCTGACCCCTTAATTATTTCTTTTTTTCTTTAATTAGCAACCAAAAAATATTAAGACACAAAATGAACCAACACATAAACAACAACCTGCGTCCATCACACAATAACTGAAAATAAAGAAAGGTGAAGGCCTCAGTAATGCTGATCTGCTCAGGTCCACAAAACATTTTCACAGCGCTCTTAAAATGAAAATCAACAGTTTTGGAAATGTGTGTCATGGCAGAATGAGCACCATGGAATTAAATAACTGGTTTAATCAGCAACGAGAATTGGCTTCAAGTTAAGAATCTGAATGAATGTTGGAGTTTGAGGCCCCAACTCAGTTGGTCATCTGCTGGCTCACTTCATATCAAATTTATGTTTAGGTGCCATTTAAGGAAAAAAGAATCAATTCAGTGGTCAGTCTCGAGAAAAGTCAATTAAAATAAAGGGAAACAGTTAATTAGCAGCAAAAACTGGCCACCAATTAAGAAAAGAGTTAGAATGAAACCTTGCAGCTACAGTAGCTCTCCAGGACTGGAGTTGGAGACCCCTGATCTACATTATAAAAATAAAGAGAACCGAAAAGGCACAGAGTCAAAGAAGTTTCAGACTTCTTATCCATGTATTCTTTTGATGAACCCATTTCCTACATTTCAAGACATTTGAAATGCCTTATATTTTAACAGGCCTACTTACGCCTTCAATGTTTTATCATAAAATGAAAAAACATTTGTCGCTTAAATACATATTGATGGATTCAGTTTCCAAAGGAAAAAAGCAGACGTGCCTTACCAATAAATGGATATTTTTAGTTTTGCTTCTCTTCAATATTTCAAATAAGCTTAAAAGAAATAATAGAGCCAGCAGTGGCGAAACAGGACCACTACACATATCACTGACATATTATGAACCAATATGTTTCCAAAATCATTTATAATAGTGTGACTTTAATTAAATGCCACCTCTAAAATCACCTCATGATTAGACAAGGTTATGGAATTACAGAATCATTTATGAACTGAGTATGCTCATCCTTTCAACAATATCCATATTCTCCTGATGCATCATCGACCTAATCAGAGTTCATATGTGACCTTGGGGAATGGCATTGTATGCTCCACTGACTACTCCCTTAAGCTTCTGAGGTTGTCTTTGATGTGTACAAAGTTGACGATCAATTATATCCTAGAGGTGCTTAATGGGATTTAAATCTGCACAGAGAACAAGCTTCAAAAGGCAAAAAATGTCATTGACCACAAGCCAAACATTATTTTATTGCTCAATAACATGCCTGCAATTACTGCCTAGCTACATATTGGTTTTTGAGACATGCCAGCCTAAGCTCATAAATATATTCCTGAGCCTACATAGAAACAGAAATAGTCTTGGAAATTTTATATATACAGATAATGGTAAAATAACATCTTCATGTAGACGGTGGGTGAATGCATTATATACTGATACAATTACTTAGGATATCAATGTTAGGACAAGTCTTATGAACATCAGTATTTACGGTTTTAGCAAAATGGTGACAACAAAGTTTGAGAAGCTCCTGTCTGATGTACAAAATATGCCCTCCTACAGGAAATTTAAGCTGCTGCGCATAAAGCCTATAAAATTAGACAAATTTAAAAAATATAGTTTAGACAAAACTGAAGTAGACCCCAAGGGTAGTCCGCTTCCCAATAGTTCAACTTCTAAATCATCCATCCATCCATTATCCAACCCGCTATCCTAACTACAGGGTCACGGGGGGTCTGCTGGAGCCAATCCCAAACACAGGGCGCAAGGTAGGAAACAAACCCCTGGCAGGGCGCCAGCCCACTGCAGACTTCTAAAGCATAATATTATTAAATCTTCTTCATGTAATGAAGGGTTGTGAGAAGCCGAATGAGGTGGTAAGGTTTGAATGTAAGGCAGGAAACAGATCGTGAATGGGATGCATGTTCATCACAGGTCCATTCAAGCACATATCCACACACACACAGAAGGTTAATTTAGAATTGACATGGCTGTAGGAATAAAAGCCAGAGTACTTGAAGAAAGTCAAAGGAGACACAAGGAGAACACAGAGGACAACAGATTCACGGGATTTGAATACTGTGTACAATCTGTTAGCTTGTATCGAAAGTTCACAAATGCTGTCTGCTTTTCATGGTAATTTAAATTCTGTCTTTGTATTGAAGGTGTTATTTCAATCATTGATGTTTAATAAAGAAATAAAGAACAGAATAGAGTAGAAAAATGTCTTGTAAATATAGACTCATTGGAAGAGCATGTAACCTAGGGGTATAATAGTGCTTCCTAACCTACCTAGAAAAGAAACATACAGGTGTATTTTGAAATGCAGATCCTGATGGCTTAGTAAAGCTTGTTTTCTTACCACTCTATAAATGAATCCACATTTTCTAGAAAATGAGGATTTGGTCATCAAATTGTAAACTGTACAAAAATCCAGAAGAACAATACAGTGTCTGTCCTGATCAAATACATTTAAAGTTCAGAGAAATTTCTTAACTCTATCTACATGTCAGTTGTGGATTTGGGAAAAGCTTATGAACATATACCCCAGAGTTGATGGTGCAGCTGGTCCAGATGGTGCATCTGGATGTATCTGGCTGGCTGCTACATATCATGGTACAGCGCTACTTAAATGGCCTACAAATCCCAGCAGCCCTAGTAGTATTACACCATTGGGCAGCTTCAGATTGGGGCAGTGGATGATGGGAAGAAGGATGGTTAGGCACTGTCTTTAAAAAGGAGCTGAAAGAGGGCAAAAGAGGTGGCGATCATCTCTGTGCTTCACACTGTATTGGATTACAAATACAACCTCTGTGGGTTACATTTCTTTCTGAATTTATGTACTCATCCTGTGCCTGCTTGTTCATGTGATTTTGTCTTGGTTAGCTGTGTCTTCATCTGGGGGTGGTCCCCTGTCACAGCAAATCTTCATGTAACAACTAGAACCTGGTAGTACAAAACTATACATTTTATTCAGAGGGCTGTTCACAGGGGTTTTTCATTCTACTCACCATCTTCACCCACACCTGCTGTACTGGACTATGTTTGGACTGTGTCGTAAGTGATAATTCTTTATCCTGTAGTGCCCAGTATTTCATTTGGTTTATTGCTTTTATTTATTTAGTTAATATAGTGTTTATTTATTTATTTATTTTTGAGATCCATTATTACTTTTCCCTATTTGTGAGTGTGTGAGATGGGTAAAGGCTGGGGTTTCTGGGGTCCTCTAAATAAAGTAAATAAAGCACTGTTTTAAACAGTGAGATCCTGATTGTTTTCACAACCACTACCCCATTTGATCAATTAATTTGTAAACTGGGAGTTTAGTTTTCATACTTGGCAAATCTCTTCAGGATTTTCACCAACAAGATATCAAAGCACAGCCTGGCATTGGAGAATATTTAGTTTGGCATCTAGGCTATTTGCAGATGATATCATCCTGTAAGTAAGTCTTCATCAGTCGGTGACCTCTGATGCATGCTATAACAGGTCACAGATACAGTGCGTGTGATGTGAATCAGTGCCTTCAATTTTGAATTTATGGTTGTCTCCTGGAAAACAGTGGCTTTTTCTATATAGATAAAGGCTTAGCAGCTATCCAAAGTAAAGGAATTCAAGAACATTGGGACATTGTTTAGGGAAAAGGTGACTGTGAGATTAACAAACAAATCACAGTTTTGCAAATGTTGCAATAGGCCACAGTAGTCAAGCAGGAGTTAATCCCCTGGACAAAGCTTTCAATTAGCAGTGAGTCTACATCTCCATCCTTGAATATGATAACAACTTTGCTTTGTGATCAGAAGAATGAGATCATGAGTACAAGAGTCTAAAATGAGGTATTTGTGCAAAGGTTATTGGTCTCATTCTCTTTGGTAGGGTGAGAAACTCGGCCATACAGGAGGACATTCGAGTAGAACTGGTGTTTCTCCAGATAGAGTTGGTCTGGGCATGTATTTATAATGTTCTGGTGGTGCCATCTACAAAGGATTTTCTAAACATAACTGGTAGAAAACTCAGTGGCTTTCCCAGAACACACTGGAGAGATTACATGCCTCGGCTGGTTCGAGAACATCATGGAATTCCCCAAGAAGTGTTGGAAGATGTTGCAGAATATAGGTTGGCCTGGGCAGACCAGCTAAATAGGTTACTACTGTTACCTTCAACAGGATAAAAACTATGAAAATGCTAATGATGGATCTAATGATGGTTTTCAAAAAGGATATCAAACTACAGAAAGGCATATTTGCAGAAAACAGACTTGTAAGTACTATATATACTCATGTTTAAGTTCTCCCATGGATAAGTCGGGACTTGATTTTACCGTATAATTTCTGGTATTTTATAATGTTGGTCGTATATGTCGAATGCAGATAAACTCATGTTATTGGTTCAAGAGATCCCAAACTACCCAAACTATTCTGAAGCGATGTTTACACTGTTTTGTGCTTTTTGTATCTCACACCCTAATACACCTTTATCATAAGAGCATCCTACAATGAACTTAAATTAAAAGTCATTGAGGTGGCGAAAGCAATTGGTGACTGTGCTGCTGCAACACAATTCGATGTTTCTGAGAAACTGGTGCGAGATTGGAGGAAGCAAGAAGATGTAAAACAAAAAAAAAATTAGCTGTTGTATTTTTGAATAGTTGTATAAGTCGGGGACTGATTCTATAATCAATTTTTCAGGTTTTAAGACCCGACTTATACACAAGTATATATAGTAGTTGTTCAATGTCTGCATGAAAGCCTATATACCGAAGCATGTAATACTAGTAGAAATACTTAACAAAGTATAACAAATTTTATTTGTGAGGAAGATCAAGAATAAAAAATTTCATAGGGTCTTGCCTCCTAGAAAATAAACCTCTTTTTGAATTCTGAAATTCTGAAATGCTCTTGTCATATCATATTTCTTTAACTTATATGGCAGGGCTAAGAATTTGGCCACACAAATTTCTCTTCTGATTTTATCACTTTATTTCCTGGGTCAGTGCAATTTCATTTTCAGTGGTCTGTTCACATTACCAGATCTCAACAGGTTCAAAATGTTAATGCAAGAGTGCTTACTCAGACTAAATGCAAAAGCAAAACATCACCACTCAGCTGGCTTGGTTCCAGTAGTTTTTATGGCAATATCAAATTGTCTTCAAAACTCTGAATATTCCAGTCTGCCAGTCTTCACTGCTTACCTCAATTGTGACATGTTCTGATACTAGCGTTCTCTTCATTTTGAAAGCATCTCTCAGTGACTACTCTCTCAGTTTTGTTACCCTTCCTCTCTGCTACGCTGTTTATATTGATGTTCAAGTTGCATGTGAGAAACCTGTCTTTTCTTTCTTACATTTTAGATTGCCTATGCTTTTATTTATTTGAATTACTTACTTCTTCAGACATACTTCATTGATACTGCAGTACAATATTGCTGTCAGTCTAATGCAGTGTATTTACCAGCCCAGTCATATATTTTACCACTTCCAAGTGTATAATTCCCAACAACGTTAAATATTTGAATCATTTTTTTAGAATAACCATTTATATTGTGGGACAAGCCTTCTTTCTCTCTTTGCTACTCTCAGTAGTTTTACTCTGGCTGTTGGTCTTCTTCTCTTTTTCATAGGGGTTTGATTTGAATTTAGTTTTGTTAAGTTTGACTGTGATTGTATGGAATGTTATATGCTTTTAACAAATTCAATAAAAGATCAAAACAAATATATATACAGTATATATATATTGGAATGATTTTGTATTAATTGTAATATCTTGCTTCAGTGAAATACTTGTGCCCTTTGTAAAGACATTTTAAATGGAAAGCTCTCTGAAACAATATATTAAAAAAATGAAAAGACTTGGAAAGCATAGACCTCAGTTTCAGAAAAGGGATGGATTGACATCAGAATGTTATAACATTAAACTCCTTTACCAAATGTTTAACATACCGAGTACGAGCATTTTTATATTTGGACTTTGGGTGGATTAGCAGGTATCAAACTTAAGAAATTTGACAAACATGGGGAGACCTTTCAGTCCATTAAGCTTGTTTGTTTCGCTAATAGCTATGCTGTCCCAATGTCTTATCCAGATTCTTATTAAAAGTTGTCAAGGTTTCTTCTTCATCTGCATCTTTTAGTAGTTTGTTCCTGATACCCACAATTCTTTGCATAATGGAGTGCTTTCTGGCTTCAGTGCTAAATGCACTTCCCCTCCATTTCAACCAATGTCCTTGTGTATGTTATTCACTGTTAAGATGAAAGAATACTGCTGTACTTTTTCAATGACTTTGAGAATTTTGAAGACCCGGATTTGGTCCGTATACAGTCTCCTCTGTTAAAGACTAAACAGGTTTACTTTTCTGAGTGTGTCAGAGTATGACATGTCCTTAACTTCTGGGATGCACTTAGGTAATCTTCTCAGCCGACTGCTGTGTTTCTTGTAGCATGGTGAGCAGAACTGCACACAAAACTCACTACTGTGTTATACAGTCTGAATATATTGTCCCTTAATTTATATTCAAAACTGTTTACAATATAACCTAACATTTTATTTGGTCTTTTTAATTGCTTCTTCACATCTAAATGATGAAATTGTTATATCAATATAAACCCCTAAATATTTTCCATTAGTTGCTTCCTTTTGGATAGTGTCCCCCATCTTGTATTTATAATTAGTGTTCTTTTGCCCACGTGTAGTACTTCATACTTTTCTACATTAAACTGCATTTTCCAAGTGTTCGACCACATCTGAAGCTTGTCCAAGTCTTTCTAAATTGTTTTTGCTGCCTCTAAAATTCCTGCCATTCCTTCAATTTTAGAGCCATCTGCAAATTTGACAAGCTTTCTAAATATACCCGAGTCAATGTCGTTAATATAAATCAGTAAACAGTTACGAACCAACGACAGACCAGTGAGTGACTCCACTGATAACTTCACTCCATGTGGAGTATTCCCCTCTTATCTATACTCTTTGAGATCCTGTTATGTAGGTTACCTCTGATTGCCTACAGCTTCTAGATTTAGAAATAAGTTTCAGCGTGAGATTGAATGAAAGGCTTTTTGAAAGTCCAAGGCACTGAAGCAGTACAAGAATGGCAGCTTGTTCAATGATGATTTCATTTAAATTTTAAAAAAATGGCAAAAAAATTAGTGGAGCATTTCTGTCATGGAGTACATCAGAAAACATTCAGGAGGAAATACTTAAGAAAAAAAAATTCAATAAAAATAGAAATATTAAATTGAGAGCTTTTTATGATTATATTCCCGAAAAACAGAATAAGACCTGTTGTATCTCCATTCATGGACATATATGGCTGGGAGGAATAAAAGTAGGGCAAAATTAAAAGATGATGAAGATGAAACAATATAGCATAATTTGCAATGAAGTTGGATAGGTGCCAAAAAGGCATAAATTACCATAAATTAGAATTTTAATGTAGTTATTTACCTTTTGAAAAGGTACCTTCTGTTTGAGCAGCTATAAATAAGAATGAAACAGACAGAATAACTAGGCAGTAGTCAAAATTAAATGTAGCTATTGTCACTTACAAAAATCCATAATGGGTAAAAAACAACTTTGTTGCATTACTGTTAGAAAAACCAGATGTCTTTTTAAATAGTTTGGAAATAAATGTAAATAAAAACACTCTTTATTGTACCATAATTTTTTCAACACTTCTGAATTTTAAAATGTAATAAAAATAAACATATAATTTATGATTTACACAAAACATCTTCAAACACTGTTTTATTTTTTTTTGTCTCTTGCCAGTTGCCGTAGGGCCTTTGATTTAGCCACATACGTAGTCTCACTATCCTCTCTTTCTTCTCCTTCTCCTTAAATTTATTGATGAAGCCATGTCACCCAGGTGCTGATGTTAGATATTATTGTGATAAAACTTGCAAGCACAGAAGCTCACTAAAGACCTGGAAAAGTGAAGGTCAAACCTAAGGCTTGAATAACAACAAAGATTTGATGAGTATTTAGAACAACATCATTAACTAATACAGTTGAAAAATGTATCGAATCTTTAATTTGACTAAATAAGCATTGCACATTTTCCACACATAAATAAGTACCTAATAAACTACACTTACAAGCAGGTAGTGTGGTGTTTTGGCTACGATTCTTGGCTGTTGGTTCAATTCCAGCCTCTGAAACATTAAGTGACTTTGAGCAAGCTCTATGTCTTATCTTTACTCCTGTCATAAATTTGTAAGTTGAATTGAATGAAGGTGTTCGCCAAATTCATCATAATAATAAAGAAAAGTTATCTGCAGTTTGAACAGAATAGAAGAAATTACTTAAATGATAAAGATGCTTAAAAAGGCCTCATTATGGGGCATACAAATCTTATAAAGTGACCCATGTTTACCCCTTTATTACACCATAACTATCTGAAAATTCTGCCTAAGAGGACTCAACTGAACTTAGACTTTAATGTAATCAGTTAAAAGCCAAAATCGTCCTATAAGCCAAAGATGTTTTACTATAGCTTGAGTGCTTGAATTTAATATTTGCTTTTCACCCAGAAAGGAGGTGTAGGGAGTGCATCCTGGAGATGGGACAGACTTGTTGTATGTATATATGCTAACCCATTGCATCAGTGCACCATTTCACACAGTCAAAAATGTCCAGAATGGAGAGCATTCTGGGTATGTCTGGCCCTGCTCACCAGTGGTTTAAGTCCTATCTGACTGACAGGCAAAATTCGTTAGTCTTGGCAACGGTAGATCCAGCACAGCGCCAGTCAGACAAGGGGTTCCTCGGGGCTCTGTTCTCAGCCCTCTGCTCTTTTGTATCTATATACTTCCACTTGACCATATCATTTGAAGCTATGGACTGGGTTATCATTTTTTAGCAGATGATACTCAACTCTATTTCAATGTTAAAAGTGAAACTTCATCAGAGCTTTCAAGCTCACAACTTGCCTCAATGAAATTAAACCCTGTATGGAGCAGAACTCTTTAAAATGAAATTGCAATAAAACTCCTGCAAATTGGCACTAATGCTCAGCTTAAGAAAATGAACTCCTTCTCAGTCACTCTAGACCAGAGGTGTCGAACTCTGGGCCTGGAGGGCTGCAGTGGCTACAGGTTTTCATTCTAACCCTTTTCCTAATCAGTGAGTAGTTTTCACTGCTAATTAACTCCTTTTCCCTTCATTTCAATAGCTCTGTTTTTAAGGATTCAGTCCTCTGAATTGATTTACTTCTTCATTAAATGAGAGCCAAACAGAAATAAGACGTGAAAAGAGCCAACAGATGACCAGCTAAACTGGGATTTCAAACTCCAACCAATTTCACTCCAACCAGTCTCTTAATGAGAAGCTGATTCTTGCTGTTAATTAAGCCCGTTATTTAATTCAATGGCTTGTTGCTGCTCTCATTCTGCCACAGCAGACATTTCCAAATCTGGTGATTTTTCTGTTTTTTCTAAGAACACCATCAAAATGTTTTGGTGACCTGAGAAATCAACCTTACTGAGACCTTCACCCTTCTTTATTTTCAGATATTGTGTGATGGGCACAGGTGAGCTGGTCATATGGTGGCTTGTTTGATGTCTCATTATTGTTTGGCTACTAATTAAGAAAAAAGAAACAACTAAGGGTCCTGAGTCAAGTTAATTAAAACTAAAGCAAAATAAATTAATTAGGAGTAAAAATGGCTCACTAATGAAAAAGATGGTTAGAATGAAATCATGCAGCCGCTGCGGCCCTCGAGGACCGGAGTTCGACACCCGTGCTTTAGACGGTGATCTCATCAGACCTTGTTCTAATGCAAGGAATCTTGGTGTTATTTTTGATTCCTCTCTTTCTTATTCTGCCCACATAAACCACATTAAGAGACTTTCCTGCTTTCTCTTCTGTAAGATATGCTGTGTTCGCTCATTCCTCTCCTTTTCTAATGCTAAGAAACTTGTACATGTTTTTATCATATCCCAGATCGATTATTGGAAGTCCTAGTGGCAGGTGCCCCTTCTAGTCTTATATCTTAGCTCCAGTTGATTGAAAACCTCTTCTGCAAAAGTCCTTACATGGACCAGCAACAGCAAGCACATTATACCCATCCTGTTTCGCTTTCACTGGCTCCCTATGTCTTACAGGATCGAATATAAAATTGTATTAATAACCTACAAACCTTTAAAAAGCCTTACACCACATTACATTATGTGACCTTCCCCATCACTATGCTCCAGTTTGCACATTAAGGTCCACAGATTCTGGCAATCTTGTAGTGCCCCACACTAACTTGAATTTTATAGAATAATAGGGTCTTCAGTTGTATATCCCCAGACTTTGGAATGACCTTCTTAAAATAATGTCAGCTAACTCAATATTTTCTTTTAAATAACAACTTAAAACTCATTTTTTCAGAAAGACATTTCACCTAACCTAACATTCTGACTCATCTTTCAGTTAACCTCTCTGTCCAGATTCTCAGAATAGTTTGTCTGTGAGTTATATTGCAAATGATTTATTTGTTTAGGGTTTTCAAAGGCTGGAAGATATAATTTAAATATGCTGGCAGATGAACTTCTAGAATGTACAAATAACAAAGTAGATGGTGTAATGCACCTTAAATTTTGAAGCTTCATAGGGTAAAGTTGCTGCATTTTATTCTCAACTGTGATAACGTTTTGACTATTTTCACTCCACAATGTCCTAGGGAATCAGCATGGGGTGGATTTGTATTTCTTATCCATCAGTGAACACTGTAATTAGAAAGGTGTTCATAGTTTATGTAACTATCTATTCAATTAAAGATAATATAGATGGATGAATACATGCTGCCTGACCCAATGTGTCTCAAGCCTATGAAGTGACCCTTGTGCAGAACTTTGTGTTTTCAAACAATAAAAATATAGTAAGAGAAAAATAAATAGTTGGTCATGTAACCAAGTGAAATTACAATGGGAGTAACATTGAAACAGTCTTTAAAACTACAGTACAAAAATGCACACTAAAAAATACACAGGTGGCATATAAACAAAGATTCATGACAACACCTAATAAATCTGAAAACAGAAAATGAGAACCAGTTAAGAAAGGAGTTCAGGTAGAAGGAAGTATTAGATTCTAATTAGAAGATGAACTGGTACAAAAAAACAGATATTGTGGCTGGCTTGGAGCTAAATCTGTGGTCTTCTATTCATTCAGGCATCCAGTTGTGCATGCATTGTAGGCTGGAACATATTCCTGCAGCATTTGTCACAATATAGGGACTAACCCTGGAGGGTTCACTCAAGAATCCACATCTGCATGCCACCCTAGTTTACTGTCTCTAAATGCCTAATAACAGTTTTGGGACATGGGAAAAACCCAGCGCAGTCCCAGGGAAAGGGTGATGTTTGATCTAAGAAACTTAAATGTCTGATCATTACTGCGTAAGACAGGTGGATCCATGCATTTTGGAAATGTAACCACTGACCTGTGCAATCCATTCAAAGATGTAAAACTGCATTAACATTTTCACGCTGACTTAATGTTAGATTTAAAGCTCAAAGGACTCTGTTCGTTTATGTTGGGTGGTAAATATAGTATTTGCCTTTTTTGGCAGTCTTCTCTGAATTTAATATTTAAAGTTGAAAGCTTATAGATTTCAAAGTTAACTAATACATTGCTTTTTTTTCTTTTACTGCATCCTCTGCCACACATCAAAAGCAGAAAGCTTCTTTTGAAATCATTAATCATCTATTCCAACTTTTAAGAATTTTACTCTAAAAGCATAAGCTTCTGCTATGCCTGTTTGTGCAATGTACTTACATTACATTAAATTCTACATTCAATTTTAAGAAAATCAGTGCAGCCTTAAAATAGACAAAATGATATTTCTTTAATGAACAGCTATTTGATATTTTTTTCTGGACTAATATCCTTTTATATTTGCAACTGCAACAGAAGTCCTTAAAAATACAAATAATTTACTACCTTTTATGGAATACATGGTGACACAGCAGGCATTTTCACATCTCTCAGCACTTGAATCTGTCTGAATTCTTTATGGAGTTTGCATGTTTTGCCTGGTGTTGACATATATTTCCTCCCAGTGACTTTGGGACCCTCTTCTCACAGTGTAAAAGAGTTCAATGAGTGCTCTAAAATGGCCTGGTGTGTTTTGTGCTGTTCTCCTGCTATCTGTTTGCTGTGCATAGGATGAAAAGTGATTTGAAAATGAATAAATGTAAATATAATATTTCCCATTCAGTTCTTCTGCTGTAACTGTATTTAAATGTCTCAGCTCATCAGGAGCAGAGTGCAGGTGGTAAAGACAGTCAATAAAACTTGCCCACATTCACTCATACCCTAAACTTCTACAGATAAACACAGTACCTCAGTTAAATAGGCAGCCATGGCTGTATGTAATAATTATTAGATTCAAAGCTGGGAAATTCTATACTCCTGCACTTATTCCTAAGACTCCATCTGTATAGACAGCTATGTGGGACTGTTTTTTTTTAATCTTGCTTGCCGCCCGCAGAATCCCGCAAAATCATCTTCAGTCCTGCCTGCAGTCCTGTAGCAAAATGACATCCCGTATGCATTTACTGTACATAACACATTTGAATATATTGTAATTTTCACCAATCAGCATACAAATACATGGTATGGACCAGAAACACACCTCAGCTATTAACTACAATGTAAAGTTGCAAAATAGTTAATCATTAAGAGTCATGTGTGATGCCTGGTTAAAAGAAATAAGACTTCTTATATGTAAACTGTTATAAAAGAACGGAATATAAAGTTATTGTTATACACTCACCTAAAGGATTATTAGGAACACCTGTTCAATTTCTCATTAATGCAATTATCTAATCAACCAATCACATGGCAGTTGCTTCAATGCATTTAGGGGTGTGGTCCTGGTCAAGACAATCTCCTGAACTCCAAACTGAATGTCAGAATGGGAAAGAAAGGTGATTTAAGCAATTTTGAGCGTGGCATGGTTGTTGGTGCCAGACGGGCCGGTCTGAGTATTTCACAATCTGCTCAGTTACTGGGATTTTCACGCACAACCATTTCTAGGGTTTACAAAGAATGGTGTGAAAAGGGAAAAACATCCAGTATGCGGCAGTCCTGTGGGCGAAAATGCCTTGTTGATGCTAGAGGTCAAAGGAGAATGGGCCGACTGATTCAAGCTGATAGAAGAGCAACTTTGACTTAAATAACCACTCGTTACAACCGAGGTATGCAGCAAAGCATTTGTGAAGCCACAACACGCACAACCTTGAGGCGGATGGGCTACAACAGCAGAAGACCCCACCGGGTACCACTCATCTCCACTACAAATAGGAAAAAGAGGCTACAATTTGCACGAGCTCACCAAAATTGGACAGTTGAAGACTGGAAAAATGTTGCCTGGTCTGATGAGTCTCGAATTCTGTTGAGACATTCAAATAGTAGAGTCAGAATTTGGCGTAAACAGAATGAGAACATGGATCCATCATGCCTTGTTACCACTGTGCAGGCTGGTGGTGGTGCTGTAATGGTGTGGGGGATGTTTTCTTGGCACACTTTAGGCCCCTTAGTGCCAATTGGGCATCGTTTAAATGCCACGGGCTACCTGAGCATTGTTTCTGACCATGTCCATCCCTTCATGACCACCATGTACCCATCCTCTGATGGCTACTTCCAGCAGGAAAATGCACCATGTCACAAAGCTCGAATCATTTCAAATTGGTTTCTTGAACATGACAATGAGTTCACTGTACTAAAATGGCCCCCACAGTCACCAGATCTCAACCCAATAGAGCATCTTTGAGATGTGGTGGAACGGGAGCTTCGTGCCCTGGATGTGCATCCCACAAATCTCCATCAACTGCAAGATGCTATCCTATCAATATGGGCCAACATTTCTAAAGAATGCTTTCAGCACCTTGTTGAATCAATGCCACGTAGAATTAAGGCAGTTCTGAAGGTGAAAGGGGGTCAAACACCGTATTAGTATGGTGTTCCTAATAATCCTTTAGGTGAGTGTATATGATCTCATTTTCTAAATTAAATGTGCTGGTACAAATGTTGAGATATCCTAGTTAAACAGGCAGGCAGTTTCTTTTCTCTACAATTATCATTTAAGGTTTATCATTACTAAAAAATCACAATTTATACCTTATTAATTAGATGAATGAATTATTTTAATATACAAGAACTCCCCACATTTTCACTCTGAAAGAACGGAACAGAATTGTATATTAGTTACATTTCAATTTCTTCTCAACACTCTTCTGCTGCTTCTTGTTATTAATAGTGATTTTGTAATTTTAAAGATGTATTCTTTAACATGCATCAATTTTACAGACCAATTATTACCTCTACTTATAGAAATGCAGATTTAAAGTATCTTTACCCACTTTCCTAAATCACAATCCACACTGTACTTCTTGAAAATATGTCATGTTATGGGTCACATGCAGGTCCTAGGATTTCAATTACTCGATTTTTCATCCCCAGATAAGGTTAAGTTGAATTATTTCAACTGAATGATGAAATGAGTTGATCATATTTATTAAAAACTATAACAATTTTTTTAAAATGTATTTATTTATTAAGATGTATAAAAAGATTAGTTCTGGGTGTACTTTTTGTCAATGGTCCCTTCCAGCACCTTATCTTCGGATTGCTTGAGTTCCACTAATTATCCTAGTTCATTCCAAATGTCTTTCATGTTGTTTTGAGTGAATTGTTTTCTGTTTTAGCTTTGAAAATTTCTTAACATTCACTGAGCTTTTTCTTCAACATTCTCTTCATGCCTTTCAGAGCCTGTTTATCACCAGATTTCTTATGCTTCAAGACACTTTGTAGCTGTTTAGTAATCCTGAACTTGTTGTTTGGAAAACGTTGCACTGTTTCTGAGGGTACATTATTGTTGACACAGAAGTTAATATAGTCTATGATGCAGTGACTGAGTCCCGTAACAATGTGCCTATGTGACACATCATTTTCCAGTCGGTCCTTTGAAAACAGACATTCAGAGCTGTTTATACCACCAGCCTCCATTTCCTCACTATCCTGGTGGCAGCAGGTTAGTGTCTAAAGAGAGGGTTGTAGGAGGGAGTAAAATGGATCAGATTGTGGTCAGAGCTGTGCAATGGGGCCACAGGATTACGCTTAAAGGCATGTTTGACAATAGAATAAAGCAGGTCCATCTTTTTGTGGCCTGAAGTGGAATGTAACATGTATTGTTGGGAGTCTGTCATTGTTCCTTCCAAAGTCATTTGATTGAAGTCACAACATATTAGAACTGTAGGTTTGGAATGATTCATCATTATAGAGTTGGTAATAAAGAAAATAATTTCTGTTGCTGCTTACCCATTTGCAAAGGGAGGATAATAACTATTAATAAGGATGATATAACTTATCTTTCTAGGCAGCTAATGTGTATAAATTCCAACAACCAACATTTCAACATCTGAATTATAAATTTCAGTTTTTAGTAGTAATACACTCCCATTTCATACTATTCCTTATTCACATAAATTGCCCCTACTTCACACCGTACTAGGTCTTTCTCTGATCATATTGGTTGAACTCTATCCAGTATTAAAATAATGTCAGGAATAGCAAGCGTACAGTAAGTTCAGCTCTCTATGAAGAAAAAATCATATATATACATAAATATACATGTTCATGGTGTGAAAAACTATTTGCCCCCTTCCTGATTTCTTATTCTTTTGCATGTTTGTCACACAAAATGTTTCTGATCATCAAACACATGTAACCATTAGTCAAATATAACACAAGTAAACACAAAATGCAGTTTTT
>JANRMT010062819.1:20166317-20233686 GCA_026402145.1 Polypterus bichir lapradei | reverse complement strand
AGATAAGTATTTTTTTTGCTTTGCACCCTCCCCCACCATTGTCTATGAGCAAGGAGCAAAAGCTTTAGATTCGTCAAAAATTTTGATCTTCGGTTTTCAACAGATCTTGACGTTTTAAGGTCCCCTGATAGCAAAAATATTGATATATTTATGATGGGTGTGTGTCTGTGTGTCACAGTTTCTTGAGGATGGTCTAGAGCTAAAATGGCTGGGTGGAAAAATATCAAACTCAAAACGTAAGCCTGTTATGAGATGACAATATGCTGATTAATTTTTGAGCCAAATCGTGCAAGAGAAAGAGACACTCTAGAGGAACCCTCAAATATGGTAATTCTGCAATTAATTATGAATTCTTCTCATCAATTGCTACTGTAATGATCTAGTTTATGAACAGAAAGTTCAGTATCTGAGCGGTAAATAATTACTGAAATGTTATAGAATAGTTTGGGACAATTTGGTTCCTAGGGCGCAAAATGCAAGATCTTGCCTCATGGGGTGAAGATGATCATGACAAAGGTGAGGGATCAGCCCAAAACTACATGGGAGGAGATAGTTAATGATCTGAAGGCAATCACTAAGAACACCATTGGTAACACACTACACCATAATGGCTGATTCCTCACCTCTCTCATGATCATCCATGAGAATTTTTAGGCTGTAGTAACACAGTTTGTTCCAACTCTGCTTTAACACAGACAGAGGGTTTCTAAGTAGTCAACACCTGTGCAAATTATTTGCTTCAACTACCAAAGCTTAATTTACTGTAATTGCTGCAGAACATCTAAGAAGGCCTGTTTGTAATATTCTGAATTTTCCTTTTTTTAGTTTATGCTAACCTAAACTTTAAATTTAAATCTCTGGCAGTTTAGTGCTTACCCTTCCACCATTTTAGGTCATTCATTACATTTCTGATTACATTTGAAGAAAAACTCAAAAAACTGAGGTGTTTTAAAACCTTTGACCAGTAATGTATATACTAGGTGAACATTTTAATAAAAAAACATAAGATGTGCTTACTGTACATTTCTAATGCACTTTGCATGGAACATATATGATCATTTCTGTGTTACAATGATGCAGAAATTGTATTTGATTTTCTGACTGCACAGCTTTCCTTTTCTATTTCCTACCCCTCATTCTTTGGTTTGTGGTTCTTTAAGTTGAATTTTTGTTCAGCTTGTGTTTTCACTTTCAAACAAAGATTAGCTTCTTGCAAAGGCTATGAAGAAGGTTATCATGAAAAATCAAGATATAGCCAGCAGAATAAAATCTTTACTACATGGGAATACAGCTACCATTTCCATTTTTCCATCATAACATAATTGAAAGGATGAAATAAAATATACTTTTTGCCTTGGGTGCCACTAAATCCATATAGAAATTCAGTGGATGATAGCTGAAAATACAGATAGATGTTGAAAGATTTCCCAAAAAGTTACAGCAGCATATGATGTGGTAGGGTCTCGATGTACGTGATTAGGTTATCGTGTCCTTATTTAACTTTGAAAGTTGTGTAAACTTCCATGCATACATTATTTTACCTAAAACTATGCAAAAAGCTATTTATTTAATGAGAACAGTTATTAGCACTGCTGCCACACAGCTCCTTTTCATGAATTTGAACTCCATCCTGGATAAGGTTTGTGTATAGTTTGAAAGTTTTCTCCATGTCTACATGGGTTTCTCTCTGGACGCCCTGGTTTTCCTTTTATATTCCAAAGATATATGTGCTAGGTTAATTATTGACTTGCCAATTGAGTAAGTGTGTAAGCGTAACTGTGCCTTGAAACAGACTTGAACCCCATTCAAGTTCTGCCTTATGTGTAGTGCTGCCAGGATCCCACCAGTTCATAACTCTGCTCTGCTTAAGAAATGGACCGAGAGCAAAACTGAGAATGAAGACACCTGATGATGATGCCCTGTGTGGTTACTTTATTGAGCAAGCTATGGACTGGTCAAATAAATGACATTATATGACCAACCTAGGAATCTGAAGCTCAGTTATTGTCTGTGAGGAGCTTACATGTTCCCTCTCTGTCTGCACATAGAAAAGTAGCAAATAATATGATAGTAAAATGGTGACACAAAAATAGCAATAAAATAAATAATACACAGCAATATTAACATCTAAAAATAAAATAAAATAAAGCAAAATATTGTCAAATGCCTTTTTAAAATCTTAGGACCCTGAATTTTATGTATTAAGTGAGTGTGAGAATGAGTATATGAAAACAAGTATGTATGCTATTTATCGCAGCTTAGCCACTCATCCACAAGTATAAAAAGAGTATGGTAGAGGTAACAGAAAGACAAATATTATTATTGCTTTGAATTCATCAAGCCTTTTAAAATCAAGAATATCATTGTGGTTTAAACACTGCAAATCAACACAAAGTACAATGCATTCTCTGAGGTTTCAAGGGACTGATAATTTATTTGCCATGTGTCTTAGATGACTTTTAAGACGTTCAATCTGGAATTACTAGCATCATTGGAATATGACCTAGTACTGCCATGTTTTTAATGTATTCTTCCATGCAAGATTATCATACTAATTGGCAAGTTTTTAAAATTTAGTATCATAAATTTAAATTCTTACTTTAATAGCCACATACTATTCACACTAACAGGTTAAAAGCTTAGAAATGGTACAGAACAGTATCCAGTTCTGCAGATATTTGTTACCACTCAATTGCATTAATAACAGTGGGTATTGTGAAAGCTATGATACCAGCTTCATGCCCTTATAGAACGTAGCTGGAGCATCTATATGGCAATAAGGTAAAGTAATAGCTGAATACAACATTTTCTCTGAATCATTTTAAATGCATTTCCCAAAATATATTTCAATCATTTTAAATAGTAATTTCGTAAGTCCAATGTACTAAACTGTTGACTATTAAAACTCCATAGTATATAAATGAAGTTATAATGGAGCTATATGTCCCTTTGTTGGTTTTATTCCATGCTTCTCCAATCGCCATAAGTTTTCACAGTGGACTTTAAGTCATACTGCTATGCCGCGCTCAGTGCCCATTTTACATCAGTAATATACAATGTGCCTTGAGGAAAACCCATAATATCTTCTAGCATACTCATTGGGTCTCAGTGTTTTATACCTATCAGCCTACCCTTTGATAGTTGCCCATTTCTCATTTTTGATACTTTTATGCATGTGAATTAAGTACAGCAAAATACTGCATGTTCAATTTGATATGATTAATTATTTAAGTTCATTATCAACAATTTTCAAAATTACTTTACCCACATATAGATTGCATTACTTTACTTGTGCACAGTAAAGATCAAAGATCCCAACTCTTAGGGTCTTAGAAAAACATGTCTAAGCTCTTTTTAACTTAATTTTATCATTTGCTTCCTAACTAGTACCAGTGACTTAACCAAAAAATAATTGATATCACATTCTTACCGGACCTTTTATCACTTCAAAAAGCAATAGTTTAAAAAATAACTAATACATACTGGGGATGTGCTAATAATCCACAGACTAAACGGGCAGAAGAAAAACTGCAACATGCTTTGTCAAAAATGTGTGTATGACTATGTGTCTATGAAAACAGTTTCTATTTTAACTATCTTGTATACGAGGTATAGGGAAAGTATTGTAATCGTCCAAAGATTTGATGTCAAGATTTTGATGAATCTCAGCGTTTTAGAGCTCACTGACTTTCTCGTATACGAAGTATAGGGAAAGTATTGTAATCCTCCAAAATTTCCATCTCGACGTTTTAGACCTCCCTGAGTCTGAAAATATCATTTTTGGAATTATGTCTGTCTGTGTGTGTGTATCTAAACACAATAATTTGAGAATACTTTCACTTAGGTCAGCCAAATTTTGCATACAAGTATTAGGTACAAAACATAGATTTGTATCAACTGTTGTGCTATTTCCGTTAAGCGAAAATGGTACTTTACCTTTCATTCATGCAGCTGCAGAGTCCAATTTATTCAACTTTACTTTTATAGTAATTATTCAATATATTATGAATTTGATTTAATTTGTTGTTGATGGTGCTTTAATGCACATAATATAAAAATATAATCATATCCAAAATATATCCATTCCCATATCTGAGTATACGAGAAAGTCGAAGGGAGACCACTCCGGATTTTTCTCAATAGGAACTATGGATTACCTCAGACATTTACTGAAGGCAGGCAGTAATGTATTTTGAAACAGTGAATTAGCAACATAAAAGAAATGCAGAGACAAGTTCAGAAAAGCAATTAAAAGGGATAAACCGGACATCTAGTATGTCAGCTGTAATGATTCATACACACTTTGGATCCTGTAAGCATCTCTAAACCCTGCCAAAGTTAATGCCAAACCAATCATCGTTCCAAATATAAATATATAATATTTATAATAAATATATAAATCATCTGGTCTCCAGACAGAAGAGGGGTAGAGGCATTAGGCGACAGCCAATAAATCTGACGAGCCCTGATGATGCCTCCCAAGAGGCTATATGTATAAGTATAATATCCCACCTTGGCTGTTGCCAGTTAAAATGGACACATTTGCAATATGACGAAATTCATTTGGAGAACTCTACATAAATGTATATTTAGTATACTTTGTTTACACTCCTGGGCCTGGCACTTGCACACTGATTTTCACTTTGCTTTTACTAATTTCCATTATAACTATGTGCACCTGTTCAATTTTGTTGCTGGAGAAAGTTTATTTTCTTTCAAGGATCAGGAAATTATTTATGTTCTCATTCATTAAAAAATAATTGAGAGATAATATTCTTATTACAGTACAACCAGAAATTATATTCAGCCCTTTCTCTTTTTAAAGGAGAATGTTTTGTCATAAGTACAAGGCAAGAACCAAATCAAAGATGGTTTGCAAGTGGTTGCAGAACACTCTCACCCAACCCAACCAGTCATGCCAGACTGAATAAGCATCAGTAGTTAGCCTAAAAAGCATATTTTTGTATTTTGGGAGGGAATGAACCAATTTCCCTGCAGATGTGAAGTACAGGGACTGACAAATATGCAACCACGTGGCACAAACAATAGGAATGCTCCTGCTTAATTTTTCTATAATAAGGTAATTGCAAGCTGTAAAACAAGGCTGGTGTGTTTCTATTTTCTGTTTTTAAAAATGGTAGCTTACCAGAAATGCTTGTTACTGGTTCACTGCACAGATAACAAATCTTTCATACTTTATAGTAAAACACATGACCACTTTATTTTAATCTACTCATAGTTAAACTATAATTAACAATACTTGAAACAAAGCCTTGATTATAGATACATGGTTTTAAGATTTGATCTAATGGAAAAATGCTTTGTGAAAATAAATTAATTAATACAATGTGCCATGCTTTGAAGTATTAATGATTACAACATGACTTTTGCTTTAATCTACTTTAAAGACAGCCTTTGTTCTTAATGTTTTCTTGCATTGTTTTCAGCTACAGTGGTTAGTGATGCAGAAAGCTACCATACCAGAAACTTTTGTTCAAGTTGGTATGTCATTTGATAAATTTAATTGTTTAAATACAGTTTATGTTCTCCCTTGGTCAATCAGTCAAGAATTGCAGTTTGAAGAAAAACTTCAAATGGCCCATGAGTATAATTTAAATCCAGGAGGCTTGTTTGGTAATTATGGCCATGCCTGTGAAATATATAAATCTAGTATCCAGTCAGGGTTTTGAGTCTCCTCCATGTGGCCACAATTCTATATATTCCAGCTGAAAGTTGTTAAAATGATAACAGAAATAGTTTTGTTATTGTCTTTTGCTATAGGCTTCCTGAAGTAGCTTCACTTAAAATAGGACTGTTTTGAGCAATTGACCCAATATCTCCATGCAGTGCTGCAGGTAAACTGGTAGCCATGGATTTTCATTTTGTATACTTAAATCTAAAGAAAAAGGAAATGTCGAGGTAACCAATAGGTAGCATCATTCTGAAAACATTTCAAGATAAATGACATCCATAGTAAATTCTTCTCTTTTTTCATTTCATATTATTCAAATGAAGGTAATTGAGTAACCTAAATGTGAAAGAAATTAATTCATGTTAAGCACCTTTAACAGCGAGATTAAAGTCATTCTCATTCAGAACAGAGATAAACAATATTGACTCTTGCAGAACAGTTTGCAATATTCACTTACCGGTACTTTCTTTTTTTCAGACAGTTTACAACTACAGATGTACATAAAAATTGATTTAACACCCTTAAGTTATATGATTTGCAAATAAAGATTGTCACACACATGCGAGTAGGAGTGCACTGTATGGACCAAGTAAAAGTAATTCCACACCAGGCCAGGGGATGGCGGGGTGCACTAAACCCTCTTCTGTTGTCTCTACAGACAAAAACGGGGAAAACCTGCCTGATTCACCTGTAAAGACATCACTTCTGGTTCCGGCACCCAGAAGAAGGTCACTTCCGGTCCCACCATGTCACTTCCAATCATGGCCTTTAAAGCCGCCATGTTTTGAGGAGTAAATCAGTTCAGTTTGGGACTCAATTCAGTGCACATGAGTGCTAATTCAAAACCCTTTTGCAGCCAGGGACAATATATGGGTGGCTGCCCCAAACCTTTTTGTGTGTGTCGAGGCTGTTGTTAATACAAGATATAATTACCAATCATCTGGTTTTTAATCAGTCATACAGTAAGATAAGTCTAATATGAGGTACCCAAACAGCACGTATTGATTTTCCATTGTCATTATTTATTCAAAAAAAAAATATGCAGAAGAAGATGTGTAACAATGGTCACAGCACATTAATTGCTTGCATATCAAAAAAGAAGATAAGTAAAGCCAATAATTAAATAAGTAATAAGGCCACTTAAATAAGGCCCCTCCCGGACCCTGTGATTTTCAGAGGTGACTGTGTGCAGAGGGTACAGACCTATAAATACCTGGGAGTGCAGCTGGATGATAAATTGGACTGGACTGCCAATACTGATGCTCTCTGTAAGAAAGGTCAGAGCCGACTATACTTCCTTAAAAGGCTGGCGTCCTTCAACATCTGCAATAAGATACTGCAGATGTTCTACCAGACGGTTGTGGCGAGTGCCCTCTTCTATGCGGTGGTGTACTGGGGAGGCAGCATAAAGAAGAGGGATGCCTCACGCCTGGACAAACTGGTGAGGAAGGCAGGCTCTATTGTAGGCACAGAGCTGGACAGTTTGACATTTGTGGTAGAGCGACAGGCGCTAAGCAGGCTCCATTCAATCATGGAGAATCCAATGCATCCACTAAACAGTATCATCTCCAGACAGAGGAGCAGCTTCAGCAACAGAATGTTGTCACTGTCCTGCTCCATTGACAGACTGAGGAGGTCATTCCTCCCCCACACTATGTGACTCTTCAGTTCCACCCGGGGGGGTAAACGTTAACAATATACAAGATTATAGACTGTTATACCTGCGTCACACTCTCCACCTTGCATTTCTTAACTTGCACTGCGCTTTTATTGCTCTTTAATTAATATTGTTTTTATCAGTATGTTGCTGCTGGAGCATGTGAATTTCCCCTTGGGGATTAAAAAAGTATCTATCTATCTATCTATCTATCTATCTATCTATCTATCTATCTATCTATCTATCTATCTATCTATCTATCTATCTATCTATCCAGAAACTTTGACTATTTCTATATAAATACACAACTTCTAACAGTTTGGTTTTGAGCATTCAAGTTTTTAGTAACATATCATTACAAGGACAATGTTCTTATACACGCCTGGAACGTAAACTTAGTTACTGTAAATTAAAGTAGCAAGGTTTTTGGGATGAGTCTAGTCCTTAGGCTATGGAGAGACCTTACAAAAACTGTGCATATACAAATGTCCTCAAACATTAATTAGGACTAGAATTAGAATACTGTTATTGTCATTATACCATACAAAACGAAATTACAGGGCTGCTACTCCTTCAGAAGCAACAAAAAAACCCAAAAAACAATCATATATACAGTAACTAAAAAGGACTACATATATAACTGATTTCTTGGGAACAGGAATGATGGTAGCCCACTTCAGACAAGGCGGAATGAAGGCTTGTCTCAGGGAGTGTTTGAAGATGCTGGTTAAAACATGTAAGAGCTGGTCAGCACATGCTTTTAGCACCTTCCCAGATATCCTGTCAGGATCAGCTGCCTTCCTTGGGTTCACTGACTTGAGCACCAGCCTCACTTGTAAAATAAATGGCTGGGCTTTAGAGTCTAAGTAGGGCCGAGAGAATGAGACTGGGTGTTGATGTACCATCTCAGAACGTACAAAGAATTATTTCAGCTCCTCTGTCAGTGGGATGCCCAAGTCCGCAGATGTTGTATTGCAGCCCCTGTTGTTGGTGATGTCCTGCATTCAATGCCACAAACACTGAGAGATTTTTTCTGAGAGGTGGACTTCTATCTTCCTCTTACAGATCCCCTTAGCTTCTTTTATTCATTTGTTCAGCTAAGTTCTAGCAGCACTATACTGTGCACTGTCACCTGATCTGAAGGCTGAGTCGCTGTTTATGAGTTGGGACCTGATCTTGCTGGTCCTCCAAGATTTCTGTTTGGGAAAGACATGGATACACTTCTTTACAGTGACATTGTCAGCACAGTGCCTGATAGCGGACAAACTGAATCTGTGTATTCAGTTATGTTCTGATGTTCATGTATGTCCCAAACAGTATGTGTAAAACAATCCTGTAGTGCATCCTCAGGCCATGTTTTAACAGACTATATGTATGGTTTTGTTTTTCTCCTGAGAGGGGTGTAGGTGGGAATGAAGAACAGAGAGAGGTGGTCTGACTGGGCTAAGTGGTGGAGGGGTGTGGCTCTATATCCGTGTTAGTATTGGAGTAAACATGATCAAGTTTATTTTTACTGGACAATTCACATGTTGAAAAAATTTAGGAAGTACTGATTTCAGGTTTGCATGATAAAAATCCCTCGACATGGCATGAAAGCTATCATATATACAGTAACTAAAAAGGACTACATATGTAACTGATTTCTTGGGAACAGGAATGATGGTAGCCCACTTCAGACAAGGCGAAATGAAGGCTTGTCTCAGAGAGTGTTTGAAGATGCTGGTTAAAACATGTAAGAGCTGGTCAGCACATGCTTTTAGCACCTTCCCAGGTATCCTATCAGGATCAGCTGCCTTCCTTGGGTTCACTGACTTGAGCACCAGCCTCACTTGAAAAATAAATGGCTGGGCTTTAGAGTCTAAGGAGGGCCGAGAGAATGAGACTGGGTGTTGATGTACCATCTCAGAATGTACAGAATCCAATCGCCTGCTGGTGTTTGTTTATGGCGTTTAGCAGGCGATCCTTAGCTATACTTTAGCATTGAGTGGTATATAGTTAGCAGTGATAAGCACTATTGTTAGCTGTCTCAGGAGAAAGAATGGCTGGCATTTAACTGAAATAAACTCTAGGTCAGGAGAACAATGGCTGCCTATGATTATATAGTTTTTTGACCAATCATTAGCACATACTGTACTGTATCTGCAAATACACTGCAAAGACTCTTACTGGAGTCTTTATTTTTTTCACAAGGTGGATTGTGTGGCCTGTTAACTGTACTGCTGCGTCTGAAATCTTCAGGTGAAGCCAAGTATCAGTTATTATCATAACACAGCAGTCACAAACATAACAATTTCCAGCAATTAATCGTTCCAGTTCTTCCATTTCCCGAGTCATGGATTTTGCGTTGCTGAAAAACATATTCAGTGAAAGAGACTAATGTAGTTGTTTTCTGAGCCTCATTGGTAGGCTGGACCAGCATCCCCTCTTCTGCTTCCTCTCCCTCTGCTGTCTGTAGCGTCTGCCAGACCTAATAACAATCCATGGCAATCTCAGTGGTCTCAGTAGCTCAGCGAGAATGTTGTGAGTGCAATGAAAATCATCTGTAATCGGAAGCTTTAGCCAAAAACCAATATCCAGTAAATCTTGGAGGCTATAGCAGCGATTTCCAGTACTGTACATAAACATACTACACCAACATAGTGCGTAAAACAAAAAGTAAAGCATCTGAAAGAGAGAGCCGCTGAACTAGTGTGGGTAACGGGGGACAGGCTTACATTTTTAATAAATGCATTAAAGAAAAGAATACATCCAAGGTATTTCTGCTAACAGAAATCCAAACAGCTACTTAAACACGGCGTGTGCTTATTTTTTCACACGTGGATCTTTATATTGCCTTATATTAAATATGAATAGATAATAAGATGGTAATGTCTGTTGTGCATTTTTGTCACATGAGGTTAGATTAATCTAATCTTAGGACTTGGGTCAGATTAAATGATTGTTAGCTTGTTAGTTAAGTTGTGATATGTACAACTATAAAATTTAAAGATGGTGTACTTTTTATATAACTGTATAGTATTCAATAAAAACCAAGATTAAAACAATATTGGAGAAAGCAGGACATTTTCTTATTCTGCATCTTGTATGCATATTATATTGTAACTAGCTGTGTAAGCCCGTGCTGTAAAAAGCCTGGGGTCCTAGAAACTATTGAAATTGTCAGAAAAAAAACTGAAATGTAGAGATGTCAGGTAATTGAAAGGAACTACTCTGGGCATATCTCTCGTAGGAGGATTCATTTTGTCGACGTGCTTGCATCGCTTGTGTATTAGTGGCTAAGCGAGTGTATCTTTCTTTGGAGGTTTCGTTTTGCTGACGTGCTCACATCGCTTGTGTATTAGTGGCGGGAGAAAAAGTAAAAGGGATACCATTTTGTCAATGTTAGCAGCTAAGCGGCTTTGTCTTTCTTCTGAAGTTTCGTTTTGTTGATGTGCTGGCCTCGCTTGTGTTATTAGTGGCTTAGCGAGTTTTCTGTTTCCTTGGCGGTGGAGCCCTTACTCTGACTCCACCTCTCACATCCGGGCCGGACAGACACACACACTTTCAAATGTAGACGTTTATATATAAGATAGTTTAGTAAAATAAGACAGATTTTCATAAAAGGAAGAACACCTTGTATATATAGTAATTAAAAAATATAGAGTTGATACAGAGAGATGCAGATAATTATTACAAAGTTTTTAGGTTGCACAATTTATTATGGTGAATGCCCCACTCCCATTAACAAAATCCCTCCTACAGGGTACCATCATCTAAATTAATTATTTTATGTTTTTCTTTCGCATTGCATTTTGTTTTGTCCTTTAGTAATGGAGTAAATATGGCTCCATTTCTACATTAAGGGCAAATGCAGCACTGACCACCATCTCCCAGGACATGACAATGTTATGTAGAAATTAAATAAGCAGTAAACTCCTCTCAGTAATTTAACATATTGGTAAAATCAAAAGCCGTTGCCACCATGCCAGTCATCCTGGCCCCCATCTTTTCATGCTTCTCCAATGATCTTTTCTCTGCAATACATTCACTCCACAGGCTCTGCCTCGTACTGTTCTGTGCTCAAGAGTTTCAAAGCTCACAAGTCCCAAACAGTTTCAAAAATTCTTAGTAGAGGGAGAAATCGCATCAAAAACCCTGGCTAGTTTCACAGAGGGAAATGTACAATCTATATAAATAAAAGATTTATTTTCAAAAAAACAGGCTCTGTTACACAGTGATGCTCCGAAGAGCACAACAGGCACAGCAGGCAACACCTGCAAAGACAAGGTGATCAAAGGCAAATGCAAATCCAGCAAACAAATGCAAAAACTGAGCACAGGTCAAAAAATATATATAATAATATATATAATCAAAAGCATAGAAAATCACAATGGAAAAAGAACCACTCCTAAGTGCATTGGGCAAGGAACTGTGGGTTGCCCTGCCTTTATAGGGCTGAGGGCAGTCCCTTACAGTGATTAACAGGTGTGCCCTGACTCTTGGGGGTCTATTCACAAAACACACAGAACACTGCTGAACATACATGGACCTAAAGAAATTAAATAATAAATACTATTAGCGTAAACTATGTAAAAATAGGCATACAAATAATGTTTAAGCACCAGCCTGGCTGAAACAAAAAACATACCACTCACTTGAAGTCACAGGCAATGCAATCTGCACACGTTATTCCAAACTCTATGACCCAATCCAAGCCAGGATCCTTCCTGACAGCACTAGCAGCCACATACCGAGGCCAATGGGTTTAAACAAAGGAGCTAGTCTGATAAATTCTGCTTTTTAAGTACTTAATCGTATCTGTCTCTGTCTCTTTCACACACGTTCACACACACACACACTCTGTAGGAATTGTCAGAAACACTCCACCCCTGCTAGCAGCATCTTTCACCCGTGTCCATATGGCAAAGCAGGAATGCCCAAAACACCAATGGCTCTACAGTATAAAGTAAGCACTAGTACCATCACTCTACTCGAATACGTGATCAAATATCTACGCATTCTGTAAACAAATCAACATTATAAATACAGAAATATACAATACAAATAATGTAAAAGCAGTCTACTTACACTCTGTCATTTAGGTGTACATATTAATCTTTTGTTTTTGTAGGTAGCTTACATAATCATACATGTAAAGAATTATGAACTTTCTGATAAAGCCTTAATTCTGCTATTTTTGACATGTTGTACAGTCCTTGAAATGTTTTAATTTCTTGATCTGTAATTAAGCAGTAGCCATGCAATGTTCCCCAGTGAAATTGTCAAGATCTGGAGGTATTTCAACACATTTGGGGTTTGCTTAATGGTATTTGGCCCTTTCTCTTCTCCATATTTCCATTTTGGTGCTTGCAGCATTAGGACATCAATGGACATGCTGCAGGTAGCACTTTCACACATGTACGTGCCACCATGTGAGGCCAAGGGCACTGTTTTATGTAAACATTGAGGCAAAAAGAGCTCACATTTTTACTTGATCAAGGTGAGACTTTACCAGTGGGA
The DNA here is from genome assembly GCA_026402145.1 of Polypterus bichir lapradei. NCBI lineage: Eukaryota > Metazoa > Chordata > Cladistia > Polypteriformes > Polypteridae > Polypterus > Polypterus bichir. The sequence goes on along the minus strand of JANRMT010062819.1, from coordinate 20,220,838 downwards.
AAAACTACAAATACATTAGCTGAGGGTTGTAAGCCACTTAGCTCAGTTCTCCTGTAATATGGACCAGCAGCTTCCAATCTAATACCATTAGATTAAAGGAAACACGTGCAAAGAGGAAGTAATGACAGAGAGAACTGAATCAAGGTTGAGCCAAGTTTACAGATGCATGAAGGTGAAACAGTCAGAACTGAGCTTTGAAAACCAATGGTAGTCATCCAGTAGATGAAAATGAATGGTCGTATCACATGTCTACTACAAAAGGACCAGCATATTGTGATACTGATTGTCTGTTCTCATTTACAGAACACTGCAGAAGAGCACAGTCAACACAAACATGTGACTGACATGAATTGTAATAGGGAGAGACAAAGCAAATCACAATACGCCTGCCCCTTACTTCACAAGAGACCCAAAGTGAAGCCCAGAATTAAAAATGCACAAGGGTTGACAGCAGAGTGTGCTTCTTCAAAGAAAATTATACTGTGATGCAGAATATTCCAAGTGGCAAACAATTTTTTAAGAAGAACAGGCATACAATTTGAATTATGAAGGGAACAGTTAGCAGGAGAGACAGAACATGAAAATGCATTGCAAGAAAGCAAGATAGATAGATAGTTAGATAGATAGATAGATAGATAGTTAGATAGATAGATAGATAGATAGATAGATAGATAGATAGATAGATAGATAGATAGATAGAACTTTTCTGACATGGGGATTATCCAAAAAAGTCACGATCACAGCACTGCACACAATGACATTTTACTGTTGTACACATAGATATTAAAAATAAATGCAATTTGCATTAAAAAAAAACATGCAATTTCTGAATATTATTTTACAAGCACTAGAAAAGACAATTTATTACGAGTATATGGTTTTCTTGAAAATGGCTGCAGGGAATTCTGATCAGCAAACTATGACGCAACATGTACAACTGAAATACACATTTATGCATATTACATTTTGTAAATAAAGCACTAAACTTCACAAGAACATTCCACTTCAAAAAATGGAGACCTATACAATTAAAAAATTATTTTATTTGTGTCTTTCCCAATTCACCATTAGTACTTATTTTGTTATTGTTTTAAGAAAGGGTGGCACAATGGTACAGTACCAGCAGAAGCACCATCTCCTCACAGTCCATGATGTCTGCCTGGAGTTCCTTATGTGCAGAGTTCATATGTACCCCCTGCATTCAAAAGCTTTTCTTTCTTTCTGGGTGAGACTATGTGTGAGAATGTGCTTTGTGAAAGAGTTTGTATTATTCTAGGTTAATATCTGTCTTCTGTCTGTTGCTGCTCCTTACTTTTATGTTAAGAATTGTGCTTGTCTAAAAGATAGCAATATTGAAAACTAAACATATTCTCTAGTTATCATATGTTTAGATTACTTGATCCCATTCTGGTTTCTGTTACTGGCATTTTTACTGTTAAAATGATAAAGAAACAATCTGTACCTATGATTCATAAGGGACTTGCACAGTGTTTATTAAATACTTTTCATTCAGCATTCCAAGGTCTCCAACAAAGATTTAGCAGGCTCTTTTGTTTCTCTTTGCTAGCGAAAAAAACCTGCTAACTCTGTAAATATTACTGTCAACTCTTCACCACTAACATTTTTTCGTCTATTGATGTACTGAAGCCATAGTCAACTTGAGTAAATTCAGATGTGCTAATACAAAACAGATGTTGGTGAAACAGGACACGAGTTGATGACTATGACCAGAAAATGTGATGCTGTTTATGACTCATCCATATTAAAATCCAGGATTTTCAGCTGACAGTTAATGGAAGAATGTAATATATATAAAATTATCTTTTCAGCAAGAATCTAGAGTGTATGGAGTAAATGTCATTTAACATTACTGACCTTATAATGCGGGTTATGTTTTCTACCTTGCTTTTAGTAAATACATTTAAATTATTATAAATGGAGGTATCATTTACAATATGCAGTCGGAAGCTGCTACTAGTTTTCCATAAATGACAGTTGATAAGAGGTGCATAAAAATATATTACATTATATTTTATAATTAATGAGATGGATAATGGTAATAGTTAGACAGTTAAATAAATTTTAATTTTCTATTTTTTTTTCTTGTTCATATATTATTTGTTGATGATTTTATCATTCTGTACAGTTTTCATCTTGGTTACTATTACACCATACATCACTTGGGAAGTTCCTTATGTACACATGTAGGAGTTGTGACAGACAGGGGGCGCTGTTGTCCCCTTGAACCCTCGGACCAGACGCCAGACACCAGGTAAAAGTCCAAATTATGAATTTATTTAGACAATACAGTGCACAAAGCACCCTCCACTCCACAATACTCATAAATAATAACACAGTAATAAATCAATAACAATCCTCCTCTCCCAGACGTGTTGTTCCCTTCTCCCACAGTCCTTTATAGTCCTTGACCCGGAAGTGTTTCTCTCTCTCTGTCCATGTGACTGGCAACACTTCCGGGTCAGATAAAAACTCCTTTTCTTCAACCCGGAAGTACGTCATTTCTTCTGTCCACGTGACTGGGATGTACTTCCAGGCTGTAGGGAAAATAGTCCTTGATCCTCCCTAAAGCGTCCTCTGGCGGCCCCTATGGTATCCAGCAGGGCTGTGAATAAACACTCCATTGTCCATGATTCCCTGCTGGCATTTGGGGCACCTCCATGCTGCAGGGAGGGCTCCATCCGGCAGCCTGGGGGTATTGGCCAGGATGAATGGCCGGCCATATACCACAAAATATTATATTATCTTCACCATATAAAATAGTATGACATGTTCTCAGCTATTGTTTTGATTAGCTTTACCTTGTCTGCCTTTTTTTAACTACTTGAAGTTTTTCTGTTTTGGTTCCTAATATTTTTGAGATTTAATCCCTGTTCTGTTCAGGTTGTTCTTCTTATTTTGGCCATAAAAGATCTCAGCCTCACTGTAGTATCGAGAGTAACGTTTTCAGTGCACTTTTATGGGAAGACTGAATGAGTCACCACAAAATCCAAGAACCACATACAGACATCAGGAAAATTGGGCATACTGCACAAAAATTGGACTGAATCAATAATTTCACCCTGGTCCCCAGTGCTGTGAGGTAACAGCATCACTGCTGTGCAGCTTTTAACAAGCTAATACACATGTCCAATTTTACTCTGACATTTTTGAAGTTACAGAACCAGCCTATCCTGCTAGCAAAGACACAAATAGGGCACTTTAGAGTTACCGGTCAATGTACCCACATACTGTATGTATCTTTAAGTTTTAGGAAGAACCTGGAATACCCAGTGGAAGCCTAGTGAGAAAAGTTAAAGTTATAAAAAATTAAGTGGACACCATATCCTGGAACTAAACCAGATTCCAAGTAATATATCATCATATCATTCTAAAATCCATTTAGAATGATATGATGATCATTTGGAGAATATAAAGGCACAGAATGTCATGGGCTGGCTTAGTTTAATGACGGTTAGTATAGTTTCTTTTGTTTTCTCAAGAAAAGAGTGCACAGGCTGATCATGTGAGTGTCTTATTCTTGGACTGATGTGGTGTCTCAGCTAACCGCTGCCCATCAGGTGTGAACCGGTGCCATTCTGGTTATATAAAAACTCTTACATCTTGTTGAGCACTACACTATAGCACCCCCCTCACCCCCAACTCTGGTGTCTGATTGGCTCCCTCTCCCAGCCCCCTCAATCCTATTTACGCTGTTCACTACCAACACTAAGGGACAGTTTATACTTCACGTTCAGAAAGCATAAGCGCATGCATCATGGCTGCCACATGTTCCCATTGTTCATTTGACGCGTCCTCTGAGCACATCTTTAAAAATGAACGCGACGCCTCCACGAGTTGCAGTACCAAATAAAAGTTGAAGTGCGCAGTGTGATAATGTCAGAACGTGACATCAGAGTCCCTGTTTACTATCTACAGAAAGCCGCTTTGCGAATCATACAGGATTGATGTGCGTGCTTTGATGTTTGATGAATAGTTTGATGTAGTGAAGCAAAATCCCGATATATAAATTAATTTCTGGTGCTTTTATATTCAAGTGTCGCATATTTCCCATCGTAATGACACAATATATTTTAAAGGTCACACATACCATCTTCTGTGCCGTCTATTTTTTTTTTTTTTTTGCACCTTCACAACAGCATCAGAATGTACAGTGGCGTATTTGAGCCACAGAAAAAAAAAGTTAGGGACATAGTGAAAAGTGTATTTTGTGATTAAAGTGGAAACTTTGGCTTAAATCTCGAAATGTCCACTTTAATCTCATAGTTTAATTTATCACTGTTTTTTGGGGCTCTGGGGCACCCCCTTATTGTCACAACAAGTTGAAGTATATAATGTCCAGGTATTTTTAAAAGGGAAAATTATTTCGTAATTAAAGCCGCACAAAATGTTTTTCTGTTTAAAGAAAGACGAATTCAAAAATTCACTAATGCTTTTCAAAGGGAGATTTTGACATTTCATGTCCTTTATTCGAAATATCTCAAAAAACTGAATTTGTCCAGCAACTTTTCCTAAAGAATAAGTGTGCTTAATTTCCACAAATCAGTCCTATGGAAGCCAAGACTTTTATACACACAGACAGATGAGCAAACAGACAGACATGGTGACCACAGTAGGTGCTTTTCACTTTATATGTCAATGCATGTAACTATTCAGATGTTTTAGCCAATTAATATAAAAATAAACAACTTTTTTTAGTAGGATAAGATGTTCAGTTGGGCCAGGTTTTATATTTTAAGGGCATCAAAATATGGTATTTCTTCTCTGTCACATGCATATGATGCGACTTCGAGAAATTGCAACCTTGTTCCTTAATTAACTTATTTTATCATATACTGAATAACTTATGTACAGCAAGGCTAAATTACCCTACCTTGACCCACCCAATGGAATACAGGTAGTCGTCATTTTATGACCTATGCATCTTAAAATCATTCGACTTATGTCTGCTCCTATGTCTCGTAGGCAAACCACAGTTTTGCCATGCCAGCTCGGTTATACTGATTCATTCATCTTGATCTCAGTTTATTACTTGTGGCGGTTTTGACTATGTTCAGTTACATTTGTCTTATAATCACAGGAAAAAAGGCAATTTATTTTGACACAAAAATGAAGGTAATCAAGCAAGATGAGGGAGGAAAGAAAGTGAATGTGATTGCATGTGACTTTAAGTTATCCCATTGTAACCGGTGTTTACTGCACGTGCTGTACTGCTGTGCTTTGGCTTTAAGTCTTGTTAATCTCTGAAGCTTCTGCTTTGTTACTCACAAAGTGTCACTTCATGCGAACCTCCATGAAGGGGTAATGAAACCACACTGAACTCCTTTATTTGTTAATGTTTATTATTAACAGGCTGAAATGTTAAAACAGAAAACATATGAGTGCTCAAACTCTGCTGGTACAATTCCTCCTCTCAAATTTAGCACAATGAACACTGGGAGAGGCTTACACTGATGACATAACATGACACAGACAAAGAAAGGATTCGTGAAGCAGTTTAAGGTTCAGCACCCATGCGAGTAACAGTAATAATGAAACAAAACAATAAAATAAAAAAAATTTACAAAAAAATTAATAGAAAATCTAAATAATATGCTAAAAATGATGATTAAAAAAGATATAAAACAAATAATATGACTTAAGGGGCTTATTATATAGTACTACTAGGGGGCTCTGACCCCTGCTTGCTTCGCTCGCCCATCCCCGGGTTTGGTTAACCAGACATACAATTTTAAGAGATTTCAGGGATATTTTCATGGGAATTGTTACATATGCATTATTTTTACTTTTACTTTTGATTCTGTGTTTGGACTTACATCATGACAACGCAACGTATAACTACCTGTGAGTGAATATCGTTTCTTTCTTTCTAATAAATAAAATGACTTTTTCGAATGTTTGTCCATGCTCTTTCTTCTTCGCTTCATCGTTGATGTGTTATCTGGAATGTATAAAATTATTGTCTTGATAAAATTTATAAGAGCTTAGAGCGCAGGAAGTGTGTCTGCCAAAAGCATTCACACGACTAAAAGCTGAGAGCACAGGAACTGTGTCTGACAAAAGCATTCACACAACTGAGGTTAGATTACCGTGGTCTTGTTTGAAAATAGTTGTAAGTAGGGCATGACTTGAAAGAATCTCATGTTAATAGTGTCCGTCTCACGAGACTTCATACTGCGCCAATGTTTTTAGAATCTTTTAATTCTCGCTGTCAACAGGAATTAGACAATCTACAAGTCTCAGACTTAAAGTTTAAATTCAAACAATATATTCAATCTCTTTTCACTGTTCTGTTATTTCACCAAGTAATAATTTCCATTTGTTTGCGCTAATGCGATCTTTCTTATCCTTTTTTTGAGACTTTCGAATTTTCGTACTTCCATTATCTCTAACCTGCTCTGCATGTGTACCACGCCAACATTTTTAACATTTTTTATGACGTTTTATTTTGTCATCTATTGTTTGTCCTTTATTTCTGGCCCTGGGTGTAGAATCATCTTGCAGGACGTATAAGTGTCTCTCCGAGAAAATCATGTCTCGTCTCCTTCCAAGATTTTTTTTTTATAATAGAAAGATACATACGGTCAGGTGTGAATACATATATAGGTCTGTGTTATGTTCAGATTGACGTGTGGCCGATCCTTCGGAACAGAATGTGGTCATAAGCTGATGACTACATGTACTGTAATTACATCCTTATATTCTGGGGTTATTGGCACGCCAGATGTCATAGGTGCCTTGAATTATGGATGTGTTGGGGTTGAAGGAAGCAGTTTAGAAGGCTTCCATGACTTCTTTATACTGTTCCCTAGTCCATTTCTGTCATTTTTGAGATGGTGCTGCATGACGGCTTCTTTGAGGAATGTCCTTGGCATGGAAACCCATTTGCTTGTTGGGTAGAGTTTGTTCCAGTGCCATACTTTTCGACATCAGCCTGATTCCTTACTGACAGACATGGTCATTTTTTTACCCATGTGATGACCAATGTAGTATGGTAATCTCTTTAATTATTGGTCATTGTAAGTGTTGGTTGTCAGAGACAGCCTGCATAACTGGTTTGCTATGCTTGCATTGCCCAGCCCACACCATGCCACATGGAGGTAGAGGTTGAAGTTTTGCAGGCTTTATTATTATTACTAGCGACTGGGAGCCATTCGAATCGGGCTACAAATTCTACGTTTGTGAAATCCATACTTTCTCTGCAAAGAAGTATTTGTTTTTTTAAGTACTTGAAATGATTTTGTTATCATGGCACTGATTTGTGCTAAAATAGACCTTTTTGGCCGATGTAATGAAGAGCTTCCTGTTTAAACGGGGCTGCGAGCCGTGAACTCAGCTCTTCGGCGCACCTCATTTGATTTTTTCTGGCAAGCAAATTTTCAAAACAAACCTTATTTTACGACTCTAATCAGAGTCAGAGTAATAATTATGTTGGTGTGGTCATTTTAGATCTGAGATCGACTAAAATTTAAACAATGACCGTTGTTAATACCCAGCCGTCATTACTCAGTTTGCCAATAGGTGTCAGAAGGACGGATGCCAAAACCGAACTGCCCAAAGATAGATTTCGACGTACCAAGCAAATGGCGATACGTTTTAAATTACTTCCGGTTCCGGAGCTGTCGAAGGGTTTAAGTCAGTCGACGATATTAGTCCTGGAAAGTACGCCCCACCAAACCAACGTTCCAAAAACCAACCGAACTTACTGTTATCTGCTCGAACCAACACCAACTTACTATACTCAGCCGTCCAGTGGCGTCACTGAAGCATTCGAACATTCTTAGCCAATCATGCAATACTGCGTCCGCGTTTGCCACGTTATGTTCTGACTACAAAGGCAGAGTCCCATTGCATGGTTCTAACTTGTATTGAGTCGAGGTATTGACGTGAACACTATACATATGGATAGTATCAAATTATATATAAGGTTATTATTATTATTATGATATGTGTGCATGAGAGCTGACAAACAATGAATGCTTATCCAGAAGTGCAATGTATATAATGCAGCAACGAGGAATAAGGAATGTGGGTGTTTTGGACCTCACAAACAGAAGAAAAGTTTGCTTTTCTCATATCTCATGTTTCACATACCACAACAGAACAGAAAAAGAAAAAAATGGCAGAGATTGCCTCTGAACCCACTGTACCTGTTAACAATGCGTATATCATCAGCTTCATACAGCATGCTATTGGCTGTCATAAAATGGGGTGAGCATGACTGAGGTGGAAGGTTGTCATGCAATTGTTAAGTTTGACATGCCTAGCAGTTTTCAGTCATGTAAACTGACAATGATGAAGTCAGCAACTGCAGTCCGCAAGTCTAACATGTCCAATGACTAGAAGTTGTGCAAGCTTTTAGTTCATCTTTAATCTGTGGTTCTAGTGTAAACCAGATTAGTATTACTTATCTCTTTGGTTATTTATACAAATACAGTTTTTAACTAAAATAATAACGTTTTAGTAATATACCCAAGGCAGCACAATGGCACAATTCTTTCTCAGATAAACTGGCTTTGAATCCCAACTCGGTCAGGTTTTACAATGAAAGAATCCAATTCCTCCCTCACACTTGATGTTGCCAGTATATGCTTTAGTTCCATGAAAATCTGAACTGAATTTAACAAACATTTTTATTTTATATACTGTAGCATGCTTCAATAGCAAACACCATCTCAAGAGCATACTGGAAGTACAAACATGTCATTAAACTATTTACATGTATTTTTACTATGAGAGCACAGGCAGGTTAAGTGATTTTTGAGGGTTACACAGCAGGTCACAGATTGGAATTGAATGAGCTACCTGGTGGTTTAGAGACCAATTCTTTATCTAGTAATGCTCTGGCCACACAGTGTGGCCTGACAAAATCAATACATGTATTAACATATACCATTCATCATAGACATTTTTATTTAAACTTTGCATTTATGTTGCTTGTATGCACCTCTCGTATTCTTAACTACTCTTCAATGTTTGTTTTTTAATTGTTTCAGCCTTTATCCCATATGTCTACAAATTTCACATTTTTCCACTGAATTTTTACTAACTAGTGGCTAATATCTGTTTCTTATTACAATCCGTGTTTGATTTAACTTCTCACTGTCTTGTTTTTATAGCTCCCCTGCATATTAAGAACAGATTGGTTGTCTCTTTATATGTCAGTTCTGAAAAGAGGCATAACTCATTTAGTTACTCTCTGAAGTTTTGTCCCTGCAGCAAACTTTGTTCTACTTCTAAGAATCACAAATAGTGGATTAGTACAAAACCGGGAAACTATTAGTCAGCACTGTAATGGCCAATTGTTTATTTCATACTGATTTTCTATGCTTGTATGACAATATCATTTTTCTACTTCCACTAAACAGAGTAACAGCAATTCAAGCAAGCACATTCTGCTACAATATGCTAATAGATTATAAAAGTATGTATACTCGTAAAATGACATTTCAACTCTTTCCTAAAAATTTAGGTGCATCAATTATTCCAGAAAAACTCCAGAAAAACTTGACATGTTAAGAAAAAAAAAGGTCTCCATGAGGCTCTAAATTTTGAGTAAGCACTGTAGTATTTTTCATATTTTTTGGCAGATTATCAGTTTGTCACATTAGGAAACAGCTGCCAGTGATTTCCTGTCAAATAGTACTTCTGCATTAAGTTATTTACAGCATAATTATTAACAACATCTCTTTATCCAGATAACATCTATCTATCTAACAAATAAATTTTATTTCCATGCTACTACTTGAATTGTGACATTCTAATTTGCTGATGTGTTAATACTTCTCAGGACAAGTTCTCTTCATTTAAAACCACAAACGAAAACTCAGCATTAGATTGTTTGAGTACTATAGAACATTATCTGCATTAAAATGATAAGCAATTTGTTACGTGAACAAACCCACATACTCACAATTTTTATAAAACTAACACACACATCTTTGAGATGAATCTTGACTAGCCATTAGGGCAACCAGACATCCCGGTTTGGCTGTGGCAGTCGCAGTTTCAATCAATACATACTGGTTACGCTGACCAAATGTCATGGTTTTTCCAGGATAGTGATGTTTTATGCATCATGTCCCGTTTTATGCATAGCATCCTGGAATTGATCAAAATGTCCAATTTTGTCCTGTTTATAGATGGCAGAAACATGAGGAGGGACAACCTCCTGTACCTTGGACTTTGATTTCATGTCCATTTTTACAAGGCTCATGAAACTCCTGGGTCTTCAAATGTACTTGCATCCAGCAAACTTGCTGGATAAATGAGTTGTGTCCCATTTTGGAACCATGACAATCTTCTCACCCTACTAGCCATAGAAACCCCATCCAGGCAGCAGGACTGTATTACAACTCCATAAAAACTGTATTTACAGCCAGGAGTTTAACTGAAATCCCTAGACCTCTGAGATGGCAGTGCCAACCACACAAATTTCTACTTGGCAGTTTATTTGGATCTGATGTGGGATGGGTGCTAGTTAACCACAACCATATAACGGAAAAGAAGCAGATCAAATTAACTGAGCAAAAGCATAAGGGTGACTGTGTTTGAAGTGTCTTCACCAAATTGCTTATATTAGAGAATTTAATGACTGTCTTTTGAAAACAATGATGGCAAATTGCCTCTTTGAAGTTTTCTGGCTCTCCTTTATTATTTGATTTAAAACTGAAACTACTTCAGACTTCAAAAGTTACATTTGGCTCTGAAATTTGGCATCTCCAGTGTCACTTTTCTTAAAATTCTTAAATGAATTCAACAACAGGGCAGTATCATTTTTCCTTCGCAGTTGCAGCAAAAACACTACTTGTAAGTAAGAACTGAAAGAGTTCAATCATGGAAGAATGTTAAAAAATTCATCATTTTTGGGAGCTTAGTAGTGCTTGAGGAGTACATCCAACACTTAGTTGGCTATGGCTGGTCCATCCAGGTAGCCTCAATGAATACCTAAGAGTTGTTTATTTTTGTAGTATTACACTTACATTTGGCTTTTCTTTATATCCACTTTTATTGAAATTAACATTTTAAGTATAACTGCTTGATTACATGTTATCAATGCAGGGTACTTTAATTCATTATTAAAACTCATTATTAAAAAAAATGCTTGTAAGTGACATTTTCTACAAATAACAGACATGTCACCACAGTGTGCCCATTGACCATTGTAATAACAAGCTGAGCCAATAAATAGTGTTGGGGCTACCGTGGGCAAACCCAATATAATGGGTTTTGAAATAGAAAATAAATGTGATTAATAGCATTGAAGAAAGTGAATTTTCAGACAGGAGTCTGGCTGTGACTGATCAAAAATAGCAAAGCTTCAGGTTATGTTAAGTGGGTCCAGGCGGACGAACAACAGAAGTGATGTCAGCAGTAGAAAAGCCATCAGTATTCCAGTCTGTAGAGGGATGAAAATATAAGGCAATATCACACGGTGCCAACCCCTGTAGAGCAGTTGGAAATTTCCATCACCAGAGCCTTTAAACTGTCCCCTATACGCACACGCGTGACACCATTTACTAGCACAGACCTATGCAGTCAGCACCACTGGTCTTTTATAGAACATATGTATATTCCGAGACAATTTATTGTCTGTTTCAGAGTTTATTTAATCAATCTTTTGTTCTGGTTTCTTCATTTGATTTGTGATTTTAGAATAAACTTGTGGCAAGCAGAAGACCAAAGATGTGTATTAATATTATGGGAAGTGGTCTATAGTTTAATCTCCCATCTGTGTGAATGTCAATGCTTCACTCCTAAACTGCTTTTAAAAATAAAAGCCAATTTACAATAGTCAGACCCTAAGGCTTTTGGCCATAAATGAGCTGCTGCATTGCTAAGAACTTAAAGTATTTAAGACAGATCCCTATGGAAATATGTTGAAGAGATCTGGATACGATTCTGCTCATTGAAAAGCATGAATTCATTTTAGGCTAACTAAGTGTTCTACAAATGCCAGCTTTGTAATATAGGCTCATATTGAAAGAATACAAGAAAAAAACAGGTTAATAAAAGCCAAAAAGTATCTGCCAATCTCCTGGCAGGCTACAATAAAAGCCCTTGGTATACACCATCTCTTGTTTACAGCCGAGGCATCGTCTGGGTGATTTTCATTCTGTTGGAATTGTACTTTGTAAAGGGCTTTCACTGTAAAATGCTGAAACCTCAAGGAAATGTGAACTATTCCATTTCTATTGTCCACCAGTTTATTATTGACACCTATACCCTGTTTTCTCTTCTTTACCGATTCTGATACTAGCTCTACAATGCTGTCCATCACCTAAGCTGGTTATAAAATGAGTGTACGGTTTGTTGAACAACTGTAGCCATGTTCATTACAATCAGAAGAGAAAAGTGAAGAATTCATGCACTCCATTTAGGGTGTTGCATTAAAAAGTGATTAACTTGGCAATTGCATAACTCCCTCATTCAAAGGAACGATACTACAAGCTGAAACAGATGGAAATGACAGCTGTCAGGTATTCCATAAAAAAAAAAAAAAATCTTAATAGTGAAAGCTTTTTTGCAGGAGGTTTATGCTTATTGCAACTGCAAATGCAACAGTTTCTATCTCTCTCTTCATCTCTCTGCCTTTGATTGGACTTGCCACTTTTTTTCCTTTGCAAACCGCCCAGTACTCCTCACTTAGCACCAGTGATATGTGTACCACAGGTTGAGAACTATTCCTCTAGAGAAAAAAAACACTAAGCATTTATATTGTTAAACAAACAGAAGCTTTTGTACTGGAGTGTAATAATTCCATCCATGTGTATATGTTGAGTCCAAATCCATATTTTTGTAGTATAATGAATAGATTCAACTCTATCAAAAGCTTTTTTGGTATCCATAGATAGTGGTACCCCTGAAAACTCAGCTGCTGAACGATAATATGCAGTAATTGCTTGATCTTTTGACATTACAGAAGGTCAATCATTCTCTATTGTTTTTCCTAAACCTTTGACCATGTCCTAGGTATTGTTGTTCAGTAGGGAGCAAAGTTGTAGTGAAAGGACAGGCAACACAAACAATTGCCTAGGCCCCTGAACTGGAAGGGGTCCACATAGAGCAGGGGTGTCGAACTCCAGGCCTGAAGGGCCGCAGTGGCTGTAGGTTTTCATTCTAACCCTTTTCCTAATCAGTGATCAGTTTTCACTGCTAATTAACTTCTTTTCCCTTCATTTTAATGGCCTTGTTTTTAAGGATTCAGTGCTCTGAATTTATTCCTTTCTTCATTAAATGACAGCCAAACAGAAATGAACTGGGATTTCAAACTCCAACCAATTTCTTAATTTGAAGCTGATTCTTGCTGTTAATTAAACCCGTTATTTGATTCCATGGCTTGTTGCTGCTCTCATTCTGCCACAGCAGATATTTCCAAAACTGTTGATTTTTCTGTTTATTCTAAGACCACTGTCAAAATGTTTTGGTGACCTGAGAGATCAACCTTACCAAGATCTTCACCTTTCTTTATTTTCAAATATTGCGTGATGGGCACAGGTGAGCTGGTCATGTGGTGGCTTGTTTTGTGTCTCATTATTGTTTGGCTACTAATTAAGAGAAAAGAGACAACTAAGGAGCCTGAGACACGTTAATTAAAACTAAGACAAAAGAAATTAAATAGCAGCAAAAACTCCAGGACTGAAGTTCGACACCTGTGACATAGAGTGTCCATTTACATAGGTATTCATTGCAATGACAAATCTGTGGGAACCCCCACTTGAAGCATGGCATCACCACACTATAACTGCACAGCTGTAGGCCAAGAGGCCCCCAGTCTCCATTGCAATAGTGTTTGTGATGAATGTTACTTTTAGTTAGTAGCGTTAGATGTAAGCAGAGCCGTTTGCATAAATCATGAAGAGGATTTACATGCCTGGAATTAATAAGCAGAAAAAAAACAATCAGGAAGAACAGAAGAAACAGCATAGTAAGGAGGCCAAATATAGTTTGTAATGTTGATTCATTTAAGTATGCCCATGTTGATAGAGTTGATCTGAAAAATATGCGCTTTGAAGGACAGCATTAGGAATATGGTATCAATTTGGTAAACCAAATATTGGATTGACTCTTGTTTGTTTAGACCAGTATTTCTTAAACTTTGGGTCACAACTAAATTGGGTTGCAGGCTTCTTTGTAATTGGTTGCCACATGATTGTGCAGCAAAATTAGCTAAGTTCATCCAAGTGCAAATTTTGTGTCAAGTGATATATCAATCACTATTTAGTGTACTTTTTATTGCGGAATAATGTATATCATGTAGAGCTTAGCTTCTGTGGCACAAAAACAATTTAATTCTGCCTCGTATCTCATCTAACATCCTATTAAACAGTCAAAGACGCCAGCTGGGTGGAAGGACAGAGGGACAGCCCGTATTCAGGACATTATCTCCCCCAAGACACTAGAGGGCAACCTCTCTGTATTACTGCACCATGGATCCCTACAGGGCATGTCGGGACTTGTAGTTTGGGACAGCCCTATTGGGTGCCATGGGTGCTGCCAGGGAGTGCTGAATTTGCTGCTGGGTCCTTGGAGGAACCTCTTCCTCCACACCCAGAAGTGCAGCCGGAAGAAGGTTGAGAAAAACCTGGAGCACTTTCGGGTGTACTATAAAAGGAGCCGCCTCTCCACCAATCAGAAAGCCAGAGTTGGGTGGTGGAGGACAATGAAGAGAGAGAAGAAAGAAAGAAGAAGAAAAGACTGGGTGTATTTATATATTGGTGCTATGTACTGTGCTGTGTAGTGGAGAGCAAAGGAAAAATCCTTCTCCACTGAAGAATAAATGTGTAAGCTGTGTGCTGTCTTAGCCTATCTGTGTCGGGGTTGAGGGAGCTGTACGCCCCCAGGTGGATCACAACACATATAATAAAAGAAAAGAAATGAGGAAATGACACAGATGATTCAAAAGTTTCATTCAAACATCAAAATGATAAAAACAGTGGAAAAAAGATGTGATGATTTTCAGGGTGTTATGAAGGGCAAGTGAACTGGGTGGAAGTGCGCTGTTGCAGTGCTGTACACTAAATATAGCTCAGTGACCATGAACAACTGATAAGTACTGCATTGCATATTCACTATTTTCAAGTAGTTGGGTTAATGTCTGTTCACTGGTGTTAAGAAGGACCTGTTTTTTGGACCAATGAGAACTGTAAGAACACCAGAAAATAAGTTTGAGACAAACTGTAGACATTCAGCACAATATGAGTTAAACATTTCCTATCACCTGTATACATACAAATAGTGGACTATTTATAATGCAGAAAAAACATTTTTTAGGAATAACATTTTTTTTCCCTTGGTTAATTTAAACACATGTATTTTAAACTATTTGCAAATTCATTTAGAATAATGTATTGTTAATTATGGAGTTTATTTGAAAAACATTATTTAAAAAAATGTTATTTAGATAGATAAAGGGTAAATATTTAATTCCTTAAATGGCAGCATGAATCAAGTGATAAAGATTATATAGTTCAGGAATCTACTCCTATTAAAAATAATATTAAGTGTTTTAGATTCATGTCCCAGGTGCAACATGTGTGGAACTTGTATAATATCCCTGTGCATGTGGGTTTCTTCCATGTGCTTTGATTTTGTCTCACAGTCCAAAGGCATACAGTATAGGTGGACTGGTGATGCTAGCAATTATGTTTGTGTGTGTGTGTGTGTTCACCCTGAGATTAGTTGGCACCCTGTCCAGGGTTTATTCCTTACTTGCACCTGTTACTTACTGGGTAGCTCCAGCTTGCCCGCAGCCCTGCTCTGAACAAGCAAATTTAGAAAAATAGGTAAATGGGGTATTGTTTTAATGATGTATAATATGTGTTTCCTAAATTTCTCTTTTAGTAATATTCAAAAACATTTAATTGTTTGTATATATACATATATATATATATTTACATATATATAAATATATACAATGATCTCTCGCTATATCGTGCTTCGACTTTTGCGGCTTCACTCTATCGCGGATTTTAAATGTAAGCATATCTAAATATATATCACGGATTTTTCGCTGGTTCGCAGATTTCTGCGGACAATGGGTCTTTTAATTTATGCTACATGCTTCCTCAGTTGGTTTGCCCAGTTGATTTCATACAAGGGACGCTATTGGCAGATGGCTGAGAAGCTACCCAATCAGCGCACGTATTACATATTAAATAAAACTCCTCAATGATATACGATTTGCTTCCCGCGCGGTGCTTGATTGTTTGCTTTTCTCTGTCTCTCTCTGACATTCTCTGCTCCTGATGGAGGGGCTGTGAGCAGAGGGGCTGTTTGCACAGAGGCTGTTTGCCTAGAGGATACGGACGCTCCTCTTAAAATTGCCGCTTTATGCTTCGGCATACTTAAAAGCCCAAAAGCACGTATTGATTTTTTGATTGTTTGCTTTTCTCTCGCACTCTCTCTCTCTCTGACATTCTCTGCTCCTGACATGCATTCTTTGAAGAGGAAGATATGTTTGCACTCTTTTAATTGTGAGAAAGAACTGTCATCTCTGTCTTGTCATGGAGCACAGTTTAAACTTTTGACTAAAGGGTGTTATTTCATGTCTAGAGGGCTCTAATAATGTTAACAGTGTGAGAGAGTTTATAAGGGCTTAAAATATATAAAAATAACCATACAAACATATGGTTTCTACTTTGTGGATTTTCATCTATCGCGGGGGTTGCGTTCCAGAGGAGGGATTACTGTATATATATATATATATATAAATATATATATATATATATTGTGAACCTTGCCCCGGACACAGACAGGCAGACACGTTCATGTCACCCACAAACACAGGTTTATTTTCCATTTTGGTTACAACTTCAGCTCACCAACCCCCAATACTCCTTAGTCCAGGCCACTCCAATGCCTTCTCTTTTCTTCTTCTCTCTCTTTCTCTCTCTCTCTTTCTCTCTTTTCTTCTTCTCTCTCTCTCTTTCTCTCTCTCTTTTCTTCTGACCACCTCCTTCCTCCTCCAGACGTTGCCACTCTTCCACCCGACTCTTGTCTCGAATGAAGGGAGACGGCCCCTTTTATACAATCCCCGGATGAGCCCCAGGTGTTCCCGGCATTCCTCTTCTAGCCACGCCCCAGCGTGGCGGAAGTGCCGGCTGTCCTCCCAGCAGCTCTCCGGGCGCCGTCCTAATTCTTCCCCCCAGCACTTCCTGGTGTGGCGGAAGTGCTGGGGTAACAGGTCCCCAAGGCATTGGGGCGCCTTCTGGCGGTGACCACGGGCCCCTACAGGGTGGAGCTTCCATGCCCTGTACCCGTGGCCCCCAAAGCAACCAGGAAGGCGACCCCCACGTGATCCAGGGTGGGCACAGACCCACATCCGGTCCCTCATGGCGTCCCGGCCGGGTCATGGCCCCTGGCATCCCTGACAATATATATATATTGTGAAGGATGGCCGGCCATTTATCCCGGCCAATACCCCCAAGCCGCCAGGTGGAGCCCTCCTTGCAGCGTGGAGGTCCCCAGAAGACCAGCAGGGCATCATGGACATTGGAGTTTTTATGCAAAGCCCTGCTGGATGCCGTGGGGGCCACAGGAGGGAGCTGCAGGGAGGACCGAGGGCTTCTTCGTGCCCTGTGACCCGGAGGTTCGTCACAGGAAGAGCGACGGACTTCCGGGTTGAAGAAAAGGACTATTTACCCTGACCCGGAAGGAATAAGGACTTGTGGACTGTTGGGCAGAAACACTTCCGGGTCAGGAGATATAAAAGGACTGTGGGAGCTCCGAGAAGGTGAGCTGAGCTGGGTGGAAGGGTGGCAACGCGTCTGGGAGCTGGAGGATTGTAGTATTTGTTTATTATTGAGTATTGTGATTATTTAATGAATATTGTGGTGGAGAGTGTGCTTTGTGCACTGTGGCGATTAAATAAAGTCAACTATTGGACTTTTACCTGGTGTCTGGAGTCGTGGACAGGGGTTCAAGGGAGCGAGAGCGCCCCCTATCGTTCACAATATATATATATATATATATATATATATATATATATATATATATACACAATATATATATATTTTTTCTCTCCTGGTTTAGACAATTTGGCAATCTCTGATTCAGTATCTGTCTCTCCAGGTCCCATGCACTGTAGTCAGTACACAGCCAAAATCAACAGCACCATTCCAGCCACAGGGGTACATGAGTAACAGGGAGACAAGGGTTTAAGAAATCAAAATGTAGTGCTTAGGCACACAGGTCACCAGTTCAAACTCAGAACAGATACTCAGCACTTTTATTTAATTGTTGAATTATTTAGATTTTCAAAATTCACTTTATTCAATTATAGTTGATTTTCTAGTTTCTGTACAAATAAAAATGTCTTGTGTTGTTTTATTTACATAATCTGCTTTTCACAAAATTAAAATAAAGGATTTGTATTTATTAAATTCTCCCTGTTGATCTTATCAATATAGGCTTTGCTATAAAATAAAGTTAATACAATTGACCATGTTGGGACACAGGGAGGGTGAGTCAGAGTTTTTTGCCTAGGCCCCCCATTGTCCTTAGAATAACCTCTGGTAGGAAGACTGGTCTGTAGGGTGCATGAGTTCAGTTCATGAATGAAACTTTTAACATTCAAAAAATCAGTATTATATTTTTTCTGAAAATGAAAACTAACCTTTTAAAGTTATTTTAACTTAGAGTGAAAGTTTATTTTGAAATGTTTGCAGTTTCAATTTAATGCAATCCATAATGTCTCAGAAGGATGGTATGAACATAGAATAAGGTGATCTTGCTGCCTTTCCTTCTACTTTCCAAACTAGTTTTTGTTTCTGCAGTAAAGAGACGGGGCCAATTAGTGACCATGGTGCAAGTTTGTTTGTGAAGACACAGCATCACCTCTGGCAAAGGATAATATTCTTAAGCATTATATAGCACCCTTTCCCACTTTAATCTTTATAAAATAAAGTATCTATTATGTTGTCATTACAATATGTGTAACTGGTGTCATGCGTTTGCACATAGGAGGCAGTTTAAGGGCTCTAGTGCATATAGTTATCCGCCAAGTCAAAGGTTGGCACTATTTTTTGATCCTTTTTTTCTTTCCTCCTCTGCAAACTGGAGGACTCATGTATAACACCTTGCATAGACATCATAGATAAACATGGTGCATGAACAAAACTATAAATGTTCATATGTACAAAAACATTCAGATGCATAAAACTACGTAAGCAAAGTTCTATGCACTTTCCCTTTATAAAGCCCAATCAACGTGAATTTTAACACACATGCGTGTACCTACAGCCCCACTCTGATCAGTGTATTGTTAAAAGATAATGGCAAAAGCATATGTAAAAAAGAAGAATTTCAGCATATGCGAAATGGAGTTCCTGCTCAGTGAAATGTAGACAAGGAAAAATGTACTGTTTGGTGGCTTAAGCAGTGGTATAAGCAGAAAAAAGAAATTGATAGAGTGGCTCAGCGTGGTGGAGTCACTCAAAAGTTCAAGTTCAGAAAGTTGCACAGTGCCCGAAATAAAAAAGAAGTGGTCACATATCAAAGTTGATGTGAAAAGACAAGTCGCAATCCACTGTCTGGAAAAAAAAAGTCTATGTCTAGATTAAAGCTAAAATATATCGACTTTAATCTCGAAATTTCCACTTTAATCTCATAGTTTATTTTGTCATTAAAGTATAACATCTTACACTTTATCTTAAAATCAATGTTTAATTTTCTAGAGTTTCTCAAACCCCATCTTAACTAAAGTAGCACTTTAAATTCTTTATTTTCTAAGTGTTCCCTGACCCGGTGATTAATTGCTATGTGCTTCTAAAATGTGGCAGTGATCGCCACATAGAATTCTTTACATTCATGATATTACAGCTCTCTGAATATTTTAGAATACTAAGATGCAAACTTTATATAATTTTCATGTAGTTAGGATATAGCGGGTTGGATAATGGCTGGATGGATGGATGTTGAAATGCATTAAATCATGTATTAAACATGTGGGGACACGGTGGCACTGCAGTAGCAATGAGCTGGCTCCCCATCCAGGGATTGTTTCTGGCTGATGTACAATGCTTGCCGGGATGGGCATGTCCCTGGATGGAAACAGGCGTATACAACATTTTTGTGTGTACACACCATTTATACTTGAGGACCAAGGTAATTGGCATCATATCCGGTGCCCATCCTCCTGGATCCACGCCTTCCTCCCGGCATAACCTGAAAAAACAGCTACCTACTTCAGTTGTTCTGGACTTGTGCCTGTAAAGACATCTCCACAACTAATTGCATGCTCATTTCCACATAACTTGTCAAATTATGCAGGGTTACCAAGGAAGTACCCAAACTCTTTATTTGTATTTTTTGTATCATTTTACACTGGTTTCTCTTTACTGAGGTGGTGCTTCCCACTTGGCTTCCAGAATAAAAACATGGGTCCACACCCTGCAAACTGCTTAAAGTAATTGTCTTTGCCATCTATGCCACAGTTCAACTCTACCAGCTCAAGTGATTAATCAAGCTGCTCACTGCAAGGGAGTCTCTTCTTCATAGCAGGTTTGCTCCATTTGAGCTTCACTATGTATGACCAATGCTACTTCCATCTTTGGATCATTTTATTCGATATGGATTATACAAAATTGAGTCCACAGGGATTGTTCTTTCTTTAAAGTCTTCTTGTTTTTACTAGTTTACTGGGATTTCTAAATCTTGCCAAGGTCTTTAGAAAGTACAAACATTGACATGTTTAGGCCTGCTTATTTATTAGCAATTTATCATGCTGTACAGTATGTTAAATCATACTCTATAAGCTCTATTAGTCAAAAGGATGAAATGCCTTGCTTTCTTTTATACCTCTCATAATATGTTTTATGCAAACTGTTTGGCTCAAACTGTGATAAGGTAATTAGAAAATTACAATAATGTTCATTTTCTGTCACCACTAACAAAATGCATCCAAGTTCAAGAGTTAATGTAAGTTCTGAATCTTTAATGGAATTTGGATAAATCAGTTAATCAATTAGTCAAGTTATTTTGCAAAATGCCTTTTACAGTTTGCACCTTTTGATAAGAGTGCTAAATGGCTCCTCTTGAACCAGATTTGTCTGTGCATTGGTAGTGTAAAGAATCTTTTTAATTAAAGAAGCAATCAAATCAGGCATACTGGAGAGGGTCATATGTCACTTGTTGAGTCCGATTCCTACTCCTGCTTTGAACTTTTACGTTTACTTGGTTCTTCCCTGACTTCATTTAATATCAACAAGACTTACTATAAAGACAGCAACCACTGAAGAGTTTAGAAGTGTGCACTGTAAACCAGGTGGGCTTAGATCAAAAAAATGAAAGGCTATGGATTACTTTTTTAATGAACTGGACCCTGCTACGGTAACAATAAATCCTGAATGTCTAAAAATCACACATTCAGGAAGCTCAGATAAAGATTTCAAACATGACTAATTGTCACATGCCAAAAGTCCCGGTTACAAAAAGGGCTGACCTCTTTCTAGGTAGAGAGTTGAAAACTATTTATCTAGCCTGAAGCTTGAATAATGGATATCAGCTTACTCATTTATGAATATGACTTAGACATAAAAGATCTGAATTTTAACTGTAAGCAATCAAACAAGCATTATTTTGCAGCAATTACCTACAGAAAATTTTGAAAGTGAATACTTGAGATTATCCTCTTGCAAACCTTCAGTGTGAATAGTGAGTGGATACAGAATGGAAGTGCAGAACAGGGAATTTGGAAGTTAAGGCAATATGGCATTTGCCATTGGGGTCTTTTATATTGGCACTCCTAAGCGGGTGTCGATGTTTTAAATTAGGAGACTGGGAGCATTTACTTAGTAAGAACAAATCAAGAGTTTGCAGTAAAATGGAAGGTCGGATTATTAACTTCCAATTCTGTAGAGTGACTCACAAGAAAAACAGCACACTACAGGTTTGTAATGTAAAAATTAAAATATGTGTTTTAATCCACATTTTACTCTAAAGCTGTCTATCATGTGGTAGTAAGATGATATGGTGATTAGTGATGCTCACAATCCCAGGAACTTGGGTTCAGTTCCCAACCTGGCTGCTCTCTTTGTGTGGAATACTTCTTATTGGTTTTCTGCAGATGTTACAAATTCCTCCCACATTCCATTCCAAGAAAGTTTGGGTCATTAATTGACAACTCTAAATTATCCCTGTATGAGTTAGTGTACCCTAAAATGGATTGGCACCCCATTTAGGATTGAATTTTCCATTGAACCTCATGATTCCAGCTTGCTGCTACACTACTCAAAAGTGGATGGAAAGTCTATCATGAAGATCCTTGGTGATGTCTCCCTACTGTTCTATAAAGTATTGTGCTTAGAAATGCTTGCAGATGTCTTTCTTCTTAGATTATTGGCACAAATAATGAAAAAGATGCACTGTTTTCATTGAGGTTAACAGGTAAAGTAAATGAAAACAATCTCATATTTTGTACTTCTAGGGTTCAAATTCTATCAGTATTTAACTTTTAAATTTTTCCAAGTAAGTCATTCATTTCTGTTTTTTTATAAAATAAACAATATTATTCTTTCCAACAAATAATATTTTTATTATATAAAGAATGCTACAGTGAGTCTATATTAAGCACACATTTGATTCAATAATATACAGTGACATTTCAATATATGTAATACCAGACTCACTAATAAAGAACAAGAAAAAGAAAATCCAAAGAAAGGTAAATTGTTTCTAAAGCATGGATAAATTAATTTCTTTTATACCATAGATCAATACAAATCTCTAGCCATCAGTCAAAGGTAATAGACAATGAGAAGGCCAAATGGTTTTGTTTGAGATAGATTGAGTCTGTCAGCACATAGTAGCAGTTGGCATTGCTCCAAGCAACTCTCTAGTCAGGAACGGGGGGCTAAGGTAAAGTGCCCCTCTGGAAAGTCGGTCAGTTTAGACAACTGCAACAACACATTGCTGAGGTAGTGCTAGATCATCATTCTTTTTGCTTTAGAATTACCCTTAAACTGTAGTAAGGGACATTTTACAAAGAGTATGTAGTATGGTATTATTATTTAAGAAATGTATTATTATTGAGAATATATTAAAATTATAATAAGTGTAAATTGAATATTTTTTGATATTGTATGGCTAATGAATGGCCTAGCTAGAAACATATTAGAGAATCACAGAAAAGGAAGCTTTAGTTTCTCTCAGAAAATTCATAACTGGAGAAATATGATTGATAAAGTGTGCTATGCGTCATCAGTTGTATATGACCTAGATTTGTGCGGCATATTGACTCAACAAATGTAAAGCAGCCCTCGTTTTGTGAGGGAGGAATCTGTATCAAGTTGGCATGATCTCCTTGGGTTTCCTTAGGGGACATTAACTAGCTGTCAAAGTCATGAACTATTGGCTATTCTAGTAGAGGGCATGTCACTGTGGCATAGGACAGAATGTTTCAAATGTGTGAATATAGTACACATCTTACAGAGATTGATGTAAATGAGACATGGGGGACGATTTTGGTGTTACACTACAGTTTCCCTCTTTGTCTGTTCCATCTCTAGCTATGAAGGTATAGACCTGGACCGTGACTTGTGTTGTCACCTCTGACCCACTTTTATCACCACTTTCCAATTTACAACCTTTATAGTCATCAATGAACTGACATGACGACTCTGTGAAAAAGTCAGTGATTTTTCACCAAATGTTTTTTTATTTCCCCTCTTGCATGATGGTTATAAACAGGATTACCAGGCTGGTACCCATACACTTTGTAATGTTTCTTTTATGGTCTCTTTACAAATGATATATTATCAACATCTGGTTCTGGCTTCGAAGAACCCCTCCAGGATAATGATTTTGGAAAATTGCTTGAATATGTAATTAATGCCTGCATTATAGTTGAGTGTGTTATTTAGCAATACTTAATATGTTTGAGAAAAGACTTAAGTAACAAAATTTGAATCACACTTCATTTTTGGAATTTAAGGTATTTTTAAATATAATAGTAGTACTGGCACACTGGTAACCATTACCATAAGCATCAGTTAACACTGTTTAGTGCACATTACCTAATATCAATGGAGCAGCAGGCCATGGCTCCTGGGGATAAAATGTCTGAAATACAATCCTAAGCAGGAGCCTCTACTGTTATACTAATTTCTGCTCTCTGCTGGCTAAGTCTATTACTTTCCCAATTCCTCCTTGAATCCTCAAGTTACAACTGGATAAAGACCTGACAGGATAATCTGTAAAGGACAGAAAATTATTGGTTACCTTTCCAGTATAACAGATAATCAAAAAATAAAAATCTATACAAAAAGACTTTTCTAGTCAACAAAATTTATAATTGAGCTTTAAAGCTAATTAAAATACCAAAAAAGGCCAATTAGTATATAACAACAAAGTCAATTGTGCTGATTCACAACTGGAATTCATCCACCACCTGCTTATTTGCTACTCCTGTTTACAGTGTAGGTGAACAATATGCAGAAAAGTAATGCCATTATGCAGCTTCTAGTATTTACTCATATCATTCATGATATGATCCATGGTTACCTGATTGCTAGAGCAGCGAATGCATCAAGTGCAGCTCTTCCTGTATTAAGGGAATGGGCCTAGCACTGCTGACAATCATTGATAACATCAGTGACAAAAATTACAAGCTGTTAGTACCGTTGTTCATTCACAATTGAAGTCACTTCTGTACAATACAATACAATACAATTTATTTTTGTATAGCTCATACTTACACAAGGAGTGCCCCAATAGGCTTTAATAGGCCCTTTCTTTTGACAGCCCCCTAGCTTTGACTCTCCAAGAAGAAAAAAAAAAAAACTCCCAAAAAGAAAAACCCTTGTAGGGAAAAAATGGAAGAAATCTCAGGAAAGGCAATTTGAAGAGAAACCCCTTTCCAGGTAGGTTGGGCATGCAGTGGGTGTCAAAAAAAGGGGTAAATATAATACATGTAACAGAACACAAATAATCCTCAATACAATATGATAGTACAATAGTAATATTACAAAAGCACAGAGCAAAATGCAAGAGTAGATGATATCACATAATGCGATTCTGATTTCTTCATAGTCCTGGAGACCTCAGCCATCAAGCTGCCACCCTCGTACTGGCCATTCCACTGCTGAGTTAGTGGTGGGCCAGCCAATATGATGAAAGGACCCTTCTACCTGATGATTCCAGTCCTTAGGCAGGCAGATAACAAATACAGTACACTACGCAGGACACCAGTAAATACTTCCAGCAATAAAAATTGTCTAATTTAAAATGTACTATAAGCAGTGCATCTGTGGAGTTTTACAGCATATTAAATAAATTGATATGATAACCAGATAATAAGCCAGTCATTAAAGCAAACTTTAAAGCATTTTATTATTGGTCATTCCATTGTATAAACGTGGCCACTAGGGGGCATAACAGCACCCCAAACTGTAGACACAACTGACACTATTACAGTCACAGGTTCAAATGCAATGATTTTTATTCTTTGAATTACCTTTACAGGCTTCTCTAGAACCATTTTGTAGAGCAGATCACATCAGAGCACGCCAAAGTGATTTAAAGTCTTCCTTTCTGGAGGGAGGGAGCGCTTCTTTTAAGCCAGATGTGGGAATGCTTCCAGTGTTCAGACATTGCCTGAAGGAAGCATTTCCAGGATGGAAGATTCACAATGTATGGTTGGTCTATCCCTGCAGCTCCCCCTGGTGGTACCCACGGAAGCCAGCAGGTCAATCCCACGGGACTGTGCTTCCCAGCATGTCCTGCAGGCAGATATATGGAAAACGTGATACAACAATGCTACTCTCTAGCATACTAGGGGGTATGTACTTCAGAAAGGTTATCTGCCCCAGACATTCCATTATCGTGGCCTCCCAGCCATGTAAAGATCTTCCAGTAAAGTCCATCCACCTATGCTGCACAATATGCCAGCCTCTTATTTAGGATAGGTTCATCCCCATTGCAACAACAGTTCATCTGTGCTGTCCATTATAATGTCTTTATCAAATCTTTGAGGATACTGTGTGATAGCTCATCACCATATGCCTGGATTAGAGAGAAAGTGTACTTTATGTGCTTCAGCTTCACACAAACAGATTGAGGATAATGGACTTCAGAAACATTAAAACATTAAATAAATTAAGACCTCCTATTTTGCTTGACTTCTCACTACATCCATAATAGCTAACACGGTACAACACCCTAGTACTACAGACCTCATATACTGTACATCTGTGGTGAATGAAGAAAAGGAATGCGCAAATTAGAGAAAGTAACAACCGGCCGCTTTCAATTATTTAGAGTGCCTTTTCTGTGATTTGACATACTTTTCAAGCCGACATTTATATCTGATATTTAATATATTTTGAGCTTCCTCTTCTTTGGAAAATGTTTTTAGAATTTTGGCAAAGAAAAGCAAATTATTCCTAATTGAGAGTTATTAGGAGAATGGTAACAGTTTAAAAACTGAAGTCTCAGATACTGAAAATAGCATCCATCTGCTTATTTTAACATGTATTTGAAAATAATCATGACAACATAAGGCATTAGTTGATTTTACACCGATTCTTATCTTTGAAATACATAGTATTAATTTAGCAGTGTTCTATTGTCCTGAATTTATACCCTCACAGTAAAAACATTTTATGAGAATTTATGATGAGGTGCCCACCCTGTAACAGTGAAATACATAAAAATAAATATAAAGAGAAGAAGACTGCTCCTAACTGAGTCAGCTAAGCAAGCCATTGTTTTTAGTATATAATGGCACTCCACGTAGTGTTCATTTATTCACCATGGTTACTAGTATAACTGTTAATTGAGGGCAAAAGCCTTTTGTCCCTTGTTATACTGTAATTTCACATGTCCCAGTAAACTCTGATTTGCAGTAATTATACTCATAGTGATGGATCTTTTTTCATTTTTTACTTAAACAATTTATCTGAAGGCAAAATAGCAAAATTTATATATTTTTTTAGAACTTATAAATGAACTTATTAATTACATGTAACAGTAAAGAACATCCATCCATCCATTATCCAACCCGCTATATCCTAACTACTGGCTCACGGGGGTCTGCTGGAGCCAATCCCAGCCAACACAGGGCGCAAAGCAGGAAACAAACCCCAGGCAGGGTGCCAGCCCACTGCAGGGCATGCACACACATACCCACACACCAACAACAACAACATTTATTTATATAGCACATTTTCATACAAAAAGTAGCTCAAAGTGCTTTACATAATGAAGAAAAGAAAAAGAAAAGACAAAATAAGAAATTAAAATAATTCAACATTAGTTAACATAGAAAAGGAGTAAGGTTCGATGGTCAGGGTGGACAGAAAAAACAGAAAAAAACTCCAGATGGCTGGAGAAAAAAATAAAATCTGCAGGGGTTCCAGGCCACGGGACCGCCCAGTCCCCTCTGGGCATTCTACCTAACATAAATGAAATAGTCCTCTTTGTAGTTAGGGTTCTCACGGAGTCACTTGATGTTGATGGTCATACAGACTTCTGGCTTTTATTCTATCCATCATTGTTGGAACATCACGGTGCTTTCAGTAGATGGACACCGGAAAAGGAAACAGAAGAGAGAGTAGGGGTTAGTACAGATTTTAGAGCCACCATGAATAGTTATTATATTGAGTTGGATATACAGAGTATCAGGATTTTAATGACAGTGAAGTTGTGAGAAGGCCATGATAAAGTAATGTGTTTTCAGCAGTTTTTTAAAGTGTTCCACTGTATCAGCCCGGTGAATTCCTATTGGCAGGCTATTCCAGATTTTAGGTGCATAACAGCAGAAGGCCGTCTAATCACTTCTTTTAAGTTCTGTTCTTGGAATTCTAAGGAGACACTCATTTGAGGATCTGAGGTTACGATTTGGAATATAAGGTGTCAGACATTCCGATGTATAAAATGGGGCGAGATTATTTAAGGCTTTATAAACCATAAGCAGAATTTTAAAGTCAATCCTGAATGACACAGGTAACCAGTGTAGTGACATTAAAACTGGAGAGATGTGCTCGGATTTTCTTTTCCTAGTTAGGATTCTAGCAGCTGCATTCTGCACTAGTTGCAAACGATTTATGTCTTTTTTGGGTAGTCCTGATAGGAGTGCATTACAGTAATCTATCTGACTGAAAACAAATGCGTGAACTAATTTCTCAGCATCTTTCAATGATATAAAACTTTTGCTATGTTTCTTAAGTGAAAAAATGCTGTCCTAGTGATCTGATTAATATGCGATTTAAAATTTAGATTACAGTCAACAGTTACCCCTAAGCTTTTTACCTCCGACTTGACTTTTAGTCCTAATGTATCCAGTTTATTTCTAATAGCCTCATTGTATCCATTATTGCCAATCACTAAGATTTCAGTTTTCTCTTTATTTAACTTGAGAAAGTTACTATTCATCCATTCTGAGATACAAGTCAGACATTGTGTTAGTGAATCAAGAGAATTAGGGTCATCAGATGCTATTGATAAATACAGCTGTGTGTCATCAGCATAGCTATGGTAGCTCACGTTGTGCCCTGAGATAATCTGACCTAACGGAAGCATGTAGATTGAGAAGAGCAGCGGACCCAGGAATGAGCCTTGTGGAACACCATATCGGATATCATGTGTCTTTGAGTTGTGATTACCACAACTAACAAAGAATTTTCTGCCTGCCAGGTAGGATTCAAACCAATTTAAGACACTGCCAGAGAGGCTCACCCATTAACTAAGGCAATTTCTAAGAATATTATGATTAATGGTGTCAAATGCAGTATTCAGATCTAAGAGGATGAGAACAGATAAATGGCCTCTGTCTGCATTTACCTGCAGATCATTTACTACTTTACCGAGTGCAGTTTCTGTGCTGTGATTTGTTCTAAAACCCGACTGAAATTTATCAAGAATAGCATGTTTATTTAGGTGGTCATTTAACTGCATAATGACTGCCTTCTCCAGAATTTTACTTAAGAAAGGCAGGTTAGAGATGGGTCTAAAATTTTCAAGAGCCGAAGGGTCGAGATTATGTTTCTTAAGTAGGGGTTTAACTACAGCAGTCTTAAGACAGTCTGGGAAACCCCCGTATCTAATGATGAATTTACTATGTCAAGAACATCATCAAATATGCACGCCCGATACTTCTTTGAAAAAATGTGTTGGTATTGGGTCAAGGACACAGGTGGAGGATTTCAGTTGAAAATTATTTTATGAAATCAGGTAAATCAATCCTAGTGAAAGAGTTTAATTTGTTTATAACGGAATGCTGGGGTTTAGGAGGATCCTTAGTGTTGGGGAGATATATTATGTTATTTCTATTATATAATTAATTTTTAGATTGAAAAATACAGCAATAGCCTCACAGGTTTTACTGGAAGTACTTAGGAGGCATTCCTTTGAGTTATCTGGGTTTAGCAGACGATCAATCGTAGAGAATAAGACACTGGGATTACTAGCATTGTTATTTATAATCTTAGAGAAATAGCAGCACCTCTCAAGACGGACTGTGTTATTGTATTCTGTTATTTTAACTTTTAATATTTCATAGTGGACAGTTAGTTTAGTCTTACTCCATTTACGCTCAGCTCTACGGCATGTTCTCTTTAAATCAGACACTCTTTGGGTCTTCCATGGAATAACAATGCTAGAAGATTTTTTAACTGTCTTTTCAGGTGCAACTACTTATGTCAACAGCAGCTTTTATTTTAGTATTAAATCTTTCCACCTTACTATTTACATTATCCTCGCTATTAAAGTTGGCACTATAAACGGACTGATTGCTTAGAATGTTTGTAAGTTTTAAAGCTGCTGCTGAGTCAAAGAAGCATTTTTTAACAATATGCTTCTCATGAGTGTTTTCTATCATTATTTCTATATTAAAAAGTAGAAGAAAATGGTCTGATAGACCGATATCAATGACCTGCCTTATATCAACTTTTGGTCCTTTAGTAATCACTAAGTCTAACGTATGACCTGCTTTATGTGTAGGCTGAGTAACGAGCTGTCTCAAATCAAAAGAGTCCAGGAGGTTCATAATTTTTTTTACTTTTTGGTCAAACTGATTATCTATATGAAAATTAAAGTCACCGACTATTAAGAGTGTGTCATAGTTCGTAATTAAAATTGACATTAAGTCAGAGAATTCCTCAAAAAAAGACGCGTTGAATTTTGGAGGTCTGTACACAGATAATACTAGAACGTAAGAAGCACGCACACACGCGGGACAATTTAGGATCACCAATGCACCTAACCTGCATGTCTTTGGACTGTGGGAGGAAATCCACGCAGACACGGGGCGAACATGCAAACTCCACGCCTGGAGGACCCAGGAAGCGAACCCAGGTCTCCTAATTGCGAGGCAGCAGCACTACCCACTGCGTCACCGTGCCATCCCAGTAAAGAACAGTCATAAGTTTATTACTACGCATTTTTTTTAGTTTCACTTATACGTATATTCTGTGAACTATATTGTAAATAACATTAATACAGTATTATTAAATACAGTTAATAATATATGAATACAGCATGGATGTTAAGAACTGCATGGCTCTCAAAACTCAAAATGGGGCTTCACCTTAAAGATAAGGACTCACCTTAACAAAAACAAGTTCCCAGATAGACTTTAAAAACTACAAAGTATGTTTCAAAGTAGAGATCTGCACTCCTGTAAAAATCCCATGGGTCCAAACTCATTTCTTTGAGGTGCAGCATTAAAATTTAAGAGACACAGGTGAATAAACGTGATTGCTGTGATGAAACTCTAAGAAAATATTTGAAAAGTAAATGATATACAATATTCATCACTGATGTTATAATCAATATGGTTTCAATGTAAAAGTGCATGCAGTCAAAAAAGAACAAAAGATATTTTTACATTTATTTATTTTTCTGACACCTTTATGCAAGGCAGGTAACAACATTTATGATACGATTGGTTACATTTCTTTTGGTTTTCCAATCGGAGTGCACACAGATCAAGTGACTTCTCATGGTCACACAGAGTCATTAGCAGGATTTGAACCCACAATCTCAGGGTTTGAAGTCCAACTCCTTAACCACTTTTTTGTAAAAAACTTAGTTTTCAGATTAATCATTCCAATCAGTGTGGTGCAAATGCATAGCAGCTTGTAAGGCAGATGCTCAATATGTTTACTATATTTGGTTCACATCTTGCCTAATGTGTGTATGAATAACGCATATTTTAAATGTTTGCATGCCAAAGCAGGCATATTGTAATGGCCTCCATGTCAGGTTCGTAAAAGAAGAAAAAAACAGACAGACAAAGTAAAGTTCAGAAAACAGTTTACTTGAACAGTAAAGAAGAAAAAAACCACAGAGTTGTAACAGCAAAAAAAAAAAATGAATGTCTTTGACTTTGAACTATTTACAATCGCCAATATTTCTCTCATATTTGTGGCCCTGAGGGACACTGTTAAAGAAAAGCAAAACAGAAAAAGAAAAACGCCGACTTCGTAACCCCACAAGCACAACCCTCTAGCCCCTTCTTCAACAAAATTTCGAACCCTCCTCCTATCCCCTCCATCCCAGGTACCGTCCCCCCCTTTCCGAGTCAATCATACCCCCACTGTCAGTCCTCCGCATTGTACTCCACCATCCCTCAATCGGACCCAACAGTTACTCCAAAAGGTCTTCAGCCAGACTGGGACGTTACAATATCTGTCTTTTCTATCAGAGTCGTCAGATTTTAGTTTTTAAAGAAAACTCTCAGGTGGAGGGATAGATTCGAAAGTTGACCAACATCTTCATATACAAAGGTTCTGCATTAATTTTTCGAATCAAGGAATTTGATCAAATACAATTTAAATGTTTGTCAAGCGCATCCAGGATTGTAATGAAACTATGGCAGGAGTGGTTGGGGATGGCACCAAAAAATCAGTACTGTAAAAGACCACTACTTGATAGAAAATAATAATAAAAAGGGGCCTGGCATTCATTAAATTTGAGTAAGGGAAAATGGAATGACAAAATCCTTGGTCTGAAAAAATCCAAACTTTGATTCTTAATGTTTATAGATTTTATTTATAAAAATAAAAAAATGGAAAACAAGAGCAAAAAGGGAACTAAAAGGTAGGCAACACTAGCGAATCAAAACTGAATGAAAACAATTGTGAGATCCAGGAAGTCAAACCCAGTAGCAAAAATTAAAAAAATAAAGAACTAGAGAAACCAAAAACAAGAACTTACAAAAGTCTGGAATCAAAGGGTGAAGTTAACAACAATAGATAGATGACTAACTAATAACTCAAAGAGGCAACATGGGCCTTAAATAGGCTGGAGAGCTATCACCACACCTCCAGTGTCTTAGGCACAGCAAATAATGAACGTTCAAAATAATAGCATGATAATTAAAAACCCAAAATAAACTACATGAAAATAACAAATACCAGAAATAAACATTTAAAATTAACCAGAAATAAATTGACAAAAGTTGTAAAAATAAATTTAAAAAAGACAACAGAAGCCAGGAACAATAGAAAACTGGAGTAAAAAGTCAACAGGGTTTTTTTAAACAGAATGGTTGCTTATTTGACAAGGTATTGCTAGGCGTCATTATGATAAAGGACAATAAGAGGGCCTAGCAACGTCCTAGGAGAAAGAGGAAAACCCAGACTGGGAAGCTTATATAGACTATATGTAATTAGACCTTCAATTAAAGTGATCTTCTTCTTCTTCTTCTTTCGGCTGCTCCTGTTAGGGGTTGCCACAGCGGATCATCTTCTTCCATATCTTTCAGTCCTCTGCATCTTGTTCTGTCACACCCATCACCTGCATGTCCTCTCTCACCACATCCATAAACCTTCTCTGATGCCTTCCTCTTTTTCTCTTGCCTGGCAGTTAAATACTTAGCATACAGTATCTTCCACTAATGATGCCAGAACAAGGACAGAGCCACAGTTACAGGAAGTCCTTAAGATATAAGAAGTGCCTTTGAAGTTATTTACCTGAGGGCATCAGAGAGAGAGAAACACCCTGAAAGGAAGCTTCAGGATTTGCCATGGTATGACAGAAGGCAGGAGTCTCATAGGATGTCAGAATCACTTCTGATCATGGTTTAAATCCACTTTGTACAAGAGGCCTAATGTTAGAGTTAGGAGGAAAGTTTAAGGTGAATGCTCACTGGCAGACAGAAGAGGACACAATTTTACAAGAGACAGAATGAGAGTATAAGGGAAAGGACAATAATATATATTATTCAAGTCATTAATCACATGGAATGATTAAGAAACAGACAGAAGGATAAAACCATGAGAAGGCAGGCACAAAACAGGTACAATCTAAAAAAAATTTGCAGTCAAGAAACTCAAAAAGTGTACATGCGCATATGGCACAGGAGAGGTTTTTCTTTTTTGTTTTTCCTAACACTTCATATTTTGGCAGCACTGTCACCACTGTCCAAAAGGAGACAGATAAGAGAGGAGATGGGGCAACCTGCACACAAAAGGGGGTGTAATGAGCAGAGTAGAACTGCTTATCCTGTAGAGTAACATTTGTAGGACAGACTGGGAAACAGAAAGAGTTAGGGTGCTAAGTTCAAGAATAGTTACAGAAAATGCTACAGTTTAAAACCAGGAAGTAAATTAAAATAAACTGAAGACCAAGTGCAAAAGGCTAGAGAGAAAACAAAGTGAAAAGAGTTTCCTGACTATTTATTCCTTGTGTAGCTAATCACATTTGTTTGTTTTTTAGAGTTCTAATTCCACACCTGGAAAGTGTGACATCACATGTCACATGATAATGATCATATGGCTGGTAACAAGTGCTGTCATTAGCAGGAGGGCACAAGAAGGCGGTGATCGCAATAAAAACCCAAACAAAATGACAAGTAGAATGAAGTCAGTAAATAAAATGATGAATAATATTAATAATTATGACAAAGTATTAGAATATTCTTATATCATACACTTAAAAGACGTGAACTCTTCACTAACCTTTACTTCTCAGTTTCTTTTTCTTGTCTGGTTTTCTACCATGGTGTCTTGCACCACTGCCATCTGATGAAAGTTCCCTGCAGCTGCCATTGTTGCTGGAAGGAATGTGGAGTCTTGAACTTATGATGAGACCCACTGCATCCACAATAATCTTCTAGGACAGTAGATCATAGCTACAATTAACTACTTAATTGTGTTTATCTTCTGTAGAAGGCCTACTGGGGATAGGGTGGTCTTTTGTCTTGGAACCACTGGAGATACATTTTCACCAGCACATTGCTAGCTGGAGTTTTTGTTTTCCTTTCCTCCCTGGCCACCTGACCATAGCATCCGACTCTTTTATTTGCCATTATAACCAACAGAGTGTTAAAAACTTAGTTACTAGTAATTTAACTCCTCCATTTTTATTACTTATTTGAATTATGTAAATTTGTATTTTTATTATGGTGATCCTTTCCTTTACATCTTGCAAAACACTTCAAGTCATACTTTTTGTATACAAATGTGCCATATACAGTAAATAAATGTTTGACCAAAAAAAGCAGAAAAAAATGCAGAATTCACATTAAAACAAATTTGCAATGACTTTCTAAGATTTTGACCCCCCTTCATGAGTCATAGGGGTAGAATTCAGAGCACATGTTGACCAGAAAGAAAAGGTACAACTCAGAAGAATGTTTAATTTACTTTAAGTAATGTTTCTTAAGAGTAAGAAATCAGTCAGAAGTACTCATTCATGTTATCATTTACAGTCTCAAGTTCATCTGTTGGTTCAGAATGGGCTGAAACATGGGATGGGATAGCATGTGACAAAATGTTGAATTAGAGAAGAAGATTTTATATTTTTCAGTTAATGAACTGGGATTTGATCTAAAGGATAAGGTATAACTTTAGTATAAGAAATTAGTCAAATTTCCACCTTAAAGGTTCTGTAGAATAAAAAAATAGAATACAAAAGGAGTTAAGCAATTTAATCTGATTCTCAGTCTGTATTCCTGTTTGTAAAGCATATTGTTAAGTACATTCATATAATCATTGTTAAATTTTTAAAAAGAATTAAATAGAGCAGATAATGATTCATATTTGTACAATTAACATTTGTTCTAAATAAGACACAAGAATTGTTTCTTGTTTCAGCATAAAGCATGGTATACTCGCATGGACAAAAGACAACAGGAGGGTTTCTTATACATTTTAAAGCTCTCTAGCCTTATAATAGTATGCTTGTAATTTTTTTTCAGTTACTGGCATTCTAATTTAATAGAGCATCGAGCAAATCTAAAATTAAAGCACAGCAAAAACAAAAGTAACACTCACCAAATCATCTAGCACATTCAAAATAAATCAACAGGTGCTGTGGATAACCCACCAGATTTATAAGGTGGAGGGTTGGTCTTTGTGGTGATTGGCAGGAGAAGGCAATTCATTCACAAAATAGGCAGAAATAGGGCAAACAAAAAAAACAAACACAATGCTTAACAAAAGCCATAGTCAACATTTTCATTCCAACTTGTATTCCTCTACCCTAAAAATCAGAAATGTTTCGAAATTAATCCAACATTGAGATGTATGCTGCTGGTTGCTGAAATATATATATTTATATATATGTATATATTTATATATATATATATACTCAGCAAAAAAAGAAACGTCCTCTGACTTTCAACTGTTTTTACTTTCAGTAAACTTAATGTATAAATATTTGTATGAACACTAAAAGAGTCAACACCATAAGACATAAACTAAAAATGTTTCACAATGTGTCCCTGAATGAAGGGAGGCTCAAAATCAAAAGTACCAGTCAGTATGCTTGAAGTACTGCAGTGCATCTCCTCCTCATGGACTGGACCAGATTTGTCAGTTCTTGCTGTGAGATGTTACCCCACTCTTCCACCAAGGCACCTGCAAGTTCCTGGACATTTCTGGGGGGAATGGCCCTAGCCCTCACCCTGCGATCCAACAGGTCCCAGACGTGCTCAATTCCTTCGACGATAAACACGAATCCATCCATCACCCCTGGTGAGACAAAACCGTGACTCATCAGTGAAGAGCACTTTTTGCCACTCCTGTCTGGTCCAGCGAAGGTGGGTTTGTGCCCATAGGCGGCGTTGTTGCTGGTGATGTCTGGTAAGGACCTGCCTTACAACAGGCCTACAAGCCCTCAGTCCAGCCTCTCTCAGCCTATTGCGGACAGTCTGAGCACTGATGGAGGGATTGTGTGTTCCTGGTGTGACTCGGGCAGTTGTTGTGGCCATCCTGTACCTGTCACGCAGGTGTGATATTCGGATGTACCGATCCTGTGCAGGTGTTGTTACACGTGGTCTTCCACTGCGAGGATGATCAGCTGTCCTTCCTGTCTCCCTGTAGCGCTGTCTTAGGCGTCTCACAGTGTGGACATGGCAATTTATTGCCCTAGCCACATCAGCAGTCCTCATGCCTAATGCAGCATGCCTAATACACGTTCACGCAGATGAGCAGGGACCCTGGGCATCTTTCTTTGGGTGTTTTTCACAGTCGGTAGAAAAGTCTCTTTAGTGTCCTGCGTTTTTAGAACTGTGACCTTAAATGCCTACTTTCTGTAAGCTGTTAAGGCCTTAATGACCATTCCACAGGTGCATGTTAATTAATTGATTATGGTTAATTGAACATGCATGGAAAACATTGTTTAAACAATTTACAATGAAGATCTGTAAAGTTATTTGGATTTTTAAAACATTATTGTTGAAATACACAGTCCTGAAAAAGAGACGTTTCTTTTTTTGCTGAGTATATATATATATATATATATATATGCCAATGTCTATCTGTGTGTTTGCTTTTTACGAGAGAACTACTTAACAGATTTAGATTGGGTTTTTTTCTGTAATTTGCTTGAACATTCTGGTTGATTTTGCTCCTTCTCTCATCATGCTAAGTGTTATAGTTCGCTTGCGTTACCAATTTATTTGCGTGAATCTGAGAGAGATGTAGCGGAGCTGTCCTCACTCACATGCCAACCTCGGAGTGTACCTTACATCAGCTTGTTGTATTCAAATGCTCATTTAGACAAGCCAGATTCATTTTGGAACAAAGTGCTTTGAAATGATGAGACAAAAATTGAGTTATTTGGTCATAACAAAAAGCACTTTGCATGGTGGAAGAAGAACTCTGCATTCCAAGAAAAACACCTGCTACCTACTGTCAAATTTTGTGGAGGTTCCATCATGCTGTGGGGCTGTGTGGCTAGTTCAGGGACTGGGGCCCTTGTTAAAGTCGAGGGTCGATTGAATTCAACCCAATATCAACAAATTCTTCAGGATAATGTTCAAGCATCAGTCACAAAGTTGAAGTTATGCAGGGGTTGGATATTCCAACAAGACAATGACCCAAAAACAAAGTTCGAAATCTACAGAGGCATTCATGCA
Organism: Polypterus bichir lapradei; assembly: GCA_026402145.1. Lineage (NCBI taxonomy): Eukaryota > Metazoa > Chordata > Cladistia > Polypteriformes > Polypteridae > Polypterus > Polypterus bichir. Next base: position 20,183,517 of record JANRMT010062819.1, on the reverse strand, counting down.
GAGGGAGAAGTACAATGTTCTGGAATGACCATCACAGTCCCCTGACTTGAATATTATCGAAAATCTATGAGATGATTTGAAACAGGGTGCCCATGCTCGGCAGCCATCAAATTTAACTGAACTGGAGAGATTTTGTATGGAAGAAGGTCAAAAATACCTCCATCCAGAATCCAGACACTCATCAAAGGCTATAGGATGCATCCAGAGACTTTTATATTTGCAAAGGGAGGCTCAACTAAGTATTGATGTAATATCTCTGTTGGGGTGCCCAAATTTATGCACTTGTCTAATTTTGTTATGATGCATATTACATATTTTCTGTTAATCCAATAAACTTAATGTCACTGCTGAAATACTACTGTTTCCATAAGGCATACTACATGCTACTTTGAAAGCTCAGCCAATGATAAACAAAAATCCAAAGAATTAAGAGGGGTTCCGAAACTTTTTTGTATGACTGTATTCTGTTTTGCCTTACTTTAGACTTCATAAGTGTCATTTTCTTATTAATTAACCTTTTTTTGAACCCTTAATTGTATCCTACTAATGACAATCGTAAATGAAAGCAGTAGAGAGCAGAGCAAATGACACAGACGTTGAAACCACTGCTCAAGTGTAATAAGGCTAAAAAGTTTAATTAAGACCTTATGGGCTATATTGTAAAGAACTCCTCAGTATAACATTAGGGCTTCACAATATTAATTCCCCTTTTTCCTGCCACCAAATTCTTTAATTAGCTCCCAAAAGTTCTCTTTTTTTTGTACCCACTGTATTATGACATGAATCAGGTAGATTAAGTACCACTTTGGCAACAGAATGTATATATACACATGAACCAACTCCAACATAAACAGTAGACAACACACTATATCGGTGTGAGTGGTGTATATAATATACACAATTTAACTCATTCTGATTCAAGAGATAGACGCTAAACAGAATTTCACAGTAAATCTACAGCAGGTCTCAATATTTACATTTTAAAGCATAGGTTTGGGATTTTTCAAGTGAAAGTTATTTCTTTACAACCATGATATATATTAATTTGTCACATGAGACTGCATTCTAAAGTGAAGCACACTTTATATAGTTTAGACCATAACTAGCCTGCTATTGCATTCTATAATGGAACTTTTGAGTATCAGGTTACCATTGTGAAAAAAATTCATAAAACCTACTGAATACATTCATTTTTGAAGCCAAAAAAGTTACTGAGTATTGATCCACATCTTTACACATATATTTCAAATAGCATATTAATGGAAGTTTATAATATAAATGAAAAAGCAAAACGGGCGGAACGGTGGCGCAGTGGTAGTGCTGCTGCCTCTCAGTAAGGATACCTGGGTTCACTTCCCGGGTCCTCCCTGCGTGGAGTTTGCATGTTCTCCCCATGTCTGTGTGCGTTTCCTCTGGGTGATCCAGTTTCCTCCCGCAGTCCAAAGACATGCAAGTTAGGTGCATTGGTCATCCTAAATTGTCCCTACTGTGTGTGTGGGCACCCTGCCCGGAGTTTGTTTCACCCTGTGCTCTCTGGGATTGGCTCCTTGTGACCCTGTGTTAGGATATAGCAGGTTGGACAATGACTGACTGACAGAAAAAGCAAAACACTGTTGTAAGAAAGTCTCATTTATGATCGCTTACATTTTTTCACTGCATAGATTCTAATTTCGCTATCCTTGGACAGGATGCCATTCCATCGTGCACTCACTATAGGGCCAATTTAGAAACACCAATTTACATACGTTTAACCAGGGTGAAGTTTAGTACTGTAAGTTTAGTACAGATGTCTTAGGCAGAGTGGAATTATAGAGCTACCATTCCTGCCTCACTGTGCCAGTGTCCACATGGGTGTTTGCATGTTCTCCCTGTGTATTTATTGATGTACAGTAATTGATATCAGTGAGCACCAGTCAGTTTACTCACTCAGAAATGTTGTCCTCAGTTCTGTCATTACCATATTCTCAGCAAGAGTGACTCATCATGCATTATAAAATTTGATTACTGATTTGTGGTGCTTCAGTCTGCTCTGCTTTTTTTGTTTATTGAGTATTTTTTAAATCCCTGTCCGTTTGTAGGAAATAAGTTGTATAGGGTACAAGAAGTAAATATACCTACAATGCAAGTCACTTACTCATTTACCAATCAACAAAAACACTGTTTGCCATTGAGTAAAAAAGTTGAAAATTGGCAAGATGGTAGCCTACTTTTAGGGCACGCAGTAGCTGCTATTTAAGAAAGGACATTTCGAAGTATACCAATATTTAGGGGTAACCCCCCTCCCCAATCACAACAGAAAAATAAAATACCCCAAAGTCTCAAAAATGCCATGATGGACTTGATTGCAGCTTTAATGCTATGCTAACTTATATTCTTAGAGCTGCACTGACAGTGTGAATAGACCCAGTAACCAATATGGATGAATGAAGACAAAGAGGTGTCCTGGACAGGAAAAAAGAGACACTGTGAAATGGAAAGAGAAAGTTCAAAACTCAATGATTAGCAATTTCTGTTTTTTACTGTTGACTATCAACATTCTTAAATGCAAACTGGATCTGATCTTGGTTTTCCGTTCTGCTCTGTTGACTTCTACCCTCCAGTGACGGTGCTAAAAAACAACTCCCACACCCACTTTTCACTTGTGGTGCTGCAATCTCAAAGGGAGAAATATAGTCATATAGTGACACATGAGAGGAATTATGGTCTCATATAGTGACATTTGAATTCCTAATGGAGAAGCCACAGACGTTGTGTCATGATGATCAAATTTACTGCTCCATGCTCCTCATTCTTCACATTTATACATAAGTATAACTCATAGGATACCAGCAGTAATGTATTTTCACTCTAAACATTATTATTCATACACAGAAGCTCTCACGTCATAGAGCTAACTACATGCTAAATAGAAAATGCATTTTTCGGAGGCTGACCCAAGACATCTTTTAAAAAATATGAATATAATTCTTTTCGATTTGCAGTAGCTTTCTAAAAATTAAGGAGTGTAAGTAATGTTGAACCTAGAGCATTTGACACTTTTCAATGTTTAAGTACTGTGACAGATAGGGGGCAGTATCGCTCCCTTGAACCCCTGTCCAAGACTCCAGACACCAGATAAAAGTTCAAAAATTGACTTTATTTATATGCAGCAGTGCACAAAGCACCTTCCTCTCCACTATACTCATTCAACAATACACAATAATCACTAATAAACAATTCCTCTACTCCCAGACGCGTTGCCACCTTTCCACCCAGCTCAGCTCGCCATCTGGGAGCTCCCACAGTCCTTTTATATTCCCTGACCTGGAAGTGTTCCCAGTCCCCAGTCCATGTGATTCTTTATCACTTCCAGATCTGGTACAAGTCTTTTTCTTCACCCCGGAAGTACGTCACTTCTGCCGTCGCTCTGCCTATGACGCACTTCCGGGTTATAGGGCACATATGACTCTTGGCTCCTCCCTGCAGCTCCCTTTTGCAGCCCCTGTGGTATCCAGCAGGGCTGTGGATAAAAACTCCATTGTCCATGATTCCCTGCTGGTCTTCGGGGCACCTCCATATTGCAGGGAGGGCTCCATCTGGCGGCCTGGGGGTATTGGCCGGGACGACAAGCCGGTCATAGACCACAGCACCAAAATGAAGAGAATCAAACATAGTTTGGAATTATTTTGTTTTCAAAAGTGAACTTTGCAAACTGTTAAGCCACTGCAGGCAAACATTTATACAGCCAATTAAAATTCAACCACATTGTCCAGTATGAAGAGTGCATGAAAGCTAAGCAAGCAACACTAAGGTGCAGTAAAGTTAAGAAAAGTTATCCCCTCCTGCAATTATTCTTTCAAAGTTACACTGCATTGAATGTATTCCAAATGTCAGACAAAAATCTAAATAGTTCTGAAACAAGTAGCACTTCATGCAAGCACAACCCATCTGTGGACTAGCAGAACCATGGAAGCAGGCTTGAACATAATGGTTCATTATATTGATGAGGAATATATGCTGAAAAGCAGATGTTTTAATGCTGCTTTTTAAATTATTGCACTTTCTGTACAATTCATTCCTTTAAGAACAGGAACGCCACTGTTCAATAATTGAGTCTGGTAGTAGCATGTAAAGTCTGTTACTATCAAAATACTTTTCAAGCTTTCTATATATTAATATTGTTACATGTAATGCTTTTATATACAGTAGCTGTACAACAGAACTATCTGGTTGTGTTTACTTTAACTTCTTAATCTTAAATTACTTTCATTAAGGATTTCTATCATTACTTTATTTTTTACATACCCATTCAATGTTTGCTTTCTTAATACAGAACTTAACATTCACATTTTTCCACATTTTACTTTTTTGAATGGTGAGTGGTGCTGATGACTGTTTTTTCAAAAAGAACATTAATTAAAAAAAGAATATGTTATACTTGCATTTTGTTTTATAAATATTTGTATATCAGCAATTTACTGTATTAAAAACAGTGACACAAATTTTATAAGTGTGCTGGATCTTTATTGTAACAAATAATTTTTCAACTAATCTACCATTTAACAGTTTTATATTATTTTTTTTTAATGGTTCCCTGCATAATGATGACTGTATTGTACTGTGTGTGAAGAGAATAGAGGCTAGGCAGTTAGCAGGACAAGGGGCATTTTTCATCCATTCATTATTCAACCTGCTGAATCTGAACGCAGGGTCACGGGGGTCTGCTGGAGCCAATCCCAGGAACTCCGGGCAGGGTGCCAACCCACTGCAGGACACACACCAAGGCCAATTTAGAATCACCAATGCACCTAACCTGCATGTCTTTGGACTGTGGGAGGAAACCAGAGTGCCTGGAGGAAACCCACGCCGACACGGGGAGAACATGCAAACTCCACGCAGGGAGGACCCAGGAAGCGAACCCGGGTCTCCTAACTGCGAGGCAGCAGCGCTACCACTGCTCCACCGTGCATTTTTCATTGTACTGGCAATTGAAATTAATAATCGTAATTATAACATCAAGGGCAGTATTTGTCAAATATTAATTTTGTCATAACTGTGCAGCTGTATTAAAATGTTCAATTTATTGCATGTGCAATGTCAATGTGCAGCATGTAAATGTCAAAACTGTATGTAATAAGTTGCAGTAAACCACCAATTCTTCTCTTTATCCTCATGGGGAACCTAGTGCCACTGTTCTAATGCCAAGTTGTGTGCCTGCCTATGGAAAAGTCATCTCAGATAAAGGAGCACTGGAATCATGGGGTAGAAGGGTCCTTTCATCAGATTGGCCAGCCCAGCACTGACTCAGCTGTAAAATAGCCAATAGAGGGGAGGCAGCTTGTTAGACGAGGTCTCCAGGACTCTGACTGTGTCTGGCCTGTCTGACTCCTTTTCTACAGTTTGGCAGTTGATCTACAAGTAGCTGATGGTCAGATGTTGTTGTTTGTCATTTATATTAATGGGTTTCTACTTTGTTTTGATGTATTTAAACAAATCTCTATCCTTATATGTGATAGTTCTACATTTAGTGAGTGGTATAATTTATTATTGTGTTTTGCCTTGAAAATTGTTGCAGCTCTCAGTGCCTGCACTTGGTGCTGTGCAAGGACAAAGCAGTTTGTACTATTGTATTGTATGTCTGAGGTGGCAATGATAGATCTATCTTTATGAAGATGATTACTCATGTTCTGTTTTCTGTATTGCATCTACCCCATTTTTTGACACCCGTTGCACACCCAACCTACTTGGAATTGCTTTTCCCAAGATTTCTTCCACTTTTTTCTCTTTTTTTTGATGAGTATTTTCTTTTCTTAGGGAGTAAAGGCTGAGGGCCTGTCATAAAATAATGCCTGTTTAAGCCCATTAAGGCATTGCTTGTGTGATTTTTGGATGTACAAGAAATAACTTGTTGATTTGTTGATTCAGAGTATACTGCTTTTGATTTAAACTCTCCCATATTTTGTAATGGTACAAGATTACAGATCAAAGAGTTACATTTAAATGTTATTGAACCTACCATTTCTGCAAGGTGTGCTACTGGGTGAAATTATGTTTATGCCCAAAATTTTCATTATTCCTACTAATTACCTGTTTTAATTACAAAAGAATACAGTTTCCTGTAAAATTGTGTTCATCAACAAAACTCAAGTCACCAGTTAAAAGGTAGAATTGATCTATGGCAGGAATGTTCTACTCATAACCAATTCTATGTAACATATTCCAGAGTAAGCAACTCAAATGTGCTAATAAAATGAGTACCTGGTTAAAATAAAAAAATGTATACAGAAAATTTTCAATTAGTTACATAGTACTTCTGATACATATGATTAATTGACATCACTATAACCAATACCAGGGTTGCCAGGTTCCTAAAAATTTATACCACAATGACTGCTTAAACATAGCAAATTTGCCCCAAAAAATAGCCCAATGCCTGAAGTAGAAAAAATGACACACCAGAAACTAGAGGGCGTTGTCAGAGTTGAGAGGGTTAGGGACATATCAGATTTGGAGGGCGAGTCCCCTTTTGAGATATTTCAGAGTGACAGAATGGGATTTTAGAATGGTAAAGAAAATAATGCAAGTGTGAATAGCAGGGGAGCCAGATGGATGGAAAACATGGATGAGGATCAAATTGGGCTAGAAAACGATGGACCTGGCAACACAGACCAAGCCAGGCAAAGCTGGATAAAAAATGTAACACATTTAACTTAAGAAATATTCATGTGAAGGCATGGAAGAATGAGCAATTCTGATGAAGAATTGATATAAAAGTGAATTCACATGTGATAACGAAATTGATTGTTTAGCATCATGTACTTGAATATCCCAAGAACGATCTAACATTTCTTTAAATGAGTGTATTTATATGAAATATCAACCAAAACCATTGATGTGTTTCAAATGTTGCCTACTAAAGTTGGCTACACATAATTTTCTTTTCTATTCACTTTTGTTACACCTCTATTGTTATGGCTAGACAAAGAAAACAGTGTCTGAGGCATCCTGGGGACACATGCCCTCACATGCACACTGCAGTTGGACCTTCCACAAGCCAAGAATACGTGACAGCAACAGATTATAACAAACATATTGTGATAGCTACTAGAATTTAGGGAAACTGGTGAAATAACTGCTTTAAACTGCCTAACCTTAAGTGGAACTACATTAGAGAGCACATCAAATTGTTTCATTTTTTTGTGTCACTGATAAAAAGCTTTTATGAAATGTAAATTGACATGAAAAAAATTGTAAATGACCCTAAATATTTCATGCTGTACAGGTAGGAAAGGATTCTACAATAAACAATTTTGAATACAATATAATAAAAAATAGAAATGAATAATAAGCAGTTTCATGATTTTTATTTTAGCATATAGTTTGCAGGTTTGCTTCAGAGATATATTAACAAAACATAACAAACATGTTATTTACAGTTAAATAAAACAAACTATGCTGAATTAATTAGAAGTCACATAAGGTGAAAATAAGTTCCATATCTTAAAATAAACTCAGACAGATTTGATTTATATTACACTCTACAAGTGTCTTCTCTACAGTTCCATTTACCAAATGGGAAAAATAAATCAAATCTGTAAGAGAAAAGTAGTCCTTCCTTAGCAGTGCTTATCAAAGCACATACAACTCCAGATACATTTTTCTTCTAGCCTTCCTGTGATTCTATATGACTCTTATCTCCATCTATCTAGGCCATGCTGTAAACAGCGTCTGATAGGTTGTCACTTCCAGGCATTTGTGGCAGTGATTTTTTTGAATCCTAGCCACCAATCCAAGATTAGACAGGCACTAAGTTGAATAAGGACACACACCCGTTGGCCTGTGAGCTGATGCTCTTACTGTAACATTAAAAAGCAATTTGCAGTCAATTCTATCAATGTTCTTAACAAAGAAAAAAAAAAGAATATCAGTTCTTTACTTTATATGCAAAAATGACTTAAAATACATATTTTCAGATTGCATAATAGTCTTGGCTTTTAAACATCCAGTTCTGTTTTGTAAGTTCAGAGAAGACTGTGTAGGATTTTGGCTAAAAATGTAATTTAGAATAGCAGATATTTCTTGTTTCACAATGGATTATAGCTTCTCCACTTTCAATGTTATATATACTAATATTCAAGGTAAGGTTTCTTCTTCTTCTTTCGGCTGCTACAGTGGATCATCTTCTTCCATATCTTTCTGTCCTCTGCAACTTGTTCTGTTACACCCATTACCTGCATGTCCTCTCTCACCACATCCATAAACCTTCTCTTAGGCCTTCCTCTTTTTCTCTTGCCTGGCAGCTCTATCTTTAGCTTCCTTCTCCCAATATACTCAGCATCTCTCCTCTGCACATGTCCAAACCAACGCAATCTCGCCTCTCTGACTTTGTCTACAAACTGTCCAACTGGAACTGACCCTTTAATGTGCTCTTTCCTAATCCTATCCATCTTCGTCAAAACCAGTGTAAATCTTCTGAATGTAGAAAAAATAAAAATTCATATACAATTATATTTGATATTTGATGTTAATTGAGTTCAGTTTCAATATAAGTGAAAATCATTAGACCACTGAACTTTTTTTCCATAATAAATGCTGATTCACTTGAGGAACATTGACATAAATGGTCAGAACTGGTAAAAAAAAACAAACAAACAAGAAAAACCGAAAAAAAACATACAGCCACAACATCTCTTAACTTCACAGTTGTTCTTGGATCGTTCTCCCTTCCTTAAGTGTAGACAAGGCTCCTAAAATTCTTTTGTATAGCCACCAACAATCTTCCAAAACAGAATAATGTGATGCAAGCAGGGCATAGACAATCATGATCCTGTTTGTACGGGTCTATGTGATATTTAAAGATGTGTTGAATGATGGAAATAAAACCTTAATGACTTCTAATCTTAAAAATATGTTCTTGCACAGAAGCACTGGTGTTACATAATCCAGGTATACAGTTGCTTTCTGGGATTAGTTTTGTGTACATCCTCAGCAATGCTGCAAATGGATACCACTATGAAACTGAACTGTTTTACTGGTTTAAAATTCAGAGGAATCTTCAGCTTTCTTCAAGTATAGGGTGGTCCAGATCTAATTATGCAATTTTCATATATATATATTTATAACTTATTAAGTTTATTACATAGAAAATCACCCAAAAAATCCTGCACTATCGAGAAGTGTGCGGACTGACGACATGAAGAATTGTCTTCGCCCTGAACTAGAATCGTCCCCGCATAAATCAAAGTCATCCAGACGATCTGAAGTACTGAAGTTTACACACTGAATGTGTCCATCACTGGAATGGGCAAATTCAGTTAGTCAATCTTAAAAAGTGCCTGGGATTATTTTACATTACTTAAAGATGAATTCTCCTGAATAATATGTGGGGTGAACTAAATCCATAAATAAAATACACTTGAATTTTAAAGATCGTGGTATTTTTAGAAAGCTAAATTATTACCAGTGTCTCCAAAAATGAAACCAGTGTGGCAGGCAGGCTGGAACTATCTGGGCCAGGACGCCCAGAGTGTAGAAGGACAGAGGGAGAGAGTATTTTTGGTACAGTTTCTCTCCCGGGCCGACAGAGGGCAGCCCCCCTGGTTTCTACTGCCAGGGGGCGCATGGACCTTTCCAGGGCCTTATTTGGCCACACTTCCGACATACCCGGAAGTGTGGTTGGAAGAAGCTCGTTAGGCACCTGGAGTCCTTCCAGGTGGCCTATAAAAAGGGGCAGTCCCACCATTCAGAGGCCAGAGTCGGGAGGAAGGAATGGACAAAGCCTGAGAGTAGAGGCAGATGGACTGGCAGCAAGGAAGGGAATGGACTGTGTATTGCGGTGTTGGTGGTTTGTGCACTTTTATTATAAATAAACCGGGTGTTGTGTGTTGAACCTGTGTCCTACCTGTCTGTGTCTGGGTTAGGGTGGCGGTATGCCCCCTGGTGGCGCCACACCAGTTAAGCTGTTATTTCCATATTATTTGTGAATATATATTTTTTCCAAGCATGATGACATGTCAGGTAGTATTATTGTCTGAAAGTACTTGGATTCCAAGCTGGGTCATTCAGATTCACATGCATTTCCCAAAGAACTCATGCTTACATTGCAAAAATGCATCAATTGGCAAAATTAAATTGGGTTTCATACTAAAATGCTGTTCTTTGTCTTGTTGGTTCTACTTAATACTTCTAAAAATTCTTTACATTTATATAGCGCTTTTCTCACTACTCAAAGCACTCAGCAATTGCAGGTTAAGGGCCTTGCTCAAGGGCCCAACAGAGCAGAGTCCCTTTTTGGCATTTACGGGATTCGACCCGGCAACCATCCGATGGCCAGTGCAGATCCCTAGCCTCAGAGCCACCACTCCGCCTAAAAATAAGGGTAGGTTTAAAAGTAGATATCTATATTTTACCTTCCCTACTATTTCAATTAGAAGTAGTGCTAGAAAAGCTAACACCTGAAATCAAAACTCAAATACTATGTTTTAATAGTTATAGTACTAACAATTTGGCCTTGAATAAGTAACCTCATATTATAAACATTTTATATCCAATTTTTGTTACCAGAAGTGTAAAAATATTTGCTTGATCCTAGGATTCTATGGTGGCGGTGCAGTAGCACTATTGTCATACAACTCCAAGGACTCACATTCAGTTTCCACCCTGGCTGCTCTCTATGTAGTATTTGGCTGTGTATCCCCATGTCCATGTGTAATTTCTATTAAATGCTCAATTTTCCTCACACATATCAAGTTAGGCATGTAAAGTTAACTGGCCTCCCTAAACTGGTCTCATGTGAGTTGGCCCTTTACTTGTGCTTGAAATAGCCAGTGTAGAGTCTTGTTCTTCACAGCTTTGCATTGAATAAAACAAGTGCATTAAATGAAGACATTTTTAAAACTCAAAAACAGTTAATAATAAAAAATGATAATAATAACACAAATTTCTTAACTTTAATTGAACATTAATTTTCACAGTAAAATGGCAAACTGCATCTACTGCATGCCCTTACTGTCTACAGCAGGGTTCCCAACCAGGGGAAATTTACCCTGAGGAAGTAGATTTCACCTACTCAGGGTGTAAATATGCTTAAAAAAGCTAAAGGTGTGAAGATCTTTATTAGTTCCTAAAGTCGACCCGAGACTTGGTCTTTCAACCACTGTGCCAAGAATATCCAAAATCATAGGTGAAAAACAAGAATAAGCATCTCACTGACTTACGGGTTCTCATTGATATAATATGTTTCATTCTGGTATAGCCAGGTATGCTCATCAGTAGTTGTTTTTAAACAAGTGAAATGTGTTATTATATGCTGCTATTGTTATTTGAGCATAAAATAAAAATGCAGGATTTATTTTGAAAAGTTACCACAGGGTAAACACAGCAAAATATTTGGGAATCCCTGGTCTATAACATACTAAATCATATGCTTAATACAATTATATCAGTGATGCTCTGTAATGTCTCATCTTTTCTATATAGACAAAGAAATTGGAGTCACAAGAACAGTTGTAAAATACTTACTTTACTGTTTGGAAAAACGGGGAACAAAAGCACCATCCGCCTACAGGCATATCCATACTTATATATATATTTAAATTCTGTTGATACTGCATGTGTAATCAAGCTAACAAAATCTTTGTCAAGCTAATCAGCTCCAGAGCTAGTAATGCAAAAAAATCTTGAAAAGAAAAATCTATTTGTACCTCTACACTAACTAACATTTCATAATTATTAAATTTAGCATAACATTCTCAAATCTACTTAGTTCAATTAAGGGGTCACTGGAAGCACTGGACTAAAAAGAAGAAACAGCCCACACAGGGCAACAGTTCGTCATAAGGCCTAATCACACATTTACCCCACATGGGTTAATTTGGAATTGCCAGTTCACTTAACTCACACATTTTTAGAAATATGGGAGAGAACTACTGTACTGGGAAAAAAAATCACATACAGATACAATGCAATACAATTCAATTTATTTTTGTATAGTCAAAAATCACACAAGGAGTGCCACAATGGGCTTTAACAGGCCCTGCCTCTTGACAGCCCCCCAGCCATGACTCTCTAAGAAGACAAGGAACAACTCCCAAAAAAACCCCAGTAGGGAAAAAATGGAAAAAACCTCGGGAAAGGCAGTTCAAAGAGAGACCCCTTTCCAGGTAGGTTGGGTGTGCAGTGGGTGTCAAAAAGAAGGGGGTCAATACAATACAATACAATACACAGAACAGAACAAATCCTTAATACAGTATAAAAATAAAAATTTTAGAAGTATGTAGCAGAATTTAACAATGGATGACATCACATAATATGATTTGGATTTGTTTATAGTCCTGGAGACCTCATCCATCAAGCTGCCTACCCCATTTGGCCATTCCACAGCTCAAACAGTGCTGGGCCAGCCAATCCAATGAAAGGTCCTCTCTTTCTCATGATTCCAGTGATCCTCCATCAGGGATGACTTTACCATAAGCAGGCACAACAACTTGGCAGGTGGGTCATGGCACCAAGTGCCACATTTGAGTACAGAGAAGAGAAACCGAATAGGTGACGGTTAGTATCAAATTATAACTATCATGTTACTTATGTTTAAGTGCTAATGACTGACAACAGAGATGCAGTATGTACAGTAAATCAGCAGCTCTAGTCAGGATGTGCTAAACTGAAGTAGTGAGTTTTCAGCCGGGATTTAAAAGCTGAGACCGAAGGGGCATCTCTTATTGTAGCAGGCAGACCATTCCACAGTTTAGGGGCCCGGTAACTAAAAGCTCGACCTCCCACTGTTATTTTATTAATCCCTGGAATCCTAAGCAGACCGGCATCTTGAGATCTTAACGTGCGCTCTGGTTTGTAAGTCATGATAAGTTCAGACAAGTAAGCCGGACCTTGGCCATTTAATGCTTTATATGTTAATATGAGGATTTTGAAATCTGCCCTAAACTTAACCTGGAGCCAGTGTAAAGATTTAAGAACTGAAGTTATATGTTCGTATTTTTTTATTCTTGTGATAATTCTTGCAGCAGCATTTTGGATTAACTGGAGGCTGTATAAAGAACAGTTTGAACATCCAGTGAACACCGCATTGCAGTAGTCAATCCTACTAGAAAGATTTGGAGAATGTGCAAATTTCACATGGAGCAAGTAGTTGCAGGATTCGACCCCAGATGCTAGATCTGTGAGGTGACTGTGCTACTCAACTGTGACATAGTGTTGCCATTTTTAATGTACGGTATAAGAACAAATAAATTTGGCTTAAAATTGTAAACAGATTTTAAGATGTAAAACAACCAATAAACTGTGCCCCTCATGTGCCTATCATCTCTTTTCATTGTTTTATTAAAATTCTGCCAAACATTAACATATCTGAATAACTTGTAAAATCATCTGTTGTTTTGTGAATGGAGTTAATTTAATTTGCATGTCAAACTGTACTTTCCAGTGACTTGATTACATTTTGTTATTTTATCACAGTAAGTAAGGATTGTCTGAAAGATCAAATGTATGGTTGGTGGCAGTTTACTTTATCTAATGTTCCCGAAAACACTCAGTTATTCCTCTAGAGATTCAACTGAAAATCTCCTGCAGATAAATTTTAAAATCCTTAGTGGTTTGCATCTATAAATGAGAAACAGGGGTTGGCAATTTGTACATATCAACAGATACAAACAGGAACAGAAATCCTAATGATGAAATAGAGAAGTTTGTGAATTACCTGCTCAGTTCTTCATATAGAAAATGCCTATTGGTATTGTTTTGATGATATATCCCTCAAGTGGTCTGAAGAAACATGTTGTTGGACAATGATGTGCTTGGCAAGCTTTTTTTATTTTACTCGAATAAGGAGAAAATCCCAAAAGTAAGGTGGGCTGATACAGTATGTTCTAGGGCATTTACCTTCAATTTAATGCTTATAGATATTTAGGTGAAAAGAAAAAAACAATTATATTTAGGGAAATTATCATGATCCAGCCTGGTAAATCAGAAATAAAGTTTATGTGTGATGAATGGCTTATGTTGCAGTGCTTATACAACTGAAGGCTCAACAGAACCTTGAACAGAAAACAAAGCCAGGGATTGCTAGCAGCAATTCTATGCACAGACTCAGAACTTGTGGTAAAGGGCAGCATGAGTCAACCTCAGAAATCCATTTGAGAGGGCTAGATATCCAATAAATATATGATATGACAGATGATGCCACAGAGTGAAAGTAGATATTCAGGATTATTCTGCTGGATTGATACGATAAACAGCTGTTGCCTATGAGGGTTACCAGACAGACAGAAGGCAGCTAAGGTGTAGGTGTCCAGCTAGCTGTAAAGACAAACAGAACAAATCAGTTGCCAAGTTGGGAATCTGCATAGACAAGACACAGGCAAGACAGGTGTTTACTGACAGGCCAAAAGGTCCCACTTGATGAAAGAAGGAAGGCTTGCTGGAACAACAAGACTGCTGCTTGGTGAAGGTCATGAAACTGTATAGTAACAAAAACTACAAGTCATGGATTAAGATCAGAACTTTGATAGCCAGTAGTTACAGCAATAGTGCATGCAATTTTGCATTAAAAGTAACAGGGCCAGCCTCATCCATCCTTAGAGCAAGGGGCTCAACTATTTATCAAGACCTTATCTACCAAGATAGCTCTTGTCAGCAGCCAGGATCAGCATCACTACAATCATCAACTACCCTTAATCTTGATGAAGTTTCTCTTTACTACACAGGAACTCATCGTCTACACCACTGATTCTCAAAGTGGTCTATATGGACCTCCAGGGGTCGATTTCGACTTGGCGGGAGTTCTATGTCAGCAAGAAAAAAAATTGGGGGTGAACGAGATGTAAATGGTGGTCCACATGAGCGGACACAAGTTTTCATATCAGCAGCAACTCATCGCACGCGTACGCGCAGTGAATAACACTTGTCCAGACCTGTACCAAAGCTTTGCATGGACTTGCTCGGACAAACACTGTTCATTAGTTCTTTGAGTTTTGAGAAGAAAAGTGCTTTGAAAATACGTTCGAAAATATAAATAGGTACAAGTCAAAGTGAATCAAAATCATCTTCTTTAGGAGTGCCCAAGAAAAGTAAGTACAAAATTGTATACATATTTTTGTAATCGCACCGATTGCGTAGAGCCGTAGACGCTGATCACGACTTTACATAAAGTTGATTTTCCCTAAATTCCTAAAAAATATTTTCCAGAAATATTTCTGTCAGCTATTTTCATGGACATTTCAACATTTTAAAAATATTTTTAAAATATTTGTGTGCTGTCTGGGCAGGAATACATTTTGAATTGCTCTGTCTTATCATGTTTAAATAGCTTTTTTTTATATATTTATATTTTATATTGACTATATATTTATATTTTATATTGACAGATAACTTCTACTCAACATGTCCCAGGATAAAAAGAAATGTAGACAGTATAGTGTTGATTATTTTAAGTTTTGGCTTTTGTGCAACAGAGTTTTAAGCAATGACGCTATGAAGCCATCCAAGCTTGAGGATCATCTGAGAAGATGTCACCCTGATAAAACAAGTAAAGATTTGACATACTTTAAAACACTGAAAGAAAAACTTCAGAAGAGAACCATGGTGGACAGTATGTTCGCTTCAGTTTCGAAAAGAGACGATGATGGTTTGCGGGGCGTCTTACAATACTCATAGCAAAATCAGGAAAGCCTCATACTATTAGGGAACAGCTGATTTTGCCAGCCGTTGAAGAGGTTTTAAAAACTGTTCTACACAAGCCTGCATATGATATACTCAAAAGAATTCCTTTGAGCAACAATACAGTTCAAAGACGTATTGATGAAATGAGTCATGATGTTGAAAGCTTCTTGTGTAATTATCTGCAAACGAACCATTTCTCAATTCAACTGGACGAGTCAACGTTGCCTGGTAATGAAGCACTATTATTGGCATATGTTTGTTTTGTTATGGACCAAGAAATCCTTGGAGAACTGCTCTTTGCCAGAACTTTGACAACAAACACTAAAGGCGAATCAATATTCAATGTTTTGAAAGATTACTTCATTGAAAAAGCAATCTCTTTATCAAATATAATATCAGCAGCAGCAGATGGAGCACCAGCCACGTTTGGGCGCTATCGCGGTTTTGTAAGCCATCTATGCTAATAAACGGCAAAGCCCTCACTCACTCACTCACTCACTCACTCACTGACTGACTCCTCACTAATTCTCCAACTTCCCGTGTAGGTAGAAGGCTGAAATTTGGCAGGCTTATTCCTTACAGCTTCCTTACAAAAGTTGGGCAGGTTTCATTTCGAAATTCTACGCGTAATGGTCATAACTGGAAGGTATTTTTCTCCATTTACTGTAATGGAGTTGAGCTTGACCGCCGTGGGGGCGGAGTTTCGTGTGACATCATCACGCCGCCCACGTAATCACGTGAACTGACTGTCAACGCACTATGTAGAAAACCAGGAAGAGCTCCAAAATACGCTGAACAAAACATGCATTATATAATTGAGAAGGCAGCGAAACATTAAGAAGCGAGCGAGTGACATACTACCATATTCATCAGTACAGCTACTTCGGAAACAAAGCGAGGTATAAACCTAAACTTTAAATTAACTTAATAGACAGGCTGCCGCTGGTGCTTTTCATGCCCACGGGTAATGCGGGATACAAGTTTAATGAGAGGACGCAGGATATAAATGAGAGTTTTGATCACTTTGTAACTAAGTTAAAATTGCAGGTGAAGGGGTGTGCTTATGCAAATTCCGAGAGACTGTGTTTGTGGGGGATTGACAGTTAAGGCGGGTGGGGGAGTCACGTCATCATTTCCCCTCCCATTTACCTCATTTCGCTCTGAGCTGAGCTCCGCGGCTAACGCCATCTTCCGAAGCAACTTCGTCACACTGCCACCAAATACAGAGAAATCCACAAGTTAATACACACTCTGTCTCTAGACTTTCTCCACACTGAATCCTCCAGGCACTACTTACAAAAGGTTACATTGACAATCGTGTTACGTTATTTTTAAAATCTTTCCTTTTCTTAGCACAAGCACAGCTGAGAAGCTTCGATGCATGTGCTCCATAATGTGTTAAAAAATAATGCATTTAATCACACTTTGCATTACAATCAAAGGGGAACTTTTGTCAATGCATGATTTCCTGGTACACCGATAACATTGATCAGCGCATCCCAATTCATTTTAGCCTCGCACCACCTTGGTTTGAGAAGAAGTATGAAAA
>JANRMT010062819.1:20124081-20165917 GCA_026402145.1 Polypterus bichir lapradei | reverse complement strand
TGAACATGAACATTAGCCAATGTGAGAGAGGCCTTCAGTTGCTTAGAAGTTACCCTGGGGTCCTTTGTGACCTCGCCGACTATTACACGCCTTGCTCTTGAAGTGATCTTTGTTGGTCGACCACTCCTGGGGAGGGTAACAATGGTCTTGAATTTCCTCCATTTGTACACAATCTGTCTGACTGTGGATTGGTGGAGTCCAAACTCTTTAGAGATGGTTTTGTAACCTTTTCCAGCCTGATGAGCATCAACAACTCTTTTCTGAGGTCCTCAGAAATCTCCTTTGTTCGTGCCATGATACACTTCCACAAACATGTGTTGTGAAGAGCAGACTTTGATAGATCCCTGTTCTTTAAATAACACAGGGTGCCCACTCACACCTGATTGTCATCCATTGTTTGAAAACACCTGACTCTAATTTCACCTTCAAACTAACTGCTCATCCTAGAGGTTCACATACTTTTGCCACTCACACATATGTAATTTTCGATCATTTTCCTCAATAAATAAATGACTAAGTGTAATATTTTTGTCTCATTTGTTTAACTGGTTTTTC
Source organism: Polypterus bichir lapradei (assembly GCA_026402145.1). Taxonomy (NCBI): domain Eukaryota; kingdom Metazoa; phylum Chordata; class Cladistia; order Polypteriformes; family Polypteridae; genus Polypterus; species Polypterus bichir. The sequence goes on along the minus strand of JANRMT010062819.1, from coordinate 20,165,362 downwards.
TTTATCTACTTTTAGGACTTGAGTGAAAATCTGAGGATGTTTTAGGTCATATTTATGCAGAAATAGAGAAAATTCTAAAGGGTTCACAAACTTTCAAGTACAACTGTATAATCAACACTTAAAGATCCATAAAGCCTCACCCAACCAACCCTGCAGAGCTTTGTCAATAAAAGGCCCAATCTAAAATAGTCCTTCACATGTAGTAAAACATCAAAAGGAAAACCGAAGGGAGGCAGAGTCCCAGTAGGTTTATTTTAGAACATTAATACATCCTTGCTTCATATGAAAGTATTGCACTGTTCCTCACCAAGAAAAATAGATTTTTTTCTTTATCTTGTTAAGTACAATACATCAGTATTTTTTTATTTTATTTTGTTAAGTACAATACATCACTATCACTATTAAGTTGTGGAAGGTGGGTTAAAATTCTTCTCATTAAGTAAGTAAAGTCAACTTGTTTGTAATGAAGTGTAAGAAATGACAGTAAATTTGTTGTTACATAATCTTGCCCTATCTGGTGTTACTCCAAACACTGCAGTTAGACAATTAGGAATAACTAGGTTTAGCACTGCACGACAGATGGGTAAATACCCCCCCCAAATGGTGTTAATTTAGGACAATCCCATAAGATGCGACATAGAGAGATTAGTACTTTAGAACATTAGAACAGTCTAGACAAGAACAGGCTTCCTAGCCACTTAACTCTTCTAAAAAAACATCAGGTTGACTTTTGAAAGTCTCTGAAGTCTTACTGTCTACCATGCTAATTGGTTCCTTATTGCAAGTGTCTATGGTTCACTGTGTAAATAAAAACTTCCTAATGTTTGTGCAAAATTTACCCTTAACAAGTTTCCAACTGTGTCCCTGTGTTCTTGATGAACTCATTTTAAAATAACAGCCTCAATCCACTGTACTAATTCCCTTCATTTTTTTAAACACTTCAATCATGTCACCTCTTATAAAACTGTAAAGGCTCAGCTCTTTTAATCTTTCCTCATAACTCATCCCCTGTAACCCTGGAATCAGCCTAGTCGCTCTTCTCTGGACCTTTTCTAGCACTGCTATATCCTTTATGTAGCCTGGAGACCAAAACTGCAGTACAGTAATCCAGACGAGGCCTCACCAGTGCATTATAAAGCTTGATGGCATCACTCAGAGTTGCTGGAAGTTTTGGATAACTGTAATCTTGGAACTTGTGAACGATGCACAGTCTTAAACTAAATCACACCATGTATATTATGAATCACTGAGTTTCATTTCTTGTCTGAGGCATTGATTGAAAGGTCCCTTTCCCATCATTGCCTAAGATAATCTAGAAATGCACTGAGGAAAACATGTTGATATATATATGTTAACATATCAAAATATGTTGATATATTGACATGGGTGTCAATGTGTCATAAACATTGAGTAGGCATAAAATCATAGGCTACAACACAAATAATAATCCAACAATGACAATAACTATAGTAATATTATTATTAATAATAATCCTTAAAATTGAGTAGCAAGAGACACAGATAATAAAATAAAATTAAGCAATCGACTTGGCAACTCTAGGCTTTGAATGCAGTGCTAAAGGGTGATTTAATTATGTTTAGTATAAACATTTTCCAAATGGGAAACATTAAAATTTTCATTAAAACTCAATACAAATTACCTAATTGATTACATCCATCACTCTATGAAAAAACAACATACATTAACTGGATTTTGATATTGTGTTCTTTGCATATGTAGGTACAAAATAAACAGGAATTATTGCTAATTGTTCACAGATAATTATTACACTTCAATTTCGCAGAATTTTATAATTATGTTAAGCTAGTCAGTTTATTTATATGGCTATTGTTTACAGTGCTGCCTATGATTGTGCCATCACCATCACCAAAAATTACCTATTAGGCTAGAGCACTGATTCCCAAAGTGGTCTATATGGACCCCCAGGGGTCGATTTCGACTTGCAGGGGGTCTATGTCAGCAAGAAAAAAAATTGGGGGTGCACGAGATGTAAATGGTGGTCCACGTGAGCGGACACAAGTTTTCATATCAGCAGCAACGCATCACACGCGTACGCGCAGTGAATAACACTTGTCCAGACCTGTACCAAAGTTCCCCAACTTGTCAATGATAAACATCCAGGATGATGACGTTTTGGTCTACGTTCAACATTTAAATGTCCTTCACACAGACTTTAAAACCAGGTTTGAGGATGTTTTGACTATGGAAATACCACAGTGGATTATCAATCCATACGGTGACATTGAAGAATCGGATGTCATATTACAAGATGAACTGACTGGAATAAGCACTAACGAAGAACTTAATGTGCAGTTCAGAAAATATCAGCAGTTCTGGCTTCAGAAAGATATACCTGTTGCTTATCCTGCATTATGGACTATCGCAAGAAAGTTTTTGATAGCTTTTCCATCTTCATACCTCGTGGAAAGGGGTTTTAGCGAGGTTGCCAATCTTCTTAGGAAAAAAAGAAATCGATTGCAAATCATTGGACATGGAGATTTAAGATTATACCTCACTAATTTAAAGCCTAATATTGAACAATTGCTATCAGAGCATCAGGTTCATCCCTCTCATTAACAGCATTATTTGTGTATTAATTTTATGTAAGAATTTTACTAGGTTCTGATTTGTTTCATTCCAAATCCAAATATTTACTTGCATTTTGTGTCTTTTCAATAAAGGTATGAATAAAAATTGTACATGTTTTTCTTTTTTTACAATTGCCCACTCTACAAAAAACCCTATTAAAGTAAGCAGCACCGTGTCAGTTGTCAAAAACACATTTGAAGTTAATATGTTTAGGAAACTTCAATATTAGGCAGGCAGGGGGTCTATGGAAAACAAAAAAATTGGTAAGTGGTCTATGGGGAAAAAAGTTTGGGAACCTCTGGTATACACCATGGCCATTCTCAGGTTTGTTTATTAGACTGAAACTCATCCAAGCTTTGCTTTAGAAATGTCTTCAACGTCCTTTTCATGGACCAATGTCTAGAGCAGGGGTGGTGAGCTCCAGGCCTGGAGTGCTTCAGTGGCTGCAGGTTTTTATTCTTACCATCTTCTTAATTAGTGACCAGTTTTTGCTGCTGATTACTTCTTTTACTTACCTTGACTCAGGCCCAATGGTTGTTTAATTTTCTTTAACTAGCAGCTAAACACAAAACAAGCCTCCACATGACCAGCTCCCCTGTGCCTATCACACAATATCTGAAATTAAAGAGAGTGTGATGGTCTTGGTAAGGTTGATCTCTCAGGTCACCAAAACATTTTGACGGTGCTCTTAGAAAGAACAGAAGAATAACAGTTTTCGAAATGTGTGCTGTGGCAGAAAGAGAACAGCAATAAGCCATGGAATTAAGTAACAGGTTTAATTAACAGCAAGAACTGGCTTCTCATTAAGAAAGTGATTGGAGTGAAATTGGTTGGAATTTGAAACCCCAGCTTAGCTGGTCATCTGTTAGCTCATTTCACATCTCATTTCTTTTTTTTTTTTTTTTTGAAGTTTTATTAATTTTAATTCAATCGTTCCATACAAATCAATAAATTTTTACAAAAAGTAAAACTGAGTTATGAACAAGTCGACCCCCACCCCTGAGAGAGAGAGCAAGGCAAACGGCGTAAAATTTAAGGCTTGTAAATATACCTAAATTAATAAGTTTGATAAGCCAATAGAGATGAATGCAGAAGACAAAGAAATACAAAAATAATTGCTTCCTCCCTGCTTTAGGAACTTATTTTAAAATATTACTGATTATATCCTGCCATGTTTTGAAAAAAGTCTGTACAGATCCTCTAACTGAGTATTTGATTTTTTTCAACTTCAAATAGTATAAAACATCGGTTTCTCACTGACTTAAAAGAGGAGAGTTTGGGTTCTTCCAGTTTAGCAGAATAAGTCTGCGTGCCAAAAGTGTAGTGAATGCAATCACAGTTTGTTTGTCTTTTTCCACTTTAAACCCATCTGGAAGAACCCCAAACACAGCTGTTAATGGGTTAGGAGGGACTGTGAGACCAAGGCTGTCTGAAAGGTAGTTAAAAATTTTGGTCCAGAATGATGTTAATTTGGTGCAGGCCCAGAACATGTGACCCAGTGAGGCTGGGACTTGATTGCAGCGTTCGCAGGTTGGATCCTGCCCTGGAAACATTTTGGAGAGTTTTAGACGAGACAGATGTGCTCGATATATAATTTTGAGTTGTATAATTGTATGCTTTGCGCATATGGAGCTCGAGTGAATTCTCTTCATTGCTACTTTCCACTCCTTTTCTGATATATTAATTGAGGGATCATTTTCCCAGTGTCCTCTTGGATCTTTGAAAGGGAGGGACTGTAAAATGATTTTATATATTGCAGAGATGACGTCTGAGTCCTTGAGATTGAGCAATATTTTTTCCAGCATGGATGAGGGTGCAAGATGAGGAAAATCGGGAAGGTTCTGTTTAATAAAGTTCCTAATTTGAAGATAGTGAAAGAAATGTGTAGCTAGAATGTTAAATTTGGAATGTAATTGTTTATAGGATGCAAAGACTATATAAAGATCTTTAAGCAATTTAATCCCAAATTTTTTCCAGATATTAAAAACTGCATATGTTTGTGAAGGTTGAAAGAGTTGGTTCTCTTGCAGAGGTGCCATAGATAAAAGCTTCTCCATCTTAAAATGCTTTCTACATTGGTTCCATATTCTAAGTGAGTGAAGCACAATTGGGTTATTAGTGTATTGCAGATAACTTGTATTTATTGGGGCACAGAGCAGGGAATATAAGGAAGTACTGCAGGATTTTACTTCTGTTGCGGACCAAGCCTGTGTTTGTTCTTCTATTTGTGTCCAGGTTTTTATCGCTTGTATATTTGCTGCCCAGTAATAAAAATGGAAGTTAGGTAGAGCCATGCCGCCTTCTGCCTTTTGTCTTTGTAGGGTCGCTCTTTGGATAGGTGGATGTGTTGAGTTCCAAATAAATGAGGTTATTGTTGAATCTAATTGCTTAAAAAATGATTTATTGATGTGTATTGGGATGTTTTGAAATAAAAAAGGAGCTTAGAAAGAATATTCATCTTAATTGTTCACATCTCATTTCTGCTTGGCTGTCATTTAATGAAGAAAGGAATCAATTCAGAGGGCTGAACTCTTCTAACAGGGCTATTAAAGTGATGGGGAAAAAGTTAATTAGCAGTGAAAACCGGTCACTGATTAGGAAAAGGGTAAGAATGAAAACCTGTAGCCACTGCGGCACTCCAGGCCTGGAGTTCGCCACCCCTGGTCTAGAGCATTCCTTCTTTCTTTAATGGAACCTGGAGAAAAACTATATTTTGACAGATTTTTTTCAAGTAATAGATACAATTCAGTAGTGACATTGTGATTTGCGGATAATTTTGAACTAATTCAGGCCTGAAATCAGGCGTGTGTTTATTGGTGAAAGAGGAAAAGAGACTGTTCAAAGAAAGTGAACAGTCCTTTTGAAGGATTTGTTTGAGGGTGTACAGAAAGACAAGAAATTGTTATTGAATCTTGTTGAACCCACGGAAAGAGAACACATCTTACACCAAGACTGGTTAGCAATGACTGTACCTTTTACTGACTAACTGGAAATCTCAACATCTTCCTCTCCAAAACCACCATTTACCTGCCACTAGATTTACCACCTCGTTACCAGAATCCTGCCAACATCATCTTCCCAACATAGTCCTTCACCAGAACTCCTCTGAGGTTATCAAGGTCACATGCAGTACTCAGACATCTGTGTAATTTTTGTAAAATATGAGAGAAGGAGAGTGCAGTATGGTATCAAATATACATTTTACAAATTACTGATTACATAATTAGTACACAGAATGACAGAGACTTGTTTAAACAGACAGGAAAACAAAGCAGTTTAAAACAGATTAAAATAAATGGAACCCAGCAATATCTGTCCATTAATTAATTGTTGAACTTTGGACTATGGCCAATTATCTGTGTAGGAGAGGAAAACAAAAAACTTTATTCATAAGGAACTCTGAAGAAAATAAACCTGTGGCTGTCCATGATCAGTTATAACAGAAGTCAAAGACAAAGTCAGACAAAGTCACAGTGCTGCAGAGCTAGCCAAATGGGCAGGAGGACAGCTTGACAGTAGAGCAGTGGCACCAACAGGGCAAGAGAAACAGAATAGCGGAAGGTTACGAACCATTACAAATTACTTAATTTCTAACAGACAGAGATGCAGTATGCAGAGCTATTTAGCAGCTCTAGTCAGAGTATGATAGACTAAATTAGTGAGTTTACAGCCTGGATTTAAAAGCTGAGACTGAAGGGGTATCTCTTATATAGAAAGGCAAATTGTTCCACAGTTTTGTGGCCCTATAAGTAAAAGCTTAGCCTCCCATTGTTATTTTTTTAATCCTTGGAATCATAAATAGGCTGGCACCTTGAGATCTTGAAGCTCTTTGCTTGTAAGTAAAAATGAATGCAGCAAGGTTATCAGGGTCTTGGCCATTTAGGGCTTTGATGTTTAAAGGAGAATTTTGAAACCAGCTCCAAGCTTAACTGGAAGCAAGTGTAAGGACTTGACAGTTATGTGTTCATACTTTCTAGTTCTTGTAATTATTCTTGCATTTTGAATTAACTGAAAACTGCATATAAAATGATTTGAACCATGGTGAATAACACACTGCAGAAAAAAATCATACTACAAATAAATGCATGAATTTTCCAGTATCTTGCATATTTAGCAAACATCTTAATTTTCCAAAATCTTTAAGTGTCTGAGAGTCCAATGCAATTTTTCAGCCTATGCAGTAGAATAGAATGGTGGATGCCGTCAAATGCTGCACTTAAGTCTAACATCATAATTACTGTGGGATTTCCATTCATCAGAAGATATCAGAATGACTTTTATGACATGGGTTAGTGCCATTTGTGTATTATAACCAGTTTGTAAGTCAGACGAGAATTTATCAAATACATTGTGACATTATGTCTTTCTTTTGTACTAGTTCTTCGATGAGTGTTCTCTATAACACAACAGATTAAATATGTTTTCCTCTTATAATTACCAGCTCTAGTGACAACAAACTTTAATTATTTTAAATCTGTAAGTCCATGTATATGATATACATACACCTTTGTGTATTATTTTCCACTTTTATATAACATTGTCATGGGTATGACTTTCACACAAGCCAACCAGGACTAAGCTAGAGTGTTTGTGGAGAGGCCAGAGGATTCACCTGCTTGTTCACTTTCTTTACAGATCTGATGTCAACCCAGAAGAAAATTTGTGACCCCTAGTGATCATTGCATATTTCTGCAATCACTGCCACAGAATCCTTAAAAAAAACTCACATTGTAACATAATGTTTTTGTTGGCGACCACGATCATTTATTTAAAAAGTTAGTGCAATAGGCAATGCTGGTGATATCCTAGTGCCCATTTTCTTATTTTTATTAAACAGTCTTCTGTGAATTCTCAATTTTTATAAACTCTTGTATGTGTTCTTCTTTATACATTCAACTTAGGAAGTTATGAGTATTTTACATAAAAAAGTGGAGACTGCAGTGTTGAAATTTACAAGGCCACCAGAAATGTAGCAGAGCTCAAGTGGAATGAGCCTAAGCCTGTAGCCCAATCAGGCACTTAAGTTAGTGGAGTTCTCGTTTTGCTCCGTTGGTTAAGAAGGATGTTTCTGATCTCTGTATGGTATGAAAAAGCACCATCCTGTAAAGGATGTAGGAGCACTCAAATGGAACAAGCCTACCACAGGGATAAAGACACCATCTCAATCAAGATTCAAGGTTTTTAATTTGTCACATGCAAAATCATGCAGTGAAATGTTTATTTTTTTTTCGAGCAGATCCTACACCGTTCTTAAAAAGAAAAAAAGCTAATACTAACACAGTACCAGAAAATACAAAATACAACAGCAATAGTAGAAAAAAATCTGATAAAATATTAGCAATTCAAAAAATCTAATAATGGTGTTTGTTTAATAATCTGGTGAAATATGGATTGTATCTCTTTCACTCCGAGTGCTTAGGCTGTTGAATCATCTGCCTGACTTCAGCAACTTAAACAGTTTATTACTGGAATGACTGGAGTCCCTGAGACACTTCACCAAGCACCGCATTGTGAAGATATCATGTAGAGTGGGAAGTGGAATTCTAATGGTCTGCTCAGCTAGGCACACAACCAATTTGCACCTAGATATTGCAGATACCAGGGCAGTAATCCCTCCACAGTAAAAAGTCTTTAGAGTATTGGGGGGAAGGGGTGGAGTTTAATTTTCCTCAACTGCTTGGGGGTAAGGCTTCTGTCTGGCTTTACTGGAAACAGAATCTGTATGTATGGGTTACGTCAAGTCTTCAGCAATATGAACCCTGAGGCACTTAAAACAGCTTATCCACTCTACTGGTATAGTGTTGATTACAGAGGAGTGGGGGGTGTAATTCCTCTGTTGAACCTTGCTAAAGTCCGTAATCATCTTTTTGGTCTTGCTGACATTCAGGTCTAAATGATTGGCCCGACACCACTGCACAAGGTTGACCACTTCATCCACGTAATAGATGCCGCTCTTTCCCAACTTCACAATGCTGAAACCTAACCTCATCACTTGAGCCAACAGTGTTCTAAGTTGGCTCAACTACAAAGGTTGTTTTTATCTTCTACACCATGTCTACAACTTCTGTTACCATATATGCTCATGTATAAGTCAGGTCTTGAAACCCGAAAAATCAATCATAATATCAGACCCCGAAATGTGACACTTACATTTTTTTTTACATCTTCTTGCCTCAGATCTTGCATCAGTTTCTCAGACACATTGAATTTTGTTGCAGCAGCGCAGTTACCAATTTCTTTCACTACTTCAACAACTTTTAATTTAAAACCAACTTCATATTTTCTTCTGATCGAATGCTCCATTGTATATAATGGATGCTGTTATGATAAAGGAGTATGAATATGTGAGATACAAAAACACAAATAAGTGCAAACATTGCTTCGGAATAATTTGGGTATTCAGGCACAATAGAGAGACAGAAAGAGGTTAGAAGCTGCACTGATATAGCACATTGCCGCACCCACATGAGTTTTCCACATTCAACTTATATGACAATTATAAAATACCAGAAATGATACTGTATATGTTCACCAAGTATAGACTTGAATTGGTATATACATAATGAACTGTTGATTTTCTTTTTATGATATGTAATTTAGAATGATTTGTACAGTAGAAAGACATTACAAAGCTCTGGGTCAATGGCAAAAAACAATTCCAAATCAATATACTATGGTTCCATGTTGTAACATAATGTGTGAAAATCGTTCACAGTGATGTTTGTGAGGGAAAGGAGGTGAATGCTTTTTTATAGCCACATTGTGGGAAATAAAAAAAAAGAAACAACAAACAAGATTTAGTTACTACCAAGTAATAACTGACATAATATGCATTCTAAGTTACATAGTGTTTATCTGGTAAGCTTACTGATGCTTAGCAGATGGCACAAAAGTACCAAGACCAGTCATAATGTTAGGCAGTTTCGACACACACAGTCCTCACCAAAGGTAATCTCTGCATGACTGATGAGTTTTATCACAGCCCAGCTCACAATGTTGCAGGACGGCACAGGCTCTGTGGAATTGTGAAAGCTTCTGCTCATTAAGTTATTATATGGCTAGATGTCATAACATGCTCCTTAGAAGTACTTTGCAGGCAGGACACCACATTAAGCCTGTACATTTTAGCTTTGACAGCATGAGTGTGTTTAGTTTTACCCTTTCACAGGCACTCACTGAGCAGCTGGACAGCAGGCAAGAGTTTTTTTGTTGGTTTGTATTTTTGATTCTGTGGTTGAAGAAAAGGTAACATGAGGTGATTAGAAACAGCCAGCTAGCCAGCCAATATGGCAAGTTATAAAACCTGAAATTACTAGAAAGAAACTACAATAAAAATAGATGTTTGCTGTGTCCTGTCATCAGGAACAATATGTATAGCAGAATGTCTGCGATATATTTTAGTTTTGGTTACTACCTTATGCTTTATACTGCTAGGATTGATTCTGACTTCAGTAACCCTGAGCTGTAAGAAGCTAGTTTCATAATGGTTGGATGGATGTACAGAATGTTTTACATGTGTGAAGACAGAAACATTTAACACAATATAGTTGTATAATGGCAGAGAAAGGCCCAATATGCTGAGATGCAAAAGGTATACCTAATGTTGATTCAACCAGGGGTGGCATGGTGACACAGTGGTTAGTGCTGCTGTCTCACAACAGAAAGGCTCTGGCTTCTTACAGCCATCAGTAGGATTAAGCTGGTTTGAAACTGCATCAAAGTGTCAGTCAGTTTAATGGATTTTGCTTTCTTTCTCTTACTTTACTTTTTTCTTTCAAAGTATATTTTGGATATAGCTATAGAATCATGGAGCTAGTGCATTTTTATGTAGTATTTTAAAGATATTTAAAAGTTGTTTACATACTAGCTATTATTTTGTGAACCTCCATTGTTCTATTACTTCGGGGGTGGGGAGGTTTAAGGGTGGGGGGGCTTATCCCAGCAACACTGGGTTTAAGGTAGGTGCTCCACCCCGATGGGCTGGGACTTAAACCCAGGTCCATGGCACTATTATGCAGCAGCAAGCTGTTCAAAGCATAAAGCAGGTTAAATAATTGATAGAAATGATAAACCAACAATATTTGGAAACAAACCTTTCAAATTATGATTACCTTTTTAAAACAATGATTACTCAACCTGCTTAATCAAGTTCAGGATCAGAGAGGCCGAAGCCTATCCTGGTGACATCAGGTACAGGGTAAGAATCCCCCTGTATGTGGAAACAATCAATCAAAGAGGATGCACAAACCCACCCTTGCTGACCAATCAACCTAACACTCATGTCTTTAATGCTAGTAGGAAAACCACAAACCAGGCAGAGTGGTGGCTCTGAGGCTAGGGATCTGCACTGCCAATCGGAAGGTTGCCGGTTCGAATCCCGTAAAATGCCAAAAGGGACTCTGCTCTGTTGGGTCCTTGAGCAAGGCCCTTAACCTGCAATTGCTAAGTGCTTTGAGTAGTGAGAAAAGTGCTATGCAAATGTTTATTATTATTAGAAAAAAACACACTTAGGGACAGGTAGAATTTTCAAAATCCACGGACATATCCATACTCTTACTAATAAATTACACTTGTTCCAGCAATATTGCACACAATTCAGGAAACCATCACCAAGCATTTCAGTTCAGCTATTGATGTCTGATTGTGGGTTGACACCTGGTGATATGATTGGTAATGCCTTACACATTTTGTTAGTTGTTGTTGTTCAATAAAGACAAAAAAGAAAAAGGCACATGCTGTCTGCTCATCCATTCTTATCAAAGGAAAAGTTTACAGTAGTGTACTGCATCGCATATACATGACACTTAACACTAGAAACCCTGAAGCATAGGAAAAAACTTGGAATCCCTGCCCACCCTAAATTCCTTCTCACCTGTCCATTAACTGCTTTGGTTTTGTAAATGTGCCGATCAGCACAAGCAGCAAGCAGCCTGCTATACTACCCTCCTCCCTTGATGGAGCTCAACTCGGGCAAAACGTTTTCCCAGCTCAAGCCAAGGCTCCTTATCTGCGTGTGAGATCTGGAGGAGGATAAATAATACAGTGTATCGTTATTTGGAATACAAATTGTGTGTTCCATGTCTACAAAGATCTGGATAAGTGTAGGATGAAAGGAAATGCTAGGCAAGAAATGCTGAACACCTACGTAAAGCAGAAACCTTTTCTGTGTTATACTAATAATAACGAGAAGTGTATAATGTGTGAAGACTTTAGTCCAAATATCAACATAAACATGTGCGCTTTTATTCAAGAATATAACCAAAGTAAAAAAAAAAAAAAAAATTCAATTTACCTGTTGCTGTCAATGAGTTACAAACCCAAGCTCAAATGTCAATCGACAGAAGGATAATATGTATTCTTGGATGGTGCAGAGGTAAGAACTACTGCCTTATAACCCAAATGGAGAAATTTAATTAGTTTGGTCAGAATTCCTTGACCTTTGTGGGGAAGCAAGAACTTCTCAATGGACATTAGCCCAGAACGAACCCAGGGTCCAACTACCACTGTGCTTAAATTCATTAAGTCAATATTCTTGGACTTATTGTATTATTAGTAATATTCGCAATAGTTTATCAAAAACCTGAGAACGAAAGCACTGTGCCTGTTACGATGAATAAACTACTAATTCTGAACAGGAAAATTTAGCAACCCTCAGTGTATTTCAGAGTTAAAATATGATTATTTCCTCACAAACCAAGTATGTCAGGAGATTTAGAAATTCAAAAGCAGTTTGTATGGAGAAATATAGGATAGCTTGTGCTTGTCCCAACTCTGCATAATAGAATATTTGAAACCACTTTGAAATGGTTCATTGTTGCTTCACTTTAATCACAGTTTTCTCTTGTGTGTAATTGTAAAGATTTTCTCTTTTGTTCATGATAAGATAGATAGAATTAGGGCAAAGATGTTCTTGTTGCCAATACAACTCAGAGTATTACTTATCAGCCTTGTTTAAGTGGTTCAGTGAATCATCTGTCAGTTTTATCATTAGCTAGAAATTATACCCTTATCTTTGTGAGATAGCAGGCCTTGATCCAGCATGCTGTCTCTGTTCTAATACAATATAAGGAAGTCTTGTTTATCTCTCCATCTCTCTCTTCAGTATAGTTTTATTTCATCTTTCTGCTATGTTCTTTTGCCAACATACTGTAGATCCTAATCCATTCCCAGAAAGCCTATACAGTATACATATGCATAAGGATGGCTTTGATACCATAATGAAATGGAGAGGAGAGCAGGGCTAGTAATATTAAGTTGTACCCCTTAGAACATAACATCTTTAGGATTCAGCCTAAAGGCATATTTGAAGCATTCACAGTCTCTAGGTCTCCATGCCCTTGTCTACTTGCCTATTGTACATGCACACGTCCATCTGTATTATATTGCTTAACAAAACTGATCTGAATTGCCTTTGTGATTCCATCAAGGTTTCATTTACCATATCAAGTTCCTCTCTCATCAGGTAGACAGCTACCTATCCAATGATTTTCTGAATCCACTCATTCTACTTCATGGACTTGGGGAGCTAAAGCCCATCCTAGCTTTCTTGGACACCAAGCAGAAAGCAACTTTGGATTAGTCCTGCCCCCTTCTCAGTCAGCCATTCATAAAACCCCACCATCAACCTCAAACAACCAAAAAATTATACACATCTGTGTCACTTTGACCTCTGATTTCTCCTTGTCAAACATGGAGGTCAGCATTAAATGGGGTAGCCTATTGCACTCCAGCCCTTTCCCCATTTTGTCTGCTTTATTTACAACATACTGTGAAAAGTGTGTTATAATTGTAGTTATCTGGTATGTCCCAGACTAAATACTTTTTAAATTCATGTTTATCCATTTTTGATATTTCTCCACAATTTATATTTATTATTTATTAATTTGTCTATCTGTTGATTCATTTTATAATTTGTCCTGTGAATCTATATCTTTTTTATGCTGTGTGCATCTAAATTTTCCCCTTGGGATTAATAAAGTTTATGTAATCTAATCTATGCATTACCTTCAACCCTGCTGGTGCCCATGGCCACTGCCAGGGGGCACCTGGACAACTGCAGAGCCCTGAATGGAAGCACTTCCACCACACTTGGATGTGCTGCCAGAAGAAGATCCGGGGTCACCTGGATTACGTCCCGGAGCCCATGCAGCTCTTCCGAATGCAATATAAAAGGGGCCACCTTACTCCATTTGGAGAGCCGGAGTCAGGAGGTGGAGGACAGAGCTTGTGTGGAGGAGTGAAGGCGGCAGAAGAAACAGAGAAAGAAGAAAGAGAAAGAAGAGAGAAAAAGGGACTGATTAATAATTGTAGGCATTTGGTGCTATGTAAAGGAAAAAAGAACAACAAATAAAACATATGTGCTTGGGACGTGTGTGTCACTGTGCCTGTCTGTGTCTAGGCTGAACTTCCACAATATATATATCTTTATATATCATACGCTACCGTGGCTGTTTGTTTGTCTGTCAAGGATTTTAAATCACCTGTAGCTCGCAAACCGTTTGATCTATTGACCTGAAATTTGGTACACATATACTACGTGACATCTACTATCCGCTTTCGGGGTGATGATTGACCTCCAAGGTTATTCCTCATTTTATTTTTATTTTATTTTTGGCAGCGGCCAGCAGGGCAGCTGTGTGGCGCATGTGTACGGGGCCGTTCTCATCCCTACCACCTTCGCCATCATTTACCTTACCTTGAGGCAGATTGAAGAATTAAGTGCCAGATTAAGTGAAAAATTAAAGAAAACATACTAAGTAATTGCAACACAAACACTGACTTAATCAGTTTTAACACAAAAAGATGCCAACGAAAGGAAGAGAAGAAGCCGGCCACTAGGATGGAGAACAGAAGAGCTGCTGAGGAAGCAACAAGTGCATTAACCTCTGAGCAAACAAACTAGGGGGTTTAACCCCTGCTCACTTCGCTTGCCAATCCCCGTGGCCTGTGGTACATGCCAGCCACTTTGCATCTCTGCTGCTCTTGTTGTGAAGAAGGGGGCTCTTAAATGGTGATACAATGGGAAACAAATACAGTTTTTTTTTCACGTCCTCTTTGCTCGATCAGCTGGTGCTGCCGTGCCGTGTGATCTGCATCTTGCGCAGTGCTTCGAACATTTAAAAGCCTGTACAGCAGCTGTCTTTGTCATCTACGTCTGTACTGACCCCTACTCTCTCTTCTGTTTCTTTTTCCGGTTTCTTTGTTGTGGCGGCCTGCGCCACCACCACCTACTCAAAGCTTCATACATGATGCCCCAACAATGATGGACTGAAAGCCAGAAGTCTACGTGACCATCATCATCATCATCAAGTCCTTCCATGAAAACCCTAAATACAAAGAGGACTTTTTGATTTATGTTAGGTAGATTGCCCAGAGGGGACTGGGCGATCTCTTGGTCTGGAATCCCTACAGATTTTATTTTTTTCTCTCCGGCCGCTGGAGTTTTTTTTTCTGTTTTTTCTGTCCACCCTGGCCATCGGACCTTACTTATTCTATGTTAATTAATGTTGACTTTAGTTTATTTTTTATTGTGTCTTTTATTTTCCTCTTCTTCATTTTGTAAAGCACTTTGAGCTACATGTTTTTTGTATGAAAATGTGCTATATAAATAAATGTTGTTGTTGTTGTTGTTATCTACTCTTTGTCTTTTATTTTCAGCTCCGGGCATGGCTAAATCTGTTATCACAAAGTCTTATCTCGCAGGACAAGAATCTGAAAATCTAACCACATCACATTAAAGTTCGATAAATTCTGAAAAGAATAATACCAAACATATATATGTAGTTTTTAAGATAAGCCCGATTTAAAGTGTGACAAAAAAGTGACATAAAAATGTGATATAAAATCTTTGCACTTTTAGGCTTAGGATTTTATATATATAAAGTTGATATATTCCATGGCTGCAAATGGGTAATTCGTATGCGCTGTTTACAGGTCTGAGTCCAAAACAGAACTGAGGCGGGTTATCAAAGATGGAGGCTTTATTTTCCGAGACAGGAAGTGATGTAATCGGGCCTGGAACCAGAAGTGACATCATCGACACGGAACCAGAAGTGATGTCATCAGGGGCGCCGGAACTATGCAGGATTTCCCATGGATTGAGAAAGAAAGTCTGTGCACCTCAACGCCCTGGTCTGGCATGGAATTACTATTATTCAGGCCCTTTAGCTGACTCCCAATTGCACGTCTGTGACTATATATATATATATATATATTATATACAAAAATATTGGGTCGAGACATAAGCATCTCCGAGAGACACTTTGAAGTCCTGCGAGACTTCTTGCACATCATGCCTTACTAATAAACAATTTCTTGGACACACTTTAACATCCCACGAGACAAGGAAGTGAGACAAAAGGACAGCTGCTGTACAGGCTTTTAAATGATCATTGTGCAGCAGATCACACTGCTCGGTAGCAGCTAGCAGCAAGCCAGCAGCTGATCCATCTTTAGTGTGCACTCAACTCCCCCCCCCCCCCCCCACTTCACAACGCGAGAAGCAGAGACACAAAGTGGCTAGCGTGACGTGCGCCCCCAGGGGTGGGAGTTGTGTGGTGGGCAAGCGAAGCGAGTAGGTGGCAAAGCCCCCTAGTATATATATATATATATAAAACTTAAAAGAAGAGAATTTAGAATTGGTATTATTTGCATATACTAATTTATTTTCACTGAGATGGAAGGCTAAACCATGAAGTTCTGATTTTTTTTAACAAAACAGTCTTGAGACTAGCTTCTTGTGCGCAATGGTAGCCAGTGCCATTAGCCAGTGCCTCATATTGTGTTGGATCTTTGTGTACATATTTTATGACATACTTAGATTTATGAAGAAAGGTACAATATATGTAAATCTGATGAATTTCATTTAGATTACTTTCCTTATATCTATGTATAGCTCAAGGATGACCCATTAGATTTAGATTATACTAGCTTATAGCATAAAGTTAAGCAGCATCTGGAACCAAATGCAGTGTGGAACATGCAGAAATGAATGCAGTGAATATATGGACAGTAATAAACACAAACCAGAATATTCAATTTGATCAACCCAACATACAGAATACAAATTTTAGGGCTGATGCATATGTGTGTTTGTAGTCATATTACTGAGTTAATTTTCGTGCTACTGTACATTTCAGCATGCAAGCACATGTGGACTTTCTTCCATCTCAATCACTTGCCAAACTTTTGCTATTTTTGGTCTATATTTATCATTGCTAATATTTACATATGACCAACCATAAGTTACATGGTCTACAGCAATGTCAAGAGAAAAAGTTTAAAGTAAAGGTTTTTGATACAGGAAAGAAAGGAAAACTAATGCCCAAAGAAGACCAAGTGTTTACTCAAAATATTGTGTATAAAAAAGGATTTCCTGCTTAAATATGTTATTTAATTCAAGAAGGAGTTATGTAACCATACAGGTATAGAAGAAGTATATAAGCAATATAAGTTACGTGAATACATAGAAGCGTGTAAGCATATGTTATTTATTCATGTTTTCATCCTTCTCTTACACTTAAAGTCTTCTATCCATGGACAGCAGGAAGTACAGTTGCAGCAATAAATGCCAAGGCTCCAATGGTTACATGCTTACTTTAAACTCCTCATTTTTGTGTGAATTTATGAATTAAAAAGTGCATGGTAAAGGAAACAGACATAACCCAAACCATAGACTGTATTTTCAATATTGTATATTACAACTTTCATTGAGAGATTCCTCATAAAATTTTGTTATCAGTTATTGTGACGTTTTCTTGAGGGTCCAAACAGATTTGGTTTGATGGAAGTAATTAAAAAGGTAAAACACTCCTTCTGAAATTCCATGAGCTCCTACCATCCTACACTAAATTTAAACAGCGACAACAAATCAATCTGAAGAAGGAACTAACTACAATTGAACAGATTAGCTATTTCAAAACATGTTGGCAATGTGAAAGTCCCATTGTAAGAGATGAAATGTACTTAATGACTATTATTTTTGGATGTGTGACTTTTTTTAGACTCTACATTACTGCACCGAGTGATTACATGTTGCTTTCTGGGAATACGTTGTCACTCATGGTGCTCAGCAGTCCACTGTATTTTGATCGGAATTAACTGATGGGAATTGCTTAACAGCATCAAAAGAAAAGTTGTTTATAGGCATTAATATGTCTAAACTGGGCTGCAACCCTATACAGTACTTAGAATCAGACATAATTAGAATTTAGAGAAGAGCATTTTAATCTGTCATATTTGTTACATATACGTTTATTCTAAGTGACAGGTTTTATTTTTGTAACCATGTCCTCAGTTTAGGCAGACATAAGTACTTCTGATTTCAGTTCTTTGCATACACTATAGACCTATTTTCAATTTTTTTTTTTTAAAGATGCATACATACATATACAAATATACATATTCTCACAGACATATAGTATGACGTATAATGCATGTGTAATAATACTCTAATGAAACATACAGTATATACATGCTATAGTAAACCCTGATTTTCAGTAGGGTTTGTGTTTTTGAAAGGTACATGCAGGTACAGTATGTAAAAAGAATGAGTGTGTTAAGAGTAAATCAAATGTATTAATCGGATTTGTCTTAATAGTGACAAAACAAACCAATAAGATGATTGCTAACTGATAATGGCAAGTCTTGTATAATTTGCTATGCCGCACAGACCTTTTTATACCCCATTAAATCATGTAAAAATATCAGACCAGTAAATATCAACATGAGGAAGACATTGAATTCAGCAAATACTTATTAAAGTGTCAAGTAGAATGGCAAAAGCAAAATACTATCTGCTGCCATAGTAACTGCAGTGACACATCTCCCCTGGCAACAGGCACCACCAGAGAGGCAAGGCGGCTCTGTTTTGAAGCAGCAAAAGTCTCTGGAATAATTACGGTGAGAAAAATAATTTCATGTTTTGAAAGAGCAAAACATAAAAAGCCCTAGTGACTGAAAGGTCTGTTGGGTCCTTTATTTAACTAACTATTTCTCTGCTCCTGTGCTTTGGGATCAAGGATTAAAATGTTGTTTATATTAAATTTAATCTAATTAAATTAGGATTTAAACAACTAATTAAGTGTTCACAATGAATCAGTTAATATAAAAATAAATATATTTTTTTACAAAATGTTTTTTTTGTTTGCTTGAAAGTTAATAATAAGATAATAATCCACATGAAAATACATAAACTACGTTTATGGTGCATATCATCTTACTGTTATTTACTCCTATATTAATTTGTAGACTAAACTCATTCTTTAAAATAATTTTATCTAAATGATGCTCATTAACCCAAGGACACTGAGGAGCTCACATTTCAGTCAGTATTAAAACATTTCTCTGTTATTTCAGTTTATCAGAAAAGAGAAAAATTCTGTATATACTGTAGCAGTTAAGTACAGGTAACTATTACACATGACTTCATTTCTAAAAGAGTGTCTTCTTTTTAAGTATGAATTGAACTGAATATAATGGATGAATAGATGAACTGCCAGGGAGCTGTACGGCTGGATATTTGGCCCTCTAAGAAGAAAAGAGAAATAACATTGTATCTTCGGAGCAAGGGGGCTAAATACACTTAAACTAAGCAAAGTATTAATTTACCATTGAATGATAGGGTAAGATTTGCACAGACACTGGAGCTAGAATACCATCATGATTAATTCAGAAACTTGGAAATGAACTGGTTTTATCTTGCCCTTCGACATGCTCCTGCTTACCCAGTAAATTGCACCTTTATCCAAGCATTCTATTATCCATAACATTTGCACCATCTCCTCAGGTCAAAGCCCAGGGCTTGCTGCAACAGCTCCATAAATATAAATCAGCATTACCCGGCCCTTTTGCAAGCTTTCTTTTTGTCTGTCTTTTAGTGTCAACCAGAATCAATGAACTTTGTGCTGTCATCTGTGCCTGAGACTCCTGAACTGACTCAAGAGCTCTTCTTGTATTTAAGTAATCATTTTCTGCTCTTCTGAAGTTAGAAATATGTGAAAAAGACAACTTTGTATTATCTGTTATAAACCTTTACCTGTTAACTACATTTTTTAACATGAGTTATTAATTATATTCTGTAAGAAAGTAAATTGAATGAAGATCTATTAAAAAAAATCATGATTTATAATTTTGAAATACACAGGTGCTTGAGATAAAGTATTGTCTAATGATGTAAATAAAGGGCTTTTTGCATCAGACCTCACAACTTGCAAATCAAATGCTGAAGTAGTACATTAACAATAGATAGCACAATACATAACTATTTGAAACACTTTCGGTATACTTTTTGTACTGTAATTCAGATACTTGGGCATTTCTTTTTGATGTGGAGAAAAAATGTAAAACTGAGGAAAATATCATGTAGACAGAGACAGAAAATTCAGACTTCACAGACAGTTCATGGGCCAGGATTTGACTGCAGGACTACGAGGAGCTGTGAGGCAGAAGTGCTAATACACTGGACTTCCATATTCTATTAAAGCTGATGTAATATTACACAGCTTTTAGTTGGAGGGGATGTTAGCATTGAGGACTAAGTTGCTGATGTCAATGGTGAAAAATGTCAATTTACATGACTAAAACATCACCGTGCATGTCAAATTACATGACTGCATCGCAACTTTCCAGCACGGTTTCACGTTTAAAAAGTATTGCAGACTCACCCCCTTTCTAACAACTAATAACATACTGCCTGAAGGAGCAGGTGCCTATGCAAAGGTACAGCACGTTTGCCCGCAATCTCTGCCCTTTTTTCTATTTTCAATTCTGACATAGTAAAAGATGAGACATCAGACAGACTAGCCTCTCTTCTGTTTGCAAAGTCCAAAATACTATCATTTCTTATTCCTTGTAGCTGTATTATATGCATTTTACTACTGTTCTCAACTATCACATGCACAGAACTCACCCTTGTGACTTAAGACAAAGTCAAAACTGCTTGATTGTGGCAAGTCGTGGATTTTTTGGAATGAGCTGCAGGGTATGACAGAGTATGTGACTGGCAGTAACAGGTTTGAGCCACAACAGCTTCTGACTCGCTAAGATTATGTAAATATAGTCTGTGACTGAAAATAAAATAGTCATGAAATATGACATGGCCTTAAATATAGATTTTGGAAAATGCATACCTAACTTTCAATACATAAGGAAGATTTTTCAGTTACAAGTTCTACTATATAAATATGTAGAGTGCTATGATTTAAGGGTAATGGAGTATGCACATTCCATTCTTTTAGAGAGTATATTAATTTTTTACCATAATTTTTGTTAAGTTGCTGCTCCTCCATTTTGTTTATTGTTTTGAATTTCAACCATGGTTATACTGTTTCTTGCAATGGTGTACCATTGCTACCACTGTTATAACCCATTAGCGATGGACCAATTGCACATTAGTTCTGGGTTTTAATTAATTTTTCACTTTGCCATTAGTTTTAAATTTCTTGTCAATGTTCTCACCTCTGTGCCATTTTGAGCTCTACATCACTTATGGTCCTTTTTTTGTTGGCAGTCGACCTTGTTGCTGGTCACAAAATCTTGGCTGCACTGCATGTGAAGTCATAATTGTTGTGACTATTTAGGTCAGCACTGTGGCAGCCCTTGTATCCTAGCCCTAGGATAAATTCAAAATCAAGTTTGCCGTGTTTGCTTGTGATTTCCTTTTAGTTAGGAACTTCTTGTTAGTTTGACTACAAAGCTTTGCTCCAACTCCACACTATAGTCTTGTATGTACCCTTTGCTAGTGGTTTGTTTATTTCTTTTGTATATTTCTATTCTTTATCTCTGTTCTTTTCTCATTTGGGATTGTTTAATTTCAAAACAGCAGTACTGTGCATATGTTGCAAGTTAATAAATCAGATACAATTACAGTATAATTAAATGTATCATTATTAGTCACATCTGAGACTCCCATTCTTACAAAGTGTATGTAAATAGAGAACACAAAACACAGAAGAGAGAAGTGAGTGACTTTTAAAAAGGCTTAAAGGTTTATAAAAATTAAAAGTGTTTCATGATAGCTTTAATGATTGCTTGCTGAGCTTGTCATTGATAAAGGGTTCGCCTATTATCCATCCATCCATTATCAAACCCGCTATATCCTAACTACAGGGTCATGGGTGTCTGTTGGAGCCAATCCCAGCCAACACAGGGCACAAGGTGTTAAGTACAAGGCAGGAAACAGCCCACCGCAGGGCACACACACATCCACACACCAAACACACACTAGGAACAATTTAGGATCGCCAATGCACCTAACCTGCATGTCTTTGGACTGTGGGAGGAAACTGGAGTACCCGGAGGAAACCCACGCAGACACAGGGAGAACATGCAAACTCCACACAGGGAGGACCCGGGAAGTAAACCCGGGTCTCCTAACTGCGAGGCATCAGCACTACCCACTGCGCCACCGTGCCACCCGGTTCACATACTATATACGTAAAAATTCTAAGGTATCTTTTGTTTAATAAATATATTTTCCTAATTTTAAGTAATAAAGTGTATCTTTTTCTCATTTCACTTAGGAGACATTTCACCCTTTTTGGAGTCCTTGGAGGGGGTGCTAGAGGGCATACCTTCTTTGGACTCCCTCGTAGGAGACTTCAATGCTCACATGGGCAATGACAGTGAGGGCGTGATTGGGAGGAATGACCCCCCCCCCCCAATCTGAACCCGAGTGGTGTTTTGTTATTGGACTTCTGTGCTCGTCACGGATTGTCCATAACGAACACCATGTTCAAGCATAGGGGTGTTCATATGTGCACTTGGCACCAGGACACCCTAGGCCTCAGTTCGATGATTGACTTTGTGGTCGTGTCATCAAGCTTGCGGCCACATGTCTTGGACACTCGGGTGAAGAGATGGGCAGAGCTGTCAACTGATCACCACCTGGTGGTGATTTGGCTTCGATGGTGGGGGAGGATGCCAGTCAGGCCTGGTAGGCCCAAACGTGTTGTGAGGGTCTGTTGGGAACGTCTGGCAGAGTCCCCTGTCAGAAGTAGCTTCAACTCCCACCTCCGGCAGAACTTCGACCACGTCCCGAGGGAGATGGGGGGCATTGAGTCTGAATGGGCCATGTTCCGTGCCTCTATTGTTGAGGCAGCTGACCAGAGCTGTGGCTGTAATGTGGTCGGTGCCTGTCGTGGCGGCAATCCCCAAACCCGTTGGTGGACACCGGCGGTGAGGGATACCGTCAAGCTGAAGAAGGAATCCTACCGGACCCCTTTGTTCTGTGGGACTCTGGAGGCAGCTAATAGGTGCCGACAGGCCAAGTGGAATGCGGCTTCGGTGGTTGCTGAGGCAAAAACTCGAGCATGGGAGGAGTTTGGGGAGGCCATGGCATCTCAGGAGGGGGAAGCAGTGCAGTGTCAACACCGTATATGGTAGGGATGTTGTGCTGCTGACCTCGACTTGAAACGTTGTGGGTCAGTGGGGGGAGTACTTCGAAGACCTCCTCAATCCCACTAACATGCCTTCCAATAAGGAAGCAGAGCCTGGGGACTCGGAGGTGGGCTCCCCCATCTCTGGGGCTGAGGTCACCGAGGTGGTCAAAGAACTCCTTGGTGGCAGGGCCCCGGCGGTGGATGAGATACGCCCGGAGTTCCTCAAGGCTCTGGATGTTGTAGGACTGTCTTGGTTGACACATCTCTGCTGCATCTCATGGACATTGGGGACAGTGCCTCTGGATTGGCAGACCTGGGTGGTGGTCCCCCTCTTTAAAAAGGGGGACCAGAAGGTGTGTTCCAACTACAGAGGGATCACACTCCTCAGCCTCCCTGGAAAAGTCTATTTGGGGGTACTGGAGAGGAGGGTCCGTCGGATAGTCGAACCTCGGATTCAGGAGGAACAGTGTGGTTTTTGTCCTGGTCGCGGAACAGTGGACCATCTCTACACCCTTAGCAGGGTCCTGGAGGGTGCATGGAAGTTTGCCCAACCAGTCTACATGTGTTTTGTGGACTTGGAAAAGGTGTTCAACCGTGTCCCTCGAGGAATCTTGCAGGGGGTGCTCCTGGAGTATGGGGTACCGGACCCCCTGATAAGAGCTGTTCTGTCCCTGTACAACCGGTGTCAGAGCTTGGTCCGCATTGCCGGCAGTAAGTCGAGTCTGTTTCCAGTGCGAGTTGGACTCCACCAGGGCTGCCCTTTGTCATCGATTCTGTTCATAATTTTTATGAACAGAATTTCTAGGCGCAGCCAGGGTGTTGAGGGGGTCCAGTTTGGTGGACTCAGGATTGGGTCACTGCTTTTTGCAGATGATGTTGTCCTGTTTGCTTCATCAGGCCGTGATCTTCAGCTCTCCCTGAATCGGTTCGCAGCTGAGTGTGAAATGGCTGGGATGGGAATCAGCACCTCCAAATCCGAGACCATGGTCCTCAGCCGGAAAAGGGTGGAGTGCCCTCTCAGGGTTGGGAGAGAGATCCTGCCCCAAGTGGAGGAGTTCAAGTATCTCGGTGTCTTGTTCACAAGTGAGGGAAGAATGGAGCGTGAGATCGACAGGCGGATCGGTGCGACATCCACAGTGATGCGGGCTCTGCATCAGTCTGTCATCGTGAAAAAGGAGCTGAGCCGTAAGGCAAAGCTCTCAATTTACCAGTCGATCTACGTTCCTACCCTCGCCTATGGTCATGAGCTATGGGTAGTGACCGAAAGAACGAGATCGCGAATACAAGCGGCTGAAATGTGTTTCCTCCGCAGGGTGTCTGGACTTTCCCTTAAAGATAAGGTGAGAAGCTCAGTCATCCGGGAGGAGCTCATGGTAGAGCCGCTGCTGCTCTGCATCGAGAGGAGTCAGATGAGGTGGCTCAGGTATCTGATCAGGATGCCTCCAGGACGCCTCCCTGGTGAGGTGTTCCGGGCACGTCAAACCGGGAGGAGGCCCCGGGGAAGACCAAGGACACGCTGGAGGGACTATGTCTCCCGGCTGGCCTGGGAACGCCTCGGTATTCTTCCGGAAGAGCTAGAAGAAGTGGCCAGGGAGAGGGAAGTCTGGGCCTCTCTGCTCAAGCTGCTTCCCCCGCAACCCAATCTCGGATAAGCGGAAGAGGATGGATAGATGGATGAATGGACAATTTAAGATTCCTTCAACTAAGCAAAATCAGAGAGCAAGCTAGTAGTGTAATGATTGTTATTGTTGGGATTCTATGTAGATTAGTTTTATTTGAAATTAGTAAGTGTGCCTGAACCACTTTTGACTAAATCCTTCCTTGGTTTGAGCTTGTTCTCATAATGGCTGTTTCTCAGACTCTGTCATTTCGAGATGCCTTCGCTCACCTACTGTTTGCTTTTGTACTTTCCGTCTTTGAAGGGGACTGTCAGTATGCCTCTACTTTCAATCCTCCTCGTGTATCTCACACTTGCACTTCCTCTTTTGACTGTGATACTAAAGCCAAACCAACCAATTGCACCAAAGCCAACCTGACCAATCAGATTGCTCGGAGGGACCGGACACACACTTAGACCCTAATGTTTTATTATATAGTAGATTTATGTTATTTGTTCTCAAATTTTTGGCAAAATCATTTGTCTTCATCTCCCTTTATGTCAATGAACACTTTTCTGTTGCACAAGAGTCAATTTGATAATTCTGACTCCGTGCCATTTGAGAGCAAGAAGCTTCAGAAGCCTCTCATCCTACCTTTATGCAAAAAATAACACAATGGCTCTTGTAAACAGTAAGAATTTTACATGAATCAGTTTGGTAACATCTTCTTGCAAGGTTATATTTATTTCTCTCGTACAATTTTGGAATTTGCCCAATATAAGAAAGCAGGATGATAGACCTATCTGTCTTATATTTAGGGTTTTTAGTGTGTTTTGTTCAAACCTATTCCTCTTATGAAACAAAATTGGAAAAACAGTAACAAGCATACTTTATCAAGAGACATACAATCTGATCATAGTTATCATGTTAGAATGCTCATTAAACAATGGTGCTCCCCCAGATATTACTCCAGAAAGGGCAATTAAAGGTTTGCAGGTAATAAAAAAAGTAGCAAATTTTTCCCAAACCCACCTGGTCTAAATGGGATCCTATCTTGGTAGCATTGTGTGTGAAGCAGGAACCAGACAGAAGTCCACTGAAGGCAAGACGTAGGATAAAAGTGTATGCTTTTCTAACAAGATGCTTACTTTACTAGTGTTTTTGATCTCAAATTGAAATTAGTTGTGCCATTTTTAAAATCACTAATTGTTTTGTCTTGCAGTAATATTATTATTTGTCATTCTTTTCTTGACTGCATCCAAAATAATTTGACAAGCCAGGAATTAACTAAGGCAGCTGTTTTTTATATTTGAAATATGACTTTGGTGGTGTTAATTATTACAATTTTGCCTGATTTTGACAGAAGTAGAACAGTTAGATACAAGGTAATTATAACATGGAGATTTAGTTACAGCAGATGACAGAAGAATTGACATTACATTCTCATCAAAGAGTTAAATGTGTTCTATCAATTCAACAAATCAACCCTGCAATCTTCCATATTTGTATGGACTTTTTTTTTATCAGCGTACTCTTAGAATGTTCTTGGTGACTGTCAGAGGCGGTAAGGTAAGGTAAGGTAAGGTTTCTACCTTTAGCATGTACTGTATATTGATAATTTTAAATTTAATATTTTTTTTAAATTGGCTGGCACTTATTCACAGTTATCTTAGTAACATTCTGAGCCAGACCTCTTTTTTCAGGAAAGGAGACAACATACATTTATGAAGATGCTGAACAACTGTAATGCCAAGTGAAAGTCCTGAGCCCTTTCTCATTGAATACTGCTTTAATTTTGTTTAGAAAGTACATCTCAACCGGTTTTGGATTGGATGCTAGTTTATTTACAGCCCTTATTATAAAATAATAATATAAGTTCAATTTTGACTTCAATGTTTATTGTTACTCTACGTAATAATAAATGATTTGATTTGCTGAAAGCTAGTGGGATAATCTGACTCATGATCAAACTGTACTGAATACCTTAATTTTTTATATGTTGGACTTTAACTCAGGCTATATCTGTACACAAATGAAACATGTACCAAAAGGTGAAAGTTATTTCTTTGCTTTAAACCCTAATGGCAGCAACATGACTGCATAAGAGACAGTATATAAATCATGGCTTGGCCAATATCTGCACAGAGACTGCATGTTCTCCTCTTATGTGTGTTGGCATTTCACCAGGTACTCCTGCTTTTCTCTCCTTTTCCTCAAAATTTCTGCAAGATGGGCTACTGAAGCCTCTGAACTGGCATGGAATGAGTGAGATTTGGCATGTAAAATAGTGTGCCATCAACGGACTGACTCCCTAGCCAGAGTTAATTCTCATTTTGCACTTAATGCTGGCAAGGCAAGCTTAATCCCCCCAAACCCCACAAATGTGTACTGGATTAACTGAATTTGAAAATTAATATTTAGATGTTAACAACAGAAGATTTTATCTAGTGAGAAAATAAGAAAAGCAGCAAACTCCTTTTACAAGTTCATGTCGGCTGATTACTTTTATGTTTTTCATTGTAGAGCCAGCTTCATTATTAGTTAGCTTGACTGCATTCATTAAGACAGCGTCTGAAGTGTGGCAAATCAAGAAACGTCTAAGGCATGTGTGGGTAATTCCAGTCCTGGACAGCTGCAGTGGCTACATACAGTATTTTCATTCCAAACCAATTGCTTAATTAGAAACCAATACTTGCCAATCTCAGACCTTATTTAATTTTATGGCTTGCTAGTCTGCAATGTAAGGTTTTTATATAATAGATTGTTTCCTTTTCAATGATGTCATCCAAGTGATTTGAAGCCTAAAACGTCTGATTTCATTTTTCTATTTAGTGTCTTATAAATCAAAAAGTGCAAGATGAACCCACAGAGATGTAAATGGAAACAAGTTAGATAGAGAAATGCTGGCTGCTTTGTCATTTACATCTTATTGCTAATAAGGAGCCATTAAACACAGTGAATACAGCTGTTTAAGATTGAAATTAAGGGTGGGGAACCTTAACAAGCAAGACCACTAAAATGAAGCATCAAAATGTCACTTAAACAATAAGTGCCTCATCAGCAATAATTGACTTCTCATTAAGAAACTGGGTTGGAACAAAAACCTGCCGCCACTGCGGCTCTCCCGGACCGACATTGCCCACCCTTGGTCTACGGCATATTCTTCATTTTGGGATGGTCCAGAATGAAAGCTGCTGTCTTGTTCTGAAATTAGATTTGCAAGTTATTGTTGAACATTATCGTTTGCTACAAAATCATTTCACAAAGTCTCTGAATGGCACACCTCAGCATCTCAAATTCTAGTCAAAGATACAGACCATGGTTCCTTAGTAGGGGGACTTCATCATGTTCATCCCTTCTGTTGGGACAATTTAGCCATTATCAAAGGATGCTATATAGGGATCTGGCAAAAGTTAACTGTAAATGAGTCTTTGGTGACAATGTGGGATCAAGGAGGATTAAAAGCGAGGCAGATAGGAACACTCACACCATGCAGCCATCTGCTCGGTGGTATCAGTTGTTCTGCCTGTCAGGCACCTGTAATAGCAAAGCAAAGTAAATCCCTATGCAGTTTAACTGGTTTCCAAAAGTCAAAATACTTGTGCTTTATAAGTACATATTTATGTGCAACACACAATGTATGTAATTGATCAAATCAGATTACAAATTATAAAATACTCAGTATTCAGCAAGTGGTTACAGTATGTAAGAAAAACTATATTTAATAGTCATATAATGCTTTATCATTTGCTCTATGCTTTGCTAATTCTGGCTACAAAGTTTGTAAAAGGAAATACCTGCACGGATGCAGCAGTTATGTGATGCCACCTTCTTTCTAAGTGTTACACATTTGAAGATGCTGGGTGCAGGAATCCCCCCATTTCTCTGGAGATCATAGGTACAGAAAAATTGAAGACTGCATTTCTGTTATTCACATGCTTTTCAACATTTTGTGACTTTTTAAACAATACGCAGTAATGTAAGCATATTGGATACATGTGGAATGCAATCTGTTTTTATTTGTTAACCCAACTTAAACAGCACTTTTTTCTGTAATGCTTTAATCAAATAATTTTTTCTTGTAGAACATTGAATTTTGTAGAGCATTGAAATAAATTGTGAAAAAAATTAAATACATGTAACTTGCTAGTTTCTTGGCCAAACCTGAAAGCTATGTGGCTCTTGAGAAATCTACTGTATGAAAACATATCAAAGGTTTATGTACCTTCTGCCACTCTGCTGGTGAAACATAAGACACTACTGTGTACCTTCTGTTATTTTTCTTCTGTCTTATGTTTAGAGGCAAATCACAGATTTGAAGGTGAACTACATGGCAGTCAGCCTTCTGGGAGCGTACTGGAAAACAAACAAACAAACAGCCTGATTTGTTTTATTGTATCTACAAAAACTAATTCTGATTGCCGATGTGTTCCCAGGCTCTTCTGTGCTTGTTTTCACACATACTAAATTCTGAGATGTTAGGTTGAATAGGTAGATATGAAAAAATGCACTTAAAGATGTTTGCATTATCATTTGGAAAAGCTTTTAGTTTTTCTCTTTATTGTCCTCACATCAGCTCAATAAAATCCTTAATGATAATGCTCATCTTCTCCTGTTTATATTCATTTTATCAGTTTGACAGGTCATAGAATCCTGAGTTGTGAAATAAAACATTGTGATGAAAGAGATCATCAGTATATTTGCCAATTATACTCTTTAATGGCAAAGTAGTTCAAATAAGGATTGTGGCGGATTAACTGGATAAAGGAAATTAACAACCATGTATGTGAGGGGTTTTCTTCTGCAGCTTTCAGTGCATATTTTTTCTTTGTTATTATGTAATATTTTTGTAATTTATTTATAACGAATGCAATCAAATTAATTTCCTGTTTTGGAACAATACAATTATCTTTGACCTTAATTTGAGGCTTTTGTAGCAATAGGGACCAAGAAACCGAATGAATGCATAATTTTAATTTGTTTATGTCGATAAGGAGAGACACGTGTGGTTATATATAGGGCCTATAAAAAGTATTCACTCTCCCTTGGAAGTTTTCGCATTTTTTTGTTATACTATATTGAATCACAGTGGATTTAATTTAAGTTTTGTGACATTGATCAAGAGAAAGAAAATCTTTAATGACAAAGTGAAAACAAATCTCTGTGAAGTGGTTTAGAATTAATCAGAACTACAAACACCAAAATAACTGATTGCAAGAGTATTCACCACTTTACCCTGGTACAGCTAGATTACCATCGGTGTAGCCAATTTGTTTATGAAGTCACATAATTAGCTAAATGGGGTTTCACTTGATTATAGTATAAATGCACTAGTGACTGGAAGGTCCAACTTGTGGTCAGTTGACAGCATGGTCTAACCAACACAATGAAGACAAAATAACACCCCAAGCAGCTCTGTGAAAAGATGATTGAAAAGCACAAGTCAGGGACGGAGACAAGAAAATATCCAAGTCACTGACTGTCCCTTGGACTCCAGTTAAACCAATCATTAAAAAATGAAAAACGTATAGCACAGATATAAAAAAGTGCTTAGAGCAGACCTTCCACAAAAACTGAGTGATGACGCAAGAAAAAGACTAGTGAGGGTGGCCACCTACAATACCTTTGAAGGAGTTTAAGATAGAGTGCATGAGAAAAAAAATAATTTTTGCCCATCTGTTTAAATCCCATTTTTGGTGAATGCCAATCACTTGAAATTATCAAAAATACACCATCCCCACCATGAAGCATGGTGGTGGCAACTTCGTGCTGCAAAGATGCTTCTCTGAAGCAGGCCCTCAAAATATTGTGAGGGCAGAAGGTAAAATGAATATGATAAAATATAGGGAAATCCTAACGGAAAACCAGATGCAATTCGTAAAAAACCTGCATCTTAGAAGAAGACTTGTTTTCCAGCAAGACAACAACCCCAAGCGTAAAGCCAAAGATACACAGGAAAAAACAACAATGTTAATGTCCTGTAGTGGCCAAGTCAAAGGCCAGATCTCATTTCAATTGAGAATTTGTGACTGGACTTGAAAAAGGCCGTTCAGTCGTGATCACCATGCAACCTGACCAAGCCTGAGCAGTTCTGCGAAGAAGAATGGGGAAATATTGCAGTGTCAAAATGTGCAAAGCAGACATAGAAGGACATGTGCAAACAGACTTAAGACTGTCATGACTGCCAAAGCTGTATTCACTAAATATTGACTTTAAGGGGGTGAATACTTACACAATCAATTATTTTGTGATATGTTTTCACTTTGACATTAAAGAGTTTTCTGCTGATGAATGTCAAAACAAGGCAAATTAAACCCAGTGTTGTAATTCAATGTTGAATAACATGCCATACCATTTTCTAACCCCACTTAATCCTGAGCAGGGTCATAGGAGATTGAGAAAAATCCTGTTTTGAATACCCATTGACAGAAGCCAAGGGCCAAATGGCAAATGTGAACTTTTATGTTTGGCAGTGTAAAAATGCATTTAATTTGCTTGCTGATTCAATATGTCCTCTTTCATTCCAGTGGTGGAAGAAGTAGAATCTGTCCAGATTTGTTTTGCAAGCTTTTTAAAATCTTAATTAAGAGCAGTGGCACAATGATGGTATTTTACAGTTTAGTCATCTTGGAGTTTGGTGTTTCTTTCATTGTTAAATGTTTTTTTGAGTAAAGGACTCTGCCTATGTTTTTAAATGGTCAGATGTGTTCATTTGTACACTAGTAACAGAAGAATCTGTGGTCATCTTTATTCTCTGGATAGCAGAGCTCAAGTTGAGTGAGCCTACTAAGGAAAGTAAACTTGTGCAGTTAAAAGGCCATTTAGTCATTTATGCTGATAGGGTTCTCATTTGGATTGTGAAGATAAAACAGTTGAGGCTAAAACATCAGCTTGGATGTCAGGACCTGAGGTTTTGTTGTGGGTGCCCATTGGAATTAACTTGCGACAGGAGCATGAGCCATAAAGGTATGTCTAAATATATCCACTCATCTGTCATTGCTACAATATTATATGAGCTCTGTGAAATCAATAATACAAAATTAGGTTTTCTTGTCGAATACTTCTTTAGACAGCACAGCCATCATTAAAAATAACCGTTGGCTTAACTTTACTGATGTACTAGCAAAATACCCGCGCTTCGCAGCGGCGAAGTACTGCCTTAAAATTTTTATTAAGAAGAAAATTTAACCTTTTTAAATTGAGGGAAAATATGCCAATAATTATTTGTTAAGGATCTCTTTGTATACCATGTTGTCAGTTTGGCCCTCCGGTTGTAACATGATCAAGCTGTGCGTTGAGCTTACTCTTGAGCATGTAACTTACAGTTGGCCATGTGAACAGTAATCTTGTCTCAGATCTCACAGCTTGGATTGCTGCTGTCATAATCAGTTTGAGTTTCATGGTTTGTTTCAATTACGACAGTATTTGCAGGACTTGTGTTGAAGTGACATTCGGCATCTGTCAAGCGTTGTAAGCGCACAACCGGTTTCATCGATAAAATCACATCCAGCTTTTGAGAGTTTAAACATTCATAAACATCAAAGTGTCCACTACTGAAATCGTCACCTGTGAATCTAGGATGTTTAAGAGGCATTGGCGGTTGTCGAAAGGTGTAAAATATTTGGCCATTTCGGTACACTTGAAAGCGACAACCGAACAATTCAGCGGCAGCCATCAACTCACATGCAGAACCATAGGTGAAGGGCTTAAGCATTTCACTCTTATAGTGCTCCTGTGTAGTATAATTATCTCCTGTACCGTCATCAGTCCACACCTTGAACCTGTCCCAGTCATTCAATACATAAGACACAATGTTCCTCTGGATATCAAGAGTGAACCTGATATGGCCATGCAATATGTAACAAAGAGAATGGAAAAGGTAGGTGCCATCTCCAGGCATGGAAACCACTCAGTAAGTGACAGTTCTTTGATCGATAGTGATCACCTCGACAGACATGGTAATGGGGGTTGGAATGATAAAGGAAATGGGTACCTGAGCAATGTAAAGTAAGTCTAAAATACCTATACAATAACTATAATTGTAATAAACAAACAATAAAACAGCGGAGAAGCCGTGGATTAAACAAAAAGGCTGTAGTTATCAGTAGGGAGACGTGAATCCCGTGGCGAAGCAAGGAAGAGAATGTAGAGACCGGAGCGATGGATGGTCTTATATAGGCAGGCAGCTAACAACGTGGGAGGCGTTGGGATGGGGGACCCAAAGCCACCTCACACGGTGACCGAGCTGCAGGCTATGGACGTATATATGTACGTAAGTAGGATTCAGTTAGCGTTGGGAACCCGTGTACCAAATTTCTTAAAGATGGGCCCATAAGTAACAAAGACTGTTGAAAAGTTCAATATGGCGGCCGACAGTGGCATCATACCACCGAAATAAGTACGTACATTGGTTTCGATTAGTGCAGGGAAGCCGCCTATAAAATTTCGAGAAGATCGGGCCATAAATAAGAAAGTTCAACATGGCGGACGTTGTTGACCGTTATGACCATTATGCGTAGAATTTCGAAATGAAACCTGCTTAACTTTTGTAAGTAAGCTGTAAGGAATGAGCCTGCCAAATTTCAGCCTTCTACCTACACTGGAAGTTAGAGAATTAGTGACGTTGGAAAGTTCAATATGGCGGCTGAAAGTGGCGTCATACCACCGAAATAAGTACGTACATTGGTTTCGGTTAGCTCAGGGAAGCCACCTACCAAATTTCGTGAAGATGGGGCCGTAAATAAGAAAGTTCAACATGGCGGACGTTGTTGACCATTATGACCGTTACGCATAGAATTTCGAAATGTAACCTACTAAACTTTTGTAAGTAAGCTGTAAGGAATGAGCCTGCCAAATTTCAGCCTTCTACCTACACGGGAAGTTGGAGAATTAGTGATGAGTCAGTGAGTGAGTGAGTCAGTCAGTGAGGGCTTTGCCTTTTATTAGTATAGATAAAAAAATAATGATGCAATGTGAAAAAATACATTCTGAACACATTTCCTGTTGTTCGAGTGAAGATGCCATGATCTTTCTAAGATGCATGGGTTTCTTGGTGTAAAAATGTTTCAAGTAAGCATGAAAGTGTGCTTTTACCTCATATTAGAGTGTCTGTCTAAACAAAAGAACATATTATTTAGTATTGTGTCCCCTCAAACTGAACATCATTTATCGTTTGCAATGCCTTTCTTAAATTTAAGGCTCCTGTCAGAACAGTGCTGCACTTTGAATTAGGAGACATCTTCTTTAAATAGAGTAACTCCTTAAATGCCCATAAGAAAAAAGTTAAAATAAATCAAAATGCAATTTAATTACTCCATTTTAGTATAACTAAATTATAAGAGTCTTAGATCCTTCTAGTCCATTTTATCACAGACCTCATGGCTTTGTCTAGAAAAAGGTTGGAGGTTGGAGAAACTTCAGTGTTCCATGGAGATGGGTCTAGCTGCAAACCTCCGCAGCTCTGCCATTCAGTAGCTCCACTGGACAGCCAATTGAATTGTAGGTTTTTGTCACTTGGTTTACTTGTCTTGAATCAGTTAACCCTCTTCCAACCCTAATCTTAACCATAGTGTAACCGGGTGTTATCACAGATGTATAACGTGACAACCTCTTCAGGTCCACAGCTAAAGTCAGAGGTGAAGCATTTACCCAGAATTCAGGGCTCTTTGCTGGTGGACAACAATTCCTAATTACTCAAGAGAAATAATAATTCTGGACTTGATCAGTGAGAAAAGTCTCACCTTGTGCAATTTTAATAAAGAACTGCTTTCTAATGTCCTTATGATACAGTAATTATTGATCAGTTATACTTTGATGCATTTGTTAGGTTTACAATTTCATTTGGTTGGATCCGAAAAAAAAAAAAAATGTTCATCAATCAGTTTTCAAAACCTGTGCTTATTGGGATATCAGTGACAATAAGGCAAGGAAACACCATAGTAAGAGCACCAATTCATCATAGTTATTTAAAAGGTACTGCAGTTTAGTGACCTTTAATCCTGCCTTGCTGTAAATATTACTCTATTTCATAACTTTATATAATACGTATGTAAAAAGCATTTAAAGTAAAGCATGTAAAATCATATTTTATAGAAAACATAATGTTTCTTTCTGTTCTGTTATGAATTTCAGAATATGGGAGGCATAATAAAACATCTAGATAAGTAGGTATAGAAAATGGATGGATGACTGGAAGGATGGATAGCACTGAAACCTTATAGCTCATGGGTGCAATTCTGATTTAGCTTCTGTATTCTTTCCATGTCCATGTTGGCCTTTTCTTTGGACTCCAGACTGTATCCTAAAGACATATATAACTAACTGTATTCTATGATGGACTGGTCTCCCATCCAAGGAGAGTTTCTGTTTTGACCTCAATACCACCTAGTTAGCCTAGGGATCCCTGCAACTCTGTAAATTAAAATGTTTACTTAAAAATGAATTGATTGATTAATAACATTTTAAAACTTTTGAAACTATACATCTGCAGCTTCAATGCTTGCTACTATTCTAAACAATCAGTCGGATTGTAGTACCTACCATAATAATGCTAATAATGTAAATAGTAAAGTGGAAATATTTAATGCTAAAGTGAGAGCTGCAGCAGATATTGTGGCACGGTTAAGAAAGCCTCCAGCACTATTATACCATGGAAGACTCAAAGGGTATCTGATTTAAAGAGAACATGCTGGAGAGCTGAGTCTAAATAGAGAAAAACTAAACTGACTGTCCACTATGAAATATTAAAGGCAAAAATAACTGAATATTATAGTGCAGCCCGCCTTGAGAGGCAGTTCTTGTTTTTCTAAAATTATAATTAATAATGCTGGCAATCCAAGAATTTGTTTCATCTCTTGATCAACGTTTAAACTCGGCAAGCTCAGCTGAATGCCTACTAAAAATTAGTAGTGAAACTTGTGAAGCTGTTACCATATTTTTTAAACACAAAATAAACGATATTAGAAATAATATAGTACATCTCCCCAAAATTATTCCAATTGAATCCTAGCATACCCTGTTAGGCAAGTTAAATTCTTTCACTGTAATATGTAAAATAATCTCTCATCTGAAACCCACCACCTGCGTCTGTGACTCAGTACCAACAGGCTTTTTTAGAGAAGTCTCTGAAGTCCTTATTGTTAGTGTATTTGACCAAATGAACTCATCATTGGATACGAGGGTCTTCACTAAAACAGTCTTGACTCCTCTGCCTTTGACAATTTTAGACACAATTTCTAACCTCCCTTTCTTATGTAAAATTGTAGAAATGGGAGTTATTAAGCAGCTTAATAATTACCTGAATAAGCGTTCGATTCTTGATAAATTTCAGTCTGGTTTTAGAACAAACCATAGTACAAAAACTGTGCTGTTTAAAGTAGTAAATGATTTGCAAGTTAATACCGACAGAGGCCATATATCTGTTCTCGTTCTCTTAGACTTGAGTATAGCATTTGACACCATAGACAACAGTATTCTTATAAATCACTTTAGACAATGGGTGGGGATCTCTGGCAGCGTCTTAAATTGGTTTCATTCTTAATCAACAGGTAGAAACTTCTTGGTTAGTTGTGGTGATTGTACTTCGGAGACACGATACTGTTTATGGTGTACCACAAGGATCTATCCTGGGTCTGCTGCTTTTTTCAATCTACATGCTTCCATTAGGTCAGATTATCTCAAAGCACAGGGTGAGCAACCACAGCTTTGCAAATGACACACAGCTTTATTTATCTATTGGGCTAGATGTTTCTGATACTCTTGACTCTCTGATCCAGTGTCTTAGCAGTATTTCATATTGGATGAATAGTAATTTTCTCAAACTAGATAAGGAAAAAACAGAAGACTTAGTGATTGGTAAACTGGATATAGTGAGGGCATTAAAAATAAACTTGATCCCTTAGGTTTAACAATCAAGGAGGATGTAAAGACTTTGACCTAAACTTTAAATCGCATATTAACCAGATTACCAGGACTTCATTCTTTAACTTAAGGAATATAGCAAAAGTTAGACCTCTTATAACTATACAAGACGCTGAAAAATTAATTCATGCCTTTGCTTTTAGTTGATTAGGTTACTGTAATTTACTTCTAAGGACTACCTAACAATGACATAAATTGTTTGCAATTAGTGCAGAATGTGGCAGCCAAAATCTTAACTAGAAAAAGAAAAATTGAGTACATCTCATCAGTTTTAGCGTTGTTACATTGTTTACCTGTGTCATTCAGAATTGACTTAAAAATACTACTAATGGTTTATAAAGCCTTAAATAATCTTGGATCCATCCTATATTTTGGAATGCCTGTCCCAATACAATTTAAATCATAACCTTAGATCTTTGAATGAAGGTCTGCTTATAATTCCAAGATCTAAGCTTAAAAGAAGTGGTGAAGCAGCTTTTTGCTGTTATACAACAAGAATTTGGAATACTTTATCTATAGAAATTTGCCAGGCAAATACTGTGGAACATTTAAAAAAACTGCTCAAAACCAATTATTTTAATATGGCTTTTTCATAGCTACTTTTCAGTTGTATTCATAATAGATTATTTGGGATTAGAATGATTATATTTGTCAGGGATCCATAATCTGTACTAATCCCCACTACTCTGGTTCTTTTGTGGTGGTGGCCTGCGCCGCCACTACTGGATCATGCCAACGTGCAGCCCCTTGAGATGTTGGAATTAAGGTGGGTATCTCAGCTGTCCACTAGACCAACTTCATCAAATCCTTTCTGTAAAGCATGAAAACTAAGAGGTTTGATTAAGGAATATTTATGTTAGCTAGAATGCCCAGTGTGGACTGGGTGGACTTTTGGCCTTGGAACCCCTGCAGATTTTGTTTTTTTTCTACAGAATAACTTGAGCTTTTTCTTTTTATTTTTTCTGTCCATCTGGCCTTACCTTTTTTGTTGCTGTTCTGTTCTTTAATATTATTGCCTTATCTTAATTGTTTTCTTTTCTTGTAACTTTCTTTTGTTATCTTATAAAACACTTTGAGCTACATGGTTATGTGAAAATGTGCCATATAAATAAATGTTGCTGTTGTTATACAATAATCACAACTCATAAGACATTTTTATTATGTGGATTTTTATCTGCTTTCATAGGATTCAACCTGAATCACAGAATTGTCAGGACTTTCCAAAAATATTGGTGCCCCAATGGGGCCTATTTTCTGAATCTGAGCAGAGCTTATTTTACTTAGGAGTAGTTCAATATATTTTGCAAATGCAATAT
Organism: Polypterus bichir lapradei; assembly: GCA_026402145.1. Lineage (NCBI taxonomy): Eukaryota > Metazoa > Chordata > Cladistia > Polypteriformes > Polypteridae > Polypterus > Polypterus bichir. Next base: position 20,127,541 of record JANRMT010062819.1, on the reverse strand, counting down.
TCAGGATGTCAAGTGCTTCCACTACAAATAGAATTAGTATGTTCCTAGAGAAAGCTTGTAGGTGGGAACCTGTCTTTATAATTGCTGATTTTTTGTACCTGTTTGATAATGATATTGGCAGTTTCAGGCAATGAGCAGACACATGCCATATTTCTTGTTGTAAAATATGATAGTATAGTAGTACTATATAATCAACTCCCAGCTGTTTCTGTTCAGTATAGGTTATGGTATATTTACCAGTTTTATATTAGTAAAAAAATACTATATAAATGCTAAAAAAAACCTTGAACAATAAATAGATTCATTTATGGTTTACACAGTGCTATTAACTAAACGAGTCATTACAAGGTTCAATGTCTATAAATAGTATTCACCACCTTTTCACATTGTTTTTCTACAACATTGAATCACAATGGATTTAATTTGGCATTTTTTACATCGACCAACAGAAAAAGATGCTTTAATGTCAAAGTGAAAATAGATTTCTGCAGAGTGGTCTAAATTAATTACAAAAGCAGAAAATAATTAATCGCATAATTCTCCCCCCAATCAATCCAGTATTTAGCAGATGCATCTTCCACAACCATAACAGACTTGAATTTGTGTGCACAGGTACCTCTCTATCAGTTTTGCACCTCTCGACACTACAATTTCTCCCGATACTCGTTGGTGAAACTGCTGAAGCTTTTTTAGGTTGCATGGGGCTTTTGAGCGAAAAGCCATTTCAAGTCCTGACAAAAATTCACAATTGGATGGAGACTTGGGCTCTGACTTAGACATCCCAGAACATTAACATTTTTGATTTTAAGCTGTGTAGCTTTAGCTTTTTGGGGTCATTGTCTTGCTGGAAAACAAAAATTGTCCGAAAGTTTATTTTTCTTGCAGACTACATCAGGTTTTCCTCTTAGATTTCCCTGTATTTCACTTCATTCATTTTACTCTCAGTTTTCGATAATGTGCTGTGTTTGTCTTACACCAAATATTGTACTTAGACTAATGGTCAAAAAGCTCAATTTTGGTCTTATCAGACCATAGAACCTTCTTCCAGCTGATTCATATGCTTTCTGGTATACACTAGCTGAGATGTCATGTGCATTTTTCTTAACATTTGCTTTCTCTTTGTCACTCTCCCATAAAGCTGTGACTAGTGAAGCATCCAGGCACAGTTGTATGCACAGTCTCTCCAATCTTAGCCACTGTAGCTTGTAACCCCTTCTCTAGCTTTTAACTCTGTCACTAGCAACCCTGTTTTTCTGTCCTCGGCTCTGAAGGACTGCAGCCATGTGATGCCTGATCACGCTCCTGTAGACCTCCCAAGCCCTACCTCTTCTATTCTTAAAGGTATATATAAAAACTGCCTTACAGAAGATGGCTTATTTATTTTGACCGGAGAGTGTGTAAGAGTGAGAAAGAGAGTATAATGGAACTGCCCTGATATTTTTTTAGTTACATGAAGAATACTGATTCGGTACCTCAAAGTTTAGAACCCATGTTTGTCCTTCCTTTCACTATACATAGCTAGCTAGCTAACAAAGTATCTATCTATCTAGCTAGCTAGATAGATAGATACTTTGTTCCCAAAGGGAAATGGCACTGTTAAACAGCCCTCATATAAACAGCGTTCAGTTATAAACAAAAATTGAAAATGAAAAGTAAATCGATAATTGACTATAATCTATTTAAAATTTCAATATGAAATTTCAGAAAAACCGTGTCTAATCACAGGATTGGTTGTTAAATTAAATGTCAGCAAGTAAAAGAGATGACCAAGACTATTTTCTGAAGCACTATGGCAGAATCAAGCTTTGGCTGAAGGTGTTCTGCAGATTGACCAGGGTGTGACTGGGGGGTGTCATAAGTTGTTCATGATGAATAGATGTTTACCTCGCATCCTTCCCTGTGCTTCTACCTACAGAGAACAAACTATCTTCTGACTCCAGAAAGACCAGAATCTTTTTTAAAATATGTTAAGACTGAATCAGATGTGTTTAGTAGTGTACAGTAAAAACTGTAGCATGACATATGAAATAAGAATTCACAAAGCAAGAGGTGAACTTGTTGCACACATCACACACAAGGAACTCTAAAAAATATAAATGTGATGGAAAGTAAATTGCCCTGCTGCTCTACTTTCATCAAAGTCAACCTTTAAAGTATCATGCTGTTCTTTTCTCTGGACACCTAAAAATAAATTATCTTACATTTATATTGTCATTAATGGGAAATCATGAAAGGCATGAGATTCATTTTTGCCTCACTATAGTTGACCATCGGGAAAAAAACATAACTGCAAAAGATGTTGATTAGACGTGAAATTCATAATTTTAAAAAGTGATATTATGAAATCTCTAATGATACTTTTATTAAACATTTTTCTTGTCTGGTGTTATTTCTTTGCAGTACAAAGTTAGGGGACGCAAAAAGCAGAGCTGGTGTGGACACGGTCTTTTTCACAAATACTAATTGCTAATGGAGATTCTTTTAATTGGCTTTTTTCTAAATTTGTGCAAATCATATTTAAAAATGTTGAACGAAAAGCTGTGATTACATCTCTCTAATGAGAAGTATTTCTACCTAATCAGAACATAATACATATTCAGTTATAATTAAGGGTATATTCAAAGAAAAGAAAGAAGGATAAATGTTTAATCACAAAATGCTGCAAACAAGAAAAAAATATTATATGTATTTGCTTACAAGTGTTCATTAGCATGTATGGGATAATCATTGGCTGCTTGGCCCTATTTAGCAAGTTTATTTTTTTGAAGGAAAATTTACTGTAGAAGTACACTTTATGCTGTAGTGTAAAATAGCCATAATATTAACATCAATATCATTTAGATGAATTCTATTAAAGTAGCATTAATTTACCCAAATGTATTTTCAAATGAATATATGCTGTCTGTATTTTCTGTTAATTACAGTAATCAAAAATTAGATATTTGTTTTATTAGCCATTTTAATTATGGTCTGATTAATCTTAGTTGCATTGCTAATGATTGTGCCAAATTTCAGTCATGATATATCCCCTATCTTAAGTCACACACATACAAACCCCAGGAACATGCCACTGGCTCAGGTCAGGTAATTGTGATAGGGAAGGATCTGACTACAGCACAGTTTGTAAGTCCTTTTGCATCCTTAGATTCTAGGAAGAAATTGCCAGCCAGACATGACATCACTTCAAATGAAGCACAGCTGGAAGTCCAGCTTCGTATAGGAATCTACTCCCAGAAAGAGACAGCCTTATTTGAATAGCTGGAATCGCACCCTACCTCTGGAACTGTTTTGCTCAAAATCAATGTGTTAATAAATAACCAAGCTTTACTTTGATTGAGTAATTTATTTTTGAGTAATTTATTGCACCCACAGATTCACATCCATTTACACAGCCAAATAAACACACAGGCACACAATGACAGTTGAAACTCTGAAAGTAGTTATATTGTGTTCAGGTATA
>JANRMT010062819.1:20106725-20123681 GCA_026402145.1 Polypterus bichir lapradei | reverse complement strand
AAAAAAATCCAGATGCTGCAATCTGTACGTACGCCACCTTCCATGTTTTTCTGCTACATAAATCCCGGTCTGCGTAAAATGTAACGCTCGTGGACGCGCCTGTCACCCCTCCCAGACTCCACCCAGTATTATGCCTCTTTGAATATAAAAATCAATATAAATAGCCCCTCATGTTTTGTGTTCTGTGAAAAGACAATGGCAAAAGCACAGGGTAAAAAGAAGAATGTCATCGAATACCAAGTGGAGGCAAGGAAAAACTTACCATTTGTTGGTTGAAGCTGTGATATAAACAACAAAAGGAAATTGATCAAGTAACAGAGTGACGGAGAAACTCGAAAGTTCAAGTTCAGAAAGTCGCAAAGTGGCCGAAATAAATAAGAAGTGGTCAGATAACAAAGTCGCCGTGAAAAGGCGAGTCATAGCCCACTGTCTGAGTGTCATATGGAAGCGTATTAGGGCAGAGAGAAAAGAAAAACAAAATAGGGATACAGTTGAAAAAAATATCCAAATGTCAACTTTAATCTCGAAATTTCCACTTTAATCACATAGTTTATTTTGTCAATAAAGTATAACATCATAAAATTAATCTTAAAATTGTTTAATTTACTAGTTTCTCATTTACCATCATAACTAAAGTAGCACGTTAAATGCTTCGTATTCTATGTGTTCTTTTACAGTATGTGCTTTATGTGTGTGAATCACTATGTGCTTCTTAAACGGGCTTTCTCTTCCGCCAACAGGACACAGAATCCATTACATTCATGATATTACAGCTCTTTGAACAATTTAAATATTAAGATGTATACTTTATATCATTTTCATCTTGATAGGAATTAAAGCATGTATTAAACATGGGAACACGGTGGCGCGGTGATGTGACGAACTGGCGCCCCATTCACAGATTCTTCCTGCCTCCCGCAAGATGCTTGCTGCATCGTGTGCGACCTTTGATAAAATAATTTACTGCAGCAGTACTGCCTCTCTCAAACATACTAACCCCCAATTCCTGTCCTTCCTTTTCTTTCTCCAAGTAACCAATTGCCACACAATCAGCTCTGTAATAGATGCCAAGCCATCTGTAAGCTGAGAATGCCGAATCTTTAAAACTTTTATGAAACATTGAAATATCTCCGTAATACATGTTTAATTATTCCTTCCATATATCCATCCAGGGTTGCACCAAACAGGTTGTGCAATATTATAACTGTAGGGCAAGTTTACAGTGAGGTGATTGTACTTATACGTACAAACAGTTCTACCAGGAACAATTGATGGACTGATTGATTGCGTTTAGAGCACTTGGGATGAAACTGTTTCTTAACCGCAAGGTCCCTACAGGAAAGGCTCTGAAGTATTTGCTGTACTGTATGAGATTATTTCAAATAGACTGTGTGCACGGCTGAGACAGCATGTGCTAGATGTTGTATCCAGATTATCCAATCAGCTGCTGTACAGCTGTGATTCCACACTCAGATACAGTGGGTTAAATACTCTGAGTGGTGCACTGACAGTGACAACGCTAAAGCAGCTATAGTATTTGGAATAGTTTGGCCATTCTGTGCACCATTATATGGTTACAGGTTGATTACAATAAGATGCCTTAAACTAATAAATGATATGCAGTTAATTTCAGTGAATTTAATAAAGCCGCATCAGGGATGTGAATCTAAAAAATAAAGGGAAGCCACACAGGAACAGTAGCACTGCTTTGACGCTGGGTGCCGCCAGTTTGCAAAACTGAGTGAAGAAACTGCGTACGGCAGGGATTGAGCTGGCGTGAAAATGTGCGTGGCTTTACACCAAGTTTAGTTTTTATACATTGCGATGTGTGCATGAAAATGGGCATACACAACATTTTTGTGCGTACATACCGTTTATACATGAGGCCCTTAGCTTCTGAAGTTTCTTTAGCTTTCTATTATCTTACGTTTTGCATCTCCAGATCTTCCTGAAAGAAACACTCAATTTTTCTTTGATGCCATTTTTCTTCTGAAACTAAATGCAAATGCTGTACATTCATTTATCACATTTTTAAAGCATGTAAATAATTTTTTTTAATTACATTTATATACACTCACCGGTAAAAAAAAAAGGTCACTTAAACTTTTCTCATAAGTAGTAACCCGATCTTTTTGCCACGGAGTGTATCTTTAAAATATCCTTATGTTTGCATTTAATTGCTATATTTTTTCTATACTAAGAAAGATACTGGTGGAAAAACAGACAAATGAAGTAAAATCATGGTTTTTGTTGGAAAAAAAATTGAGAATATATATGGGTCAGACCCTTTAATGGTTCTGACCAAAGAAAAATCATATCTGCAGCCCTATGAGTGTTAGGGACTTGGGGCTGCTCTTAATTGATTCAGAGGGTGTCTAGCTATATGCCCCTAAGATTTCAACCACTAATCTTTGCACTGAAGTTAAGCACAAATTACTTATATTTTGAAAGTGGGTGGATGGGGGTCAAAAGGGAGTCAGACACCTTTATGATTCTAACCAAACATATTAAGAATTTTCTAGTCAAAACTGTGAGGTCAAAACTCCAAAAATGAAAGCTCCTATTCCAGACAAAGAGCCTTTTATTATATAGATTAGCTGTGAAAACATGTCTTATTTCTAGCAACCTCAAAACTATTCTAATGTAAGTATGTTGTATATACATATTTTAGATGCCACATGGGCTGGATGGGCATCACAGCCAGGAGAGGGAGCAGATCTGGAAGGAAGGACCGGTTTAGGTTGTATGGACAGCCCATTAAAAAGAAAAGATATCACTGGAGGTTTTTTATTCCCCCAGCACACTAGATGGCAGTAGCCCTGGTTATTGGCACCCAGTGGGAAGTCAGCAGCGTATGCCAGGAAATGTAGTCCGGCAGGGCAACACTGCTGGGGTTATGGGGTGCCACAAGATGGCACTTCAGGGAGACAAGCTCCTTACTGTGATGGACTTCCGTGTGACCTGGAAGTACTTTGATTGTGCAATCACCCTGACACTAGAAGTACTTCCGGGTCTCTAATAAAAGGGACCGCACTCCCTTATCCGGGCGAGTCGGAGCTGGAGGAGAGAGGCAACACTTGACTGGAGGAGGGCAGTGCAGTGGTGAGAGAAATTATAGTAGTATGAATTGTGGAGACTGCAGTGGGCTGGCGCCTTGCCCGGGGTTTGTTTCCTGCCTTGTGCCTTATGTTGGCTGGGACTTGCTCCATCGGACCCCTGTGGCCTGTAGTTAGGATATAGTGGGTTGGATGATGGATGGATGGATGGATGGAATTGTGGAGAAAGAAAAACCTGTTTTGTGTTTTTGTTACTGGTTGGAAGGTGAATAAATCAACCTTTATTTAAACCTGGGACTCACTGTATGTTCGTGTTTGGGGGTTTGGGCTCACTGACGCCCATGTTTCCATCACAATATGTATATGTAGTTAAAAAATAAAGTGTTAAGCCTTTAGAGAGGGCAGCCTGCTGACGCTATGGTTATCACTATTGCCTCACAAATCCAGCACCATGGTTTAAATTCAAGGCCTTTATGTGTGCCTGGGTATTCCTTCAGGTAATCCAATTTTTTTCCCAACATCCCAAAGATGGGAATCTTCAGTTATTTGTCAATTCTAAAGTGGCCCAGTGTGGGTGTATATTTGGATGTGCCCCTCAATGATACACCATCAAGCATTGGTTCCTGCCTGGCACCCTGCTCTACTTTGATAGGCACATGCTCCCCGTAACTCTCAAAGAAAAAAGACCTTAGTAAACAGATGGATGGATGGAAATTTATAGGGAACACAATTATCAGTATTCCATGAGGTAATTTTTATCTTAATAATAAAGGTTCAGAACAAAATTAAACTTATACACTTACAGAAATCTGACAGCTAGAGACTGCACTACTAAATCAAAAGGACTAATGCAGTAAGAGAAATATCCAGAATCTGAAAAGAAACAAATCCCATTTGTTCAGAACAAGCTGTAAAGAAATGTTAAGGAATAGTTGTTGGAGCAAAATATTTTTGACTTTTGTAAAGATTGGTCTCCACTTGAAAACCAGTGGTTAACTACTGATGGTGATCTGTCCTTTCATGGCTGCAGAGAGTGTTTCTAAACAAGTCGGGTCAAAAACTCCTAAATATATATATTTTTTTAAGATGGATTTAAATTGGAGCATTTAATGGTTGGAAAATGCTGAGTCATTATCAGACAAAATAAAATTCGCAGATGTCTCAAAACCCACAGCAAAAAAGGCAAGTCAACATGTCCAATAACTGGAAAAGAATGACAAACATTTGAGGGAAATAAAAGGAAATCTGAGAGCTCAAGAATCCAGAATTGTGACTAAACAATCAAGTCAGAAAGAGGACCCTGATTAAAAACAGAGCTTCCAAACAAAGAAATGGTGTGAGCGAGACAATGAAAAACTTGCATTTTTGAATTGTTTGACTTAATTGCCCACTCTGAAACATGACACTTCAGCCATTTTGATGAATGGTTAGATGAAAAATGAATGTATAAAAAGCTGCATAAAAGTATTTTGTATGACTGCTTTTCAAAGCACAAAGCCAGCCACAACATTCAATGAAATTCTGTTTTACAAAAAATATAATACTGCTTATAAATTACAAAACATTTTTTTAAATAATCGTATACAATTAAGCAAAATATTTTAGCTTATACATTAATGTCACATTAATTTCAGCAGAACTAAATAAACTGTAGAGCCAGTAGTAATTATTCATTCTTTAGTGACATTGTCATGTTTCTTAAATAGCAAGCTGTCTTCAGCTTATAAGAGGTTCAATGCATATTCATGACACAAGGTACTTCATTAATATTTAGTCTGCCATAGAATCTTATTATCAAATTTATTTATAGCAAATGGTTTAGGGTATGCTACTTTTCCTCTAATTGAAAAATATAGCTGTAGGAAATATTGTGCTATTGTGTATGTATTGCCACTGGGTTTCTACATAGCATCTTTGACAGTTCAATTTATCCTTATGCTGTATTCATCTCAGCAATGCACAGATTTTGAAAATCAGACAGATTACCAATAATATATAATAATATTGAGCCCAAAAACACCACACAGTATATACATAAGTATATCTATTCCTGGCTGTATAGATCATCCATGTTTCAGAACAGACAGCCTCCCTTTATGTTTCAGTGTTTGGAAACCACATTAACTTTTTTTTTTAAAGAAAACAACAGTTGTTCCACTCTTCACATACTGTGAACAATGGTAGGTAATGTCTCTCACGCATTATTTTTAGGTTGAAAATGGGCATATTTAAGAACTGAAAAAATATTGTATAAGAAAAAAAATCACTAAAATACATTCCATTAAAAGAGAGTTAAATATCAACAGACCTTTTTAATGTTATGGTAATAATGCACCCTGATTTAGAGATTATAAATGTTGATCACAAAACTAAAGTAGTTTCACAAGACAAATAATAAGGTAAACATCCATTATATGTATTTACCACTTCACAACTTTTTTTTCAAATGAAAAAACTGTATTATTCAACCAAAAAGATATAGAAATAGACAAAGGTTGAAATCTAGTGTACGAATCAGGCAAGATTTTACGAATAAGTCAAACTAACATTCTTCCTTGAAGGTCAAGCAGAAGAGTTGAATGTTTTGCCTCAGTAGAAAGATACAAAGCTCTACCCTGGGAGCCTCTTTCAAAAAGGTCAATGGAAGGTCCTTATTAGTAGAAAAATAGCATGTCACATTTGCAGAAGGTTTCTTTCTTTATTGTTGAATGACCAGCAGGTGCTGTCAGGAGTCTTGAAACATAAAAAATAACCTGTGGGTAAAAGTGACAGACATGTACCATTAGTGAGAGTGTAGAGTAAAAAAAAAATTAGCTACAAAAAAGGGTCAAGTAGTGGTTATTGTAAAGAAAAATGAAAAATCCATATTAAATAAGATGTATGTGTTTTGATGTTATGAAATTATTTGAACACAATGAAATACTGATTACCAATTTAGTTAACATTATGATGCTGCCTAAGGATGTAATCTTCTATGATATTACAGGATTAAATTATGACTTGAAAAAAATGATTTAAAAAGGCACCATATATAACCATTCATACATCATATTTTCTAAGAAATGTATAAAAGTAGATACGATGTTAACTATTACAATATTTTTTTAAAGTACACAAATAAAAACATCATTTTCATTTTGAAGAATATTATGTTACATTAAAATGCACTAAGATGCATTTCATGCTGAAAATGAGGAAAGGACGAATCAGCTATACAGTGAACCTAGTAATTAACTTGAAGTTTTAGTTATATCGAAACAGGGAACACAGCAGTGTTTAAAATTGATGTTTTTATGATTTACCACAGCAGGCAATGGTAAAAATACCAAAAGTGTGCTGATTGCATGAGACCAATGAGATCAATCCTAACCAAAGCAACAACCAGTGGGTTGTAACCAAGAAGCAAAGTTCAATACGTTTAACACAATTAGCAGTCAAATAAATAGGGGATCAAAAAGCAATAGACACATTTGTAAGCTGAGGAAGAATGTTAATCTTAAATTACAAATAAGTTGAGCCGTAATTTGTTAACCAGAAATATTTCAAAATAACAAAGGAATCGAAGCTCAACAGGTTAGTTTCAATTCAAACAAGAACAAAGGAAGTGCACAATATAACCTTTATACACTTGTCCTGCATATGATGTACTTCCTGTTGAGCCTGCTTAGCAATAGAATAGCAACCATCGACAAATTTGGCTTCAAACGGTGGTACCCATATGAAAATCAAACTAGTACTGTTGGAGAACACTACTTATTTTCAACATCGTTATAAACATAAAAAACACCAAAACAGATCTGACCACAACATTCCTTGACCTCAAAACCACTTAAACAAGAAGTAAATAATTTAAGAAGTAAAGAAGAATTTATAAAAAAAATCAGAAACAAGAGTCTGTTCATTACAAAAAGGACAGGTTAACTGACAAAACCCTGGCCCAAATAACAAAACAGTGAACTGCTTAATTTATTTTATCAAATTATAAAAAATAAATGAAAACAGCAAATAACAATTTGGGATTTTATTTGTTTCTAGTCTATCAGCCAAAAACAATATAAAAAAATCCAAAACTAAACAACAGTCACAAATATTGTAAGTCCAAAAATGCTTAAAGGGAAAACGTTTTAAAAGATAACAGGAAATAAACAGGAATGCAATATCCAAACAGAAGCCTTAACCACTAATCAAAAATTCTGGTCCTACTAAGGACAGGATGCTCAGTGTCAAACACAGTGTCAAGCTTTTGATGTGTACATGTATCAAAACGGCATTTCAAGGTGTTCTTCAAATGTGCACGTCTTATAATTATTAGGCAGGGAAAGTCCAGCATGTGTCACTACGTCAATGATATCCTCACAATCTGAAGCCCAATGTGTCAGCTGCTCTTACAAGGCTTTTCTCTGTTTAAACTGGCAAGAGGGGTGGCCCTTAGCACTTTCATTTTGGACCCAGTCTCTCATGAACAATTATATTCTGTTTCAAGAGAATATACTGTTCAATACATATGCTGTTTCAGAGCTGTATTGATTGTGACAATTTAAAAAAATGAATTCTTGACTTATGATTTGTGAATTTAAGGTCAATGCCCTCATTACCTTTTTCTTTTCCAGACACATAACAGAATGAAAGCTAAAGTGAAACATTTGTGTCTTTAACTGTTCTTTTAAATTTCTAACACTGAAATAATGCTCACCCATGTTTCATGTTCCTATGTGTTTTATTTTATAGGTGATTGCATGCATGAGTCAATTGATATTTCCAACTACACTATCCAGCAAAGCAAAATCATATAGCGCCTTACTTATAAATTACAGCCAGGCATCAGTATGTTTTAAAGAAAAATAAACAGTCATACCAGATATTTTGTTGCTGATTTAGATCTCAATAATGACTGATGTGTACTGTATACCTTAAAATATTATGTTAAAAAATGATGTTTTCTGCTGACTTAATATAAAAGCTAACAATGTTTTTTCTTTAACAAATTTGTATTCATTAAAATTACTGAAACAAACAATATTTATGACTTCTAAATGTTGCCAAAAATAATCAATTTCATCTATTAATCTTAATCTACTGCCTCTGTTTATTCTCCTGTTTTTACAGTTTTACAGTCAAAACTGATCAGCAGGGAAGCATCAAGTCAAAGCCCCATTATGCAGGTAAAATAAATTTATAGTGCCCCCATGCACCACTGAAAAAAACATTAATTTTTTTCTATGCATAAAGTTCTGTGTATCTCCTGAAGACAGGCAGAAACTGATTATTCGTCTTGTTTCACGACCATAGTCAAATAATAAGATGTTTTTGATACTCTGACTTTAATATAGAAAAAGACAAAGTTTGAGGAGGATGCCAAGCTAGCTGTTTCTCCTTTATCACCTTTGTAACTTAGCAGAAGTCAATGGAAAACTGTATTGAGAGAAGCATAAATAATCTATAACATAAAAAATGATCGGTTATAATATTCGTTTAGGGTAATAATAACACCTTTAAGTGTGTCAAACCATTCCCAAGTAATTTGATAGTTTTGTCCATAATATAATCCTGGATATTGTTTGTTATCGCTGCATACGTAACAACACATTTAATGTGGCTTTATTAAATACTAGCCAACCCGCAGAGCAGCATATGACACATAATCACGCCGCTTTTTTAATGATTTTTAAGCACAGGGGACAAAATGAACATTTGAAAAATCCATAATTTAATAAACCACCAAGAAGAGTAACATTGCAACAATGCATGCTACGAACCAACATACAATTGTCCGTGACTGAAAACTGGAGGAGCACCATCACGCCTTCTCCTCCCAGAGCGAGGGACGGGGCTGGACGGCGCTCGTTCAGTACGCACTGCCTGCTCATGTGCCCTCCCCCAACTCCTTACCCGAGTCGCTTTCGTCTGTGTACAGTCCACATGCACCTGAGAGTCACGTTGACTGTTCATTTTCCAAACACCACGTCAGTCGCTTTTGTCTGTGGTACAGTCCACATGCACCTCTGAGCCACATTGACTTTTCATTGTTCTTTGCGGTTCCGGCTGCTTTTCTATATATAATCCACCAAGTCACCTGACATGGTAGTAGCGAGGGGGGGTTGTGTACAAAGGGCAGGGATGTAATCAGTGCGAGCGTATGACCCACACGTACTGGGAATTCCTCGTTCGTGGGGAACAATTGCAAGCCCCGGTCTCTAACACGAATGAGGTTCAACAGCTTACCCATGCCTCTTGGCGTCAGGTAGACATATGTTGATCCATTTAGTGTAGCACGCGTGCAGTACCGGACATACAAGGGCATCACAGACCTGTTAATGCTCAATCTCACGTGACTGAAAGCCACTTGTTCGTCTAAGAATTTGGACGCCGAACACTCTTGGGCCGCGTAACTATTTAGCAGGCGGGAGTCTCGTTCGTTTTCCAAATTAACCAGCCAAATCGCTCCACCAACTAAGAACAGCAATGCACCACCACCCACAGAATCGAGAAAGAGCTATCAATCTGTCAATCCTCTCTGTGTCCGGGCCGGGTGAGGTTTCCCGTGTTGAGTCAAATTAAGCGAAAGGCTCCACACCTGGTGGTGCCCTTCTGTCAATTCCTTTAAGTTTCAGCTTGGCAACCATACTCCCCCCTGAACCCAAAGACTTTGGTTACCCGGTATGTGACCGTCTTCGAACATCCAACTTTTGTTCTTGATTAATGAAAAAATTCTTGGCAAATGCTTTTGCTCTCGCTCGAATTGTTGGCGGAAGTGGTCTTAGAGTTGTGGGCGTGGCTCTGTGAGTTGTCGTCGTATCCCATGGTCTTAGCATTGGTGGGCGGGTCTCTGTGAGTTGGGGGCGTGGCTCTGTCTTGCGTGTGTCTTGCTTGCCATGGACTTAGTGAATTATATATATAGATGAGATTGTTAACAAGTAAGACTTTTTACATTAATGCTCATTTACCTGAAAGGAAAATAGACTTTCTTACACTGAGTAAAACATCGTTCAGTAGTGATGGTGTGAAAGTGTTAATTGAAACAGCATCTTTGAATTACAATTTTATTAATTCAGTTCACCAAGGTAAAAAAATGTAGTGGTTTAGCAGTTATTGGTGGACACCGGCGGTGAGGGATGCCGTCAAGCTGAAGAAGGAGTCCTACCGGAACCTTTTGTCCTGTGGGACTCTGGAGGCAGCTAATAGGTACCAGCAAGCCAATGGAATGAGGCTTTGGTGGTTGCTGAGGCAAAAACTCGGGCATGGGAGTTTGGGGAGGCCATGGAGAATGACTTTCGGACGGTTTCTGGTCCACCATCCGGTGTCTCTGAAGGGGAAGCAGTACAGTGTCAACACTGTATATGGTGGGGATGGTGCGCTGCTGACCTCGACTTGGGACATTGTGGGTCGGTGGGGGGAGTACTTTGAAGACCTCCTCAATCCCACTAACATGCCTTCCAATGAGGAAGCAGAGCCTGGGGACTCGGAGGTGGGCTCCCCCATCTCTGGGACTGAGGTCACCGAGGTGGTCAAAAAACTCCTTGGTGGCAGGGCCCCGGGGGTGGATGAGATATGCCCGGAGTTCCTCAAGGCTCTGGATGTTGTAGGACTGTCTTGGTTGACACATCTCTGCAGCATCTCATGGACATTGGGGACAGTGCCTCTGGATTGGCAGACCGGGGTGGTGGTCCCCTCTTTAAGAAGGCGGACTGGGGGGTGTGTTCCAACTACAGAGGGATCACACTCCTCAGCCTCCCTGGAAAAGTCTATTCGGGGGTTCTGTAGAGGAGTGTCCATTGGTTAGTCGAACCTCGGATTCAGGAGGAACAGTGTGGTTTTCATCCTGGTCGCGGAACAGTGGACCAGCTCTACACCCTTAGCAGGGTCCTGGAGGGTGCATGGGAGTTTGCACAACCAGTCTACATTTGTTTTGTGGACTTCGAAAAGGCAATCGACCATGTCCCTCGGGGAATCCTGTTGGGGGTGCTCCGGGAGTATGGGGTACCGGACCCCCTGATAAGGGCTGTTCGGTCCCTGTACAACCGGTGTCAGAGCTTGGTCTGCATTGCCGACAGTAAGTTGAACCCATTTCCAGTGAGAGTTGGACTCTGCCAGGGCTGCCCTTTGTCACTGATTCTGTTCATAACTTTTATGGACAGAATTTCAAGGTGCAGCCAGGGTGTTGAGGGGGTCCGGTTTGGTGCACTCAGGATTGGGTCACTGCTTTTTGCAGATGATGTTGTCCTGTTTGCTTCATCAGGCTGTGATCTTCAGCTCTCTCTGAATCGGTTCGCAGCTGAGTGTGAAGCGGCTGGGATGGGAATCAGCACCTCCAAATCCGAGACCATGGTCCTCAGCCGGAAAAGGGTGGAGTGCCCTCTCAGGGTTGGGAGCGAGATCTCGTATCTGAGTGAGGGAAAAATGGAGCGTGAGATCGACAGGCGGATCAGTGTGGCGTCCGCAGTGATGTGGGCTCTGCATCGGTCTGTCGTGGTGAAAAAGGAGCTGAGCCGTAAGGCAAAGCTCTCAATTAACCAGTCTATCTACGTTCCTACCCTGACCAATGGTCATGAGCTATGGGTAGTGACCGAAAGAACGAGATAGCGAATACAAGTGGCTGAAATGAGTTTCCTCAGCAGGGTGTCTGGGCTTTCCCTTAAAGATAGGGTGAGAAACTCAGTCATCCGGGAGGGGCTCAGAGTAGAGCCGCTGCTCCTCCGCATCGAGAGGAGTCAGATGAGGTGGCTCGGGCATCTGATCAGGATGCCTCCTGGACGCCTCCCTGGTGAGGTGTTCCGGGCACGTCCAACCGGGAGGAGGCCCTGGGGAAGACCCAGGACACGCTGGAGGGACTATGTCTCCTGGCTGGCCTGGGAACGCCTTGGGATTCTCCTGGAAGAGCTAGAAGAAGTGGCTGGGGAGAGGGAAGTCTGGGCATCTCTGCTCAAGCTGCTGCCCCCGTGACCCGACCTCAGATAAGCGGAAGAGGATGGATGGATGGATGGAGGGATGGTTTAGCAATTATTTTCTGTAAAGATACTGGTATTGGCACTCTTGTGTCCTTAGAATATCTTATCATAGTTATTTAAGGGGTGACACAGACTCTCTTTGACCATTTATAGACCCCCCAAAATATAATCTGTCATTTATTTAGGAATTCTCAGACTTTGTATCTACTGTATAATAATAACACTGGTTTACAAAAAAATATTTTTTGTTTGCTACTGGGAACTTCAGACCAGCTTTTTAAGTTTTTACATTGATTTCATACATGAAATCAGAATTAAGGTAGTCAGATTTTTGAGATACACATCATTGCTGTTTCGACACTTTTGATTATCAATATAATATTTCAACACATTATCTGGAATTTGATCTATGTCCCACCAAAATTGTTTTGATGTGTTTATTCTGAAAACAAATCAGAAGACGATACCAGAGATACTTTAAAACAAGTTTATGTCAATTTACCTTAATATAAAAGTGAGGTCAGCATGCTCGAAAATTTTTGAGGTAATTGTTCTTGCACCTGTACTGCACTGTCTCCTTGCAAGAACCAACAGCAGTCACCCATCATGCTCGGAGTAAATTTTCCCTGATACTTTTCCCTGATATTTTTCCTGATTTTCCATCACCTTTATATCTTGATGAAATCTTTCCCCGCGCTCATTGCTGACATCACTTAGATTTGGTGGAAAAAAGTTGAGATGAGAATGTAAAAAATGCATCTTCAGTGACTTTCTGGCTCCTGTAAGCTAATATACTTTCAGTATATTCACCACAAGCTCATCCTAATTCTGGACAACCCACACGAATGAGGTTGCTTATTCAGTTGGCTTCAGTTTCCTTTTGAACTCATTATCAAGCATCAGTTCACGGACTTCAGGACCAACAAAAACACATTCCTTAATTTTGGCTTCACTTTTCTTGAGACCCGACTTATTTCTTAAATGTTGAAATGCATCACTTTTACTGTCTAGTCAACCTAGTTGTCCAAGACCAGGAACATCAAAACTAAAAAGCAGGACGTGCTGGACGAAAATGGTCTTCAGATTTGGAGTCAGCAAGTGAAGTTTGTTAAAGTAAAGGTGAAAGACTCCCAGTAGCAAAATGCTTGTTGACCAGTGAATTAATTATGATAACTTCCTTATTGTAGGGGGTTTCAGTTTTCATGTGGATATTCAGTGGGATCTTAAGCAAGAGAATTACTTAACTTGTTGCATTCAGTTGATCTTAGACAGAACATTAACCAGCCTACACATAATGGAGGGCACACACTAGTAATTTTAAAAAAGATTAAATGTTGATGTGAGGTGGGTAATGCATATTGGAATATCTGACCATTTCTGCATTCTAATTAACATAGACATACAGGTAACTAGAACTATGGAGCAGCATATTGTTTAAAAAACATTATTTTGATGCATCCACAGAGTTCAAGTTTGGTAATATTCTCAATAATCACTTCAGTCAGCAATGTTACCAGTAAGGTGGAATTCTGTTTCCTAATGCTGAAAGCAGCAGCCAGCATAGTGGCAACTTCAAAAATTGTTAAGAACACTAAAATACCTTGGAAAACTCATTGAGTATCAGATCTGAAGAGAATATATGATAGGGCTGAGCATAAATAGAGGAAAACTAAATTAACAGTCCACTGTGAAACATTAAAGGCACATACAAATTTTATTTTTTTTTCTCCAGCTGTCTGGAGTTTTTTTTTTTTTTCTGTCCCCCCTGGCCATTGGACCTTACTCTTATTCGATGTTAATTAATGTTGATTTATTTTGTTTTCTTATTGTGTCTTATATTTTTCTATTCTTTATTATGTAAAGCACTTTGAGCTACTGTTTGTATGAAAATGTGCTATATAAATAAATGTTGTTGTTGTTGTAAAGGCACATATAACAAAGCTGTCTATCTGGAGAGCCAGTCCTATTCTTTTAAAATTATAAATGTTAATGCTTGACTTCGAAACAGAGTTAATTCAATGGAATGCCTCCTAGAAACTTCTTAACAAAACTTGTGAGGTTTTTTCCACATTTTTTAAATGCAAAAGAAATTATATTAGAAATAATATAATACACCAGTAACGGTGCATACACTTGACTAGCGCATTCATAATTTTCATACTATTTCTCCGTACGTTTAGCATTTGTTTGCTCAGAGGTTGATGTGCTTGCTGCTTCCTGAGCAGCTCTTCTTTTCATCACCCTAATGGCTCGCTTCTTCTCTTCTTTCATCAGCATCGTTTCATGTTAAAACTGATTAAGTCAGTGTTTGTGTTGCAATTACTTAGTAAGTTTTCCTTAATTTTTCACTTAAGCTGACATTTAAGTCTTCAATCTGCCTCAAGAATGATGTAAGTTATGAAGTGACAGCAAACGTGGTAGGGATGAGAATGGTGGCCAATGCTGAGAGTTGATTCTACAATAAAATAAAATAAAAAAACGAATAACCTTTGAGGTCAATCATCACTTCGAAAGCGGACAGTAGACATCACATAGTATATGTGTACCAAATTTCAGGTCAACAGTTCAAATGGTTTGCGAGCTACAGGTGATTTGAAATCCTGGACAGACAAATGGACAGCAACTGTAGCGTATTATCTAAGAAGATCCTTCCAAAATGAATCCTATTGAACCTTGGCATGTTCTTTTTAGAGAATTAAATTCCTTCACAGAAATACGTTTTCCTGAACTCTGCAGAATAATCTAACAACTAAAACTTTCCAATTGTGTTCCTGACCCAGTCTCAACATGGAAATCTCAGATACGCTAATGGTAGTCTGCTTGACATTGTGAACTAGTCATTATCTAAAGACTGTAATAGTTAAACCCCGGCCTAAGAAAAATAATCTCCTCTGTACTTGACAACTTTAGACCTATTTCTAACTTGCCTTTTTTAAGTAAATTCTAGAAAAAGTAGTAAAACTAGTTTTTCAATAATTAAATTACTACTTAAACAATGTATTCTTTTCAGTCAGGTTTTAAAACAAATCTGCAGAAACAACAATGCTTAAAGTAGTAAACAACTAACAGGTTAATGCAGACAAAGTCACTTATCTGTTTTTGTTCTACTAGATCTGAGCACAACATTTAACTCCACAGACCACCTTTTCTAATAAATCACCTTTTTAAATGAGTGAGCCTCTCAGGTAGTGTGTTAAATTGGTTTTAGCCTTCTTCAACATTTAAAAAATAATTTGTTAGTTGTTGTAATTATAGCCTATATAGAGTATAGATTATACAGTTAATAGTACATACAGAGATCCATGATACTGTATATGGCATACCACAAGAATCTGTTCTGGACCCACTGTTATTTTCAATATATATGCTTCCATTAGGTCAGCATATCTCAAGATGCAAGGTGAACTACCACAGCTATACAGATGACATATAGCTTTACCTATCTGTAGTACCTGATTGGTCCTATTGCTCTGGAATCTTTGACCAAATGTCAGTTTTGTATTTCTGAATGGATGAATAGTAATGTCCTCAAGCTAAATAAACAAAAAAACTGAAACCTTAGCCATTAGTAAAAGTTAAAATAATGAGTGTATTAAAAATAAACTCCGTTAGCATTAAAAGTAAAGGTGAAAGTAAAGAATTTAGGTGTAATCATGAACTCTGACCTAAACATCAGATCAGACATTACCCATGTTACTAAGATTGTATTTTTCCATATATGGAACATTGCAAAGGTTAGGTCTCTTACAACACTGCAAGATGCTGAGAAATTAAGTCATGCTTTTGTTTTTAGCTAGCTAGACTACAGTAATACACTCCCAGCATCAGCCGGTTGCAGTTAATCCAGAATTCAGCAGCAAGAAAACGTTTGAAATGAAAATTTGAGAATATCTCACCAATTTTAGTGTTGTTACATTGGTTACCTGTGTCTTTTGGAACTGATTTTAAAATACTACTAATGATATATAAAGCCTTGAATAATCTTGCTCCTTGCTATATTTCAGAGTGCCTGCCCACCTACATTACCAATTGTAACTGTAGATTTAATAGTACTCTTCTTATTATTCCGAGAGCGAAGCATAAAAGAAGTAGTGAATCAGCCTTTTGCTGTTATGTACCAAAAATCAGGAAAACTTTACTAATAGAGGTACACCAAGGTAACAACATATATTATTTAAAAAAACTCTAAATAAACTACTTTTTAAATTTTTTTCTTAGGTACATTTTAGTTCGACCCTTAACAAACTACATAAGTACAGAATTATCATAGTCTTTGCTGAAACTTTAATCATTATTTAACTTTACTTTTCTCTGTTTTCTCTTCCAGTTCTTCTGTGGTGATTCTCTTCGCCACCATCACCTTATCTGTGCAGCTGCCTGTAATGTGTGAATATTTGAATGAAAGCAGATATCCCAATCTGCCAATTTAAATCCAGTGTGAATCCACGATACTCACTCCATCGAATCCTCGTGGAAGAATCCACAATAAATAAATAAAGAAAGAACTACTATACCTACTGTTACAGTAGGTATAATGCATGGTGGGAGCTGAGTGGTCTTTTGGCCTAGAAACCCTACAGATTTTGTTTGTTCCTCCAGCTTAACTAGAGTTTTAAAAATTGTTTCTATCCACCCTGGCCAAATTAACCTTATCATCACACTGTGATATAGAGACTTGGAAAAAAACTATTCTATATTTAAGGACTGTACTACTCTTAATTATATAACTATTTTATGTAAGTATCCATTATTTATATAATAAACTATTTATGCATTATCATTTCTATATACAGGTCCTTCTCAAAAAATTAGCATATTGTGATAAAGTTAATTATTTTCTGTAATGTACTGATAAACATTAGACTTTCATATATTTTAGATTCATTACACACAACTGAAGTAGTTCATGCCTTTTATTGTTTTAATATTGATGATTTTGGCATACAGCTCATGAA
>JANRMT010062819.1:20081714-20096725 GCA_026402145.1 Polypterus bichir lapradei | reverse complement strand
ACATTAACAATCATGTTACGTTATTTTTTTAATTTTTCCTTTTCTTTTTCATACCTTCTTTAACACACTACTTCTCCGCTGCGAAGCGCGGGTATTCTGCTAGTATATATATATATATATACCAGTAACGGCGCACTGCACGATAACGTGCAGTGAATACACTTGACTTGAACATTCATATTTTTCATACTTTTTCTCTGTATGTTTAGCATTTGTTTGCTCAGAGGTTGATGTGCTTGCTGCTTCCTGAGCAGCTCTTGTTTTCTCCACCCTAGCGACCCGCTTCTTCTCTTCTTTCGTTGGCATTTTGCATTAAAACTGAATAAATCAATGTTTGTGTTGCAATTACTTAGCACGTTTTCCTTAATTTTTCACTTAAGCTGGCACTTAAATCATTCTTGATGCAGATTGAAGACTTAAGATATGAAGAGGTAGGGGAAGTAACGGCAAAGATGGTAGGGATGAGAATGGCGCCCGTACGCATGCGCCGCATGGCCACCCTGCTGACTGCTGCTGAGAGTTGATTCTACAATAAACTAAAATAAAGATAAAAAGAGGAATAACCTTGGAGGTCAATCATCACCTAGAAAGCGGATAGTAGACGTTACGTAGCATACTGTATGTGCACCAAATTTCAGGTAAATACTGTAGGTGAAATGGTTTGTGAGCTACAGCTGATTTAAAATCCTGGACAGACAAACGAACAGCCACAGTAGTGTCTTATATAAGAAGATTACACAGTACCAGCCAAATAATACAAAGAGTACATGACATATATTTCACCCCAATTGAGGCTCATCAGGTGTATGCACCTTTGCTTCCCCTTACGGAAATGGAACTTTGGACGTCAGCTCCTGAGGCGAAGCCTCTGATGTTGTGCCACGGTGGCTTGTTCGCTTACTTGAAAGGGTGAACATTGGAGTATTACATTCATACTGTACATCTGAATTTCATATCTGTTTATTTGGATGGTTACTTACCAGGTAACACTTGTGGTTGGTCAGCCAGTTGGCAAACATCAGCCATGTTCTCTCAGTTGCAAGAAGCAGATCATAGGTATGTGACACAGTACCTGCCAAAAAATACAAAGAGTACATGACACGTGTTTCACCCTAACTGGGGCTTATCAAATGTTTGCACCTTTGCAAACCCTTACGGGAACTGAAATTTGAAATAACCATCCAGATAATCAGATTGCAATTCAGAACCTATCAATGTAATACTCCGATCTTCACCCTGTCAAGTAAGTGCACCAGCTGCTGTGACGCAATGTCAGAGGCTTCACCTACATTGAGTTCCAAGTGATTGAAAACCTAAAACAATATTAAGAAATGAATAATAAAAGTGCCACCAAAAGTGCATAGCAATAACAGTCTGAACAGGGTGTGGTGTATTTGTTTCATCACATTTAGAAGTTAATGATTTCACTTTGTGCCTGTGAATTGAAATTTGCAATTAGACATACTTATTGCTACTTAATATACATCACACTATCACACTGCACCAAATTTATCACTCTAGAAATTTTTAATAGAAATTTTTGTTGTGAATATTGCTATCATTAATGCAATAATTTCACGTTAAACTAATATGTCATGGTTACCTAAAATACTGTCTTTGAAAAGTGCTGTTTATTTTTTTTTTAATAAACTATACCATACATAATGTTTAGTACATTTTGCCAAATAATATTTTTTTCATCTAGACAACAAAGTCCAACAGATTTCTTGGAAAATAACAATACAGAAATGTTCGAATAAGCATATGCAGAGTGTTTCAACAAGGATCTCTGCTCCTGCTGTATATGTCCAACAGCATCTGTTTAGTTTTCATAGTCATTAACATTGCAAATTTAATCCCTGTTCCCTAATGTGAATGTGTTAAATTAAATTTCTACTCCCTATATTTCCTTAAAGTATCATTTCAGGGAAGCTATAATATAAATACACATGTGAAGACTCAACAGTGTGCCTGAAAACAATTCCCACCGAGGCCTTCTCAGCTTAGTAGGGTCCTTGACCTGGCAGTCACATTATTTCCATACTTTGTTAAGCACTGTGCCTGCTTTGGCTGTGCTTACTGAAAAGATAGTTTGGGTTAGTGGGATGTAAAAAAATAAAACTAAGCAGGAAATTGTTATTGGTTAAAATGTTTTGATGTCTGATTAAATATTCGGAATTATCATTTGGTTTAATGTTTTGCTTGTGATTTTGTAAAGCAGATGCTCACAGTTTGTAATATAACTGTATTATGTATTTGTTTCTTTGTTTGTAATTAAAAGCAAAGGGCAATTCAAGTGAAGATTACTTATCTAGGCAAGGAGTCAAGAAACAAGGAAATTTGAACTGAGCAGAAGGCAAAATAATTTTCTATTGACAATAAGTCTAAAAAAATACAAAGAGCAGATGCCAAGCAGTCTTTGAGATGCCCTCACATAACATGGACGCTGTGACGCCCTGTCACTGCAGATAAAACGAAGCAAATATAAAAAAAAAAAAACCATCAAAATATAAACAACAGGTAAGGTAAACCATTTCAAGTTGTATCAAAGAGAAGCCATAGTAATCCGGGAACAGGATGGGCATTTTGATTCACTTTATTGATTTGATTCCTTCGAACAACCCGTTTAAGTGAATCCTTTGATTAATTTGATTTCTTTGATTCATTTATAGAATTAGAGAGGGGCACATACGGGAAGTCCAGGCAGAGTCCCCTCTGATCACATCACAAATATATAATTTAATAATTGGTACATTATTGTGCATGTATATACAGTATATACATGGCTACAGGGCTACACTGTGTCGTGTAGCACTGGTGCTCCACAAGGGACAATTTTGTCAGCATTCCTTTTCACCTTGTACGCTATGGATTTTACTTACAACACTTAGGTCTGTCGTCTGCAGAAATTCTCTGATGATTTTACAGTAGTGGAAAGTATCAGGTATGGTGATGAGATGGAATATAGGAGGGTAGTGGACAGTTTTGTTGACTGGTGTGAGCTGAATCATCTGCAGGTCAACATCAGTAAAACTAAAGAACTGGTGCTGGATCTAAAAAGATCACACTCTCCAGTTACTCCCCTGTTTATTAGGGGTGTGGATGTGGAGATAGTTCAGGACTACAAGTATCTGTCGGTGCATTTGAATGGTGAGTTAGAATTCACTGCCCATATATAAGAAGGGTCACAGTATACTGTATTTCCTACGCAATACTATGCTGCAGATGTTTTATGAGCGTGTGGTTGCTAGTGCCATTTGTTTTGCTGTGGCATGCTGGGAGGGCAGCATGAAGGTGACAAACATTAAAAGGCTTAACAAACCAATTCAGAAGGTTGGTTCTGTGGTAGCAGAGAAACTGGACAGCTTGGAAACTATTTGCAGATCGGAGAAAGTTGTCTAGGCTTCAGTCTGTTATTGAAAATGCTAATCATCCACATCACAGTGTTGTGGTTGGACAGAGGATTGTTTTTAGTAATAGACTGACTAGCCTAAGGTGTTCCATTGAATGTCACAGAAAATCCTTCCTCCCCGCAGCCATCAAACTCTATAATTCCTCTTCCATTCTCTCATCCACACAATAAGCTGTTCCCACTTTCCTTAATGGATCTCTCAGAATATTTTTCAGCTACTTAGATGTGCAATAACTAGTCGTTCTAGTATACTATTTTCCAGTCTTCCAGAATCTTTCTTTTACGCACAATCATGTTGTATAAGCCTGTCGATTCAGAGCCAGCAGTTGTGGGAGCCTGACACCACTCCAATTTAATTTGTTACAAAATAGAGTAATAGCTAATGCAAAATTCCCACTAATATTTCATCAAATGACATATAAGGCCTGATGCTGCATGAAAGAGAAATCTTTGTATTCTGAGACACTGACATTCTTGAAAAGTCAATTTTAAATTATCATTTGTGCTTGTTTAGTTTTGTACTTTATTTACAAATACATTCAAATTTTATCATTGCATTATTGAAATATTTCAGCCAGACATAGGCAGACTACATCAGTGCTGTCTGCCTCTCACAGAAGACATCAGTGGGTGAAATAAATTACTAGTTTGGAGCAAAAAGTTGTGAAGAGTGACAGAGACCTGTACTAAGTAAAGAGTTCTTGTCTATGAGAAAGGAAAGAAAAGGGGCCTATAATTTAAAAAAGAGAAAGATGGTATATGAAAGTGAGGTAAGAAGAAGCTGTAATCAAAGTTTTCTTTTTCTTTTGCTGGGCTGCATGATTCTTGTCTGTGAGTCTATATATTACATCAAGCATGCTGTGTTCTGCATTCCACTTCTGGTCACATATATGACAAGCATTTTTAATCTTTTTGGCCATTTCACATTAAATGCTTTGTGTGTTTAAGTGTTACTTTGTTGGAATATTTATGAGTAATTTATCAGACTGAATCTTTTTTGGCTTTTTATATAAATAGCTAAAGTTTAATGGAATTTTATGAATATACATGTTTTCAGCTTATTAATTGCTTTAAATTATTATTAAATAATCATCATGTTACATAAAAATTATCCTACTTTAATTGACGAACATTTTGTGTATTGTATTAATAATAAAGCAATTAGCAGCCATACTGTAGCTGCGTTTGTCCAAAATTTCCAAAGTTCTGCAGCTTTTAGTTGGCTTTTTAGGACAGTTTTGGCAGTAGCGTGATCCGTGTTCAAATAATTCCACAAACCAAATATCTTCGTTTTAAAGTTTTAGTAAAATTCAAAGCAAAACAGTTCAAACAAAAAGTAGAGAAAAATTGATATTACAAAGAAAAGAAACGTTCTTGTTTAAAGCTTATTTATCTTGTTCTATTTCTCTCTAAGTTTGGTCATACAGTTATATTACATGTAGCACGTTAAGCACGGTGTTTATGCAGTCAGAAAATTGTATGCCAATCTCCTATTTGCATCTAACCATCTAACTTATCTATCCGTCCTTGCTGCCAGTAAGATTATTTCCTAACTGGCTTAATTAACATTCAGTTTTACCAATATAGCCAAAAAAGTTCTACTTCATGTCTTCATATATAATACCCTACCGTGGCTGTCCATTTGTCTGTCCAGGATTTTAAACCACCTGTAACTCGCAAACTGTTTTACCTATTGACCTGAAATTTGGTACACATATACTACTTGATGTCTACTATCTGCTTTTGGGGTGATGATTGACCTCCAAGGTTATTCCTCTTTTTATTTTTATTTTATTATAGAATCAACTGTCAGGAAGCAAACAGCAGGGCGGCCGTGCGGCGCAAGTGTACGGGCGCCATTCTTATCCCCTACCACCTTCCCTGTCACTTCCTCTAACTCTTCATATCTTAAAGACTGAAGACTTAAGTGCTAGCTTAAGTGAAAAATTAAGGAAAACGTACTAAGTAATTGCAACACAAACACTGACTTAATCAGTTTTAACGTGAAAAGATGCCGATGAACGAAGAGAAGAAGTGGGCCACTAGGGTGGAGAAAAGAAGAGCTGCTCAGGAAGCAGCAAGCGCATCAACCTCTGAGTAAATGAATGCTAAACGTATAGAGAAAGAGTATGAAAACTATAAGTCAAGTGTATGCACCGCTACTGGTTAACTTATAGTGGTTAAAAGAATACACCATATTCTAAGCAAAACTGAGAAACTGATGTGCTATTGAAATTAAATAGCCACACTCATTTGGATTTAACATTAAGATTAACTCTTACACATATGTTAAGCCCATTTCAGAATGATCCAATACATAGTTCTCTTAATCCACTAAATAGTTCAAGTTCAAGATTTATCATTATAAATAAACTCTTACTTGCATGTTCCCTCACAATAGAGGTCTAAAGGGGTTGGAGCATAGAGTGGCCTTGGGTAAAAGGCAAGAACCAACTATAGACAGGGTGGTGGTCCACCATAGTGCACACGAACAAAAATACATATCCTGAGACAGTTTGAAGTAACCAATCAACTTAATCTTACCTTTAAAGAAATTGGAGTACCAGGGGCAACAACCCACTCAAATATGGGGAGAAAAGAAGAAAACCCACACTGTGTGTGACCAGGCAGGGATTTAAACCAAAGTCCCTTGCACCTGTGAAGAAGCTGTGAAAAACATGCTACTGTATTTTCTCAAAATGCATACAGCTGATGAGGAATCATTCCTTATCTCCGTGACAAATTAATAATTAATAAATAATAATAATAATAATAATATGGTTAGTTATGGTTAGCAAAGTGAGACAATTTTAAACCTTCAGTTTAAATCTTTATTAACATATATTCCAAATAAACTCTTCTGTTTCTGGTAACACTTTAATTGAAGAGTTCAAACATCATATTTAAATAGATGAATATTTAAAAAAGAGAAGAAAAAAAACTACAAATGTCTGCATGCAAGAAAGTGAAGCAGAGAACTGCTTATCTGTTTTTTTTTACATCAGATATCTGAAGCACCAGCCAAACAGAAAAGCTGATCTGTCAAGAGACGTTAGTATCTTTTTAGAAATGTTACTCTAAGATGCTTTCTTGTGTTCCCAGAAAGATAAAAGCTACGGCTCTGTTAAGACAATCACTTACTCTATTCATCTTTCAGTAGAATATCATTTTTTAACATCAAATGAATCATCTCTGAGACCAGTGAATGCATACTGTGTGATGATATTATTAAAATGCAGAAGCAAATGCTTAACTTCTCTGTGGTTTAATTCTTAACATACTTTGTCCTTGGTTACAATATAATATACAGTAAGCAGTCACTTACAAAATAAATATTGCAAAAAGAGCAAGTGTGTGCATATTTTAAACACCCATATGATAGAAGAATAACCTTTTGAATCTATAGGGTGCTATCTGGGGGGATAACAAGGAACATGTTTACAGTCTCCATAGCCCTATTTCAAACAAAGATTCTGACCATAAATGATGGATATTTTCCATCCACAAAGCTAACTTGACCTTTCTATCACCTCTCTCATGCACAAAAAGCCAGCAGCTCTTTTCCCATTTGAGATACACAATGCACACCCTTGCAGTTTTTTAATGAATACTGTGGTCTTTTACCCACTTTCTGCTGCTGTCGTCTACCACATATCATGCTTTCTGGATGGCTCTATTAATAATGATGCTATACCATGTTAATTTAATAAATGATACATTTTCCAACAAACAAATTACTGGAATTTACTTCATTAGCTATATAGAAAGCAATTTTTGCGTCTGTGTTGCTTCTTGAAACTATTCCCTTCACATTGAAAGTAAAATATCTTCCTTCGCTGCTATAAGTGAAGAAAAAACATTTATAACAGACCAGAATCTTTGAACCAAAATAGATGTATTTGATGGAATTGTTATAATTTGCTCTTCAGAGCTGTCTGGCACACTTCATTTCAGCCACCTGCTTTATTTGCTGCACATATTACATCGTCTCAGGGGAGTCTCTGCATCTGATTGGCCCGTTACGTTACTATGACAACCACTTTCCCTGCTCTACTCTGCCATTTAGGCAATGGTTTTACAGCTCTTAGAGATTGGTTAGCCAGATATGCAGCAAATGCAGACCACCAAGACTCTTGGGATGTCAGAGCTTAATAAATGCTTCTAAGATCTATATTTAGGAAGAAGACACTTTGGTACAAAATATTCTGTTTCTTTAGGGAATTTATCCTAAACACATACAGTGTTTTGCAGGGTAATTACTTTGGTATTTAAACTAGCCTCCTATAGTTACTTACTATCTATGAGCATTTTATATATAGCATACAGTACCTTGTAAAACTATTCTAACCGTTGACCAATCCCTTCATTTTAAAGAATAACACATTACATGTTTTTTTTCCCTCTGTGATTTATTTATATTAAATCACTGACATTCAAAATTAGTTTTTTTACAGTATGTGACATTATAGTATGTCAGAAAAAATCTTAACAAGAAAAAAAGGCTTATGCTAATTTCTATAAATATGTAATTCACACACTTTAATATTGTGCAGAGCCACTATTTGCAACAGTAACAGCTTTAAGGAATAACATTTTAAAGTAGGATGTACTGTACATATGGGAAACACAGTGGTGCAGTAGTTAGGTGTTTGATGGATACTTTCAGGCACATATTACTGTCTTTGCATAGCTCATTTTGAAATTGATTATGACATACATAAAAGACAGTGAAATTCTAATACTTCCAAGTATTCTTCTAGTTTGCACCACATGCTCTACAATGAATGTTAGCACCTCCATCGATATTATGTTGTTGAAACTCATCAAAGCAAAGTACATATATTAGGTTGTTTTCTAGGTCAGATGGTGCATCACTTAAAAACCTATTCCCCTTAATCGTTAAGCGCAGTAATAATAACGAACTGAACATTAGCAATGAATTTGCTAAACAATTACAGGATCTTCAAAGTCCTAAACTCCACTTGCATTTATCAGTCCCTGAGACTGACAATAAGAAAGAAAATACAAAATATGATTAATTTGCTTACTGTTTTACTCAGAGTTGACAGATGTTAAAAAGACATATTTAATCAATTTTTTAAGACATTTTTCTATTGTCTTCTCAACCTGCTAAAATGGCCTCTGCACCGCCTTTTTCACTCAGGCTATCTCAGGAACCAAGATTGTCTTTGTTTCATACTGATGGTCAGCTGTTTCTCCAGTAAAAACAGTAAGAAAGAAAAGTTTTGCTTTCAAATCATTCTACATTTGTCTCTGTATGCCATGGTGATTGCTTGATAGAACACTTACTCTGTGAAAATTTGACAATAAGCTTTTATTTTATCCATATTCAAGTGCCTGTTTTCTTATCAAAGTGACATGCTTTCAGATGCATATAGCCTTACCTCTGCAAGTCAAAGCAATTGCTTGATAGGACAGTTTCTTTGTCAATAAATATACAAAAGTCAATGCTTGTCCTTGATTCAATGGAATGTTTCCATGGTGAACCGGCCCAGGTTGGAAAAAGAGAAAATGTGTTTTTCTTGACAATAGAGTGCATCTATTTGTAAAACGCTCCCACACAGGGTGAGCCAAAATAAAGTACCACATTTCTCAAGTTCATTGCGTGAGACAGAGGCAGCCGAAGGGGTCCTTTGATAGGCGATCTCTTGTAGTTTTCAGTCAGCAATATGCCTTGGTCCGGTGCGCACAGTGCTTTCGCTATAAAAGCATTCTTCAAAAACAACAAATCCATCATCACTACACAATGTGCCTTCTGAACGCACATCAGCATTCCACCTAATGATAATGTCCCAAATCAGAAAACAATTCTTCATTAGGGGGCTCAATTTAGACAGACGGGTACAACATTGAACAGAAAATCTCCTTGCTGTCCCCGGACTGTACAAATGCCTGAAAGAGCATCAATTTTGCAGTCTCCTAGACGTTCAGCACACAAACATGCTTCTGCTTTATGTATTTCCAACATGTCTTTGAGGAGGATTTTGTAGAAGACCTTAATTTCCATCCATACAAAATGATGGTTGTGCAGGAACGCACTGAGAGAGGCTGGGAGAGCCATAGAGATTTGTGGGTGGACATTCTGCAAACCAGTCATCGAGATGCCATCGTCAAGTGCAGCAATGAGGCACATTTCACTTTGAATGGTTGTCTAAATAAGCAAACCTTCGCTATTGGACTGAAATCAACCCTCGTGAACTTCATCAGTGACCCCTGCACAGTAAGCGTGTTACAGTTTAGTGCTTACTTTTTTGAGGAGGGGGGAGCAACATTCACCATTACTTCAGAATGTTACATTGAAATGCCAGAGAACTTTTTGCAGCCCCAGCTGGAAGAAATGGATGTGGCTGATGGCTGGTTTCAACAGGATGGAGCAACAGCTCATACGGCGTGAAGATCCATGCAAGTTTTGTGGGAGATGTATCCGGGGATTTCATCTTGTGGGACTATTTCAGGTTGAAGGTATGCATACACCAACCTCAAAACCTTGAAGCCCTCAAGGACGCTATTCGTCATGAAATCACCGCAATTCCCCATGAAATGGCCGAGTCATGCGAGCATTCAGACATCGTCTTGAAGAGTGTATCGCTAATGATGTCCAACACTTTAAAGACATAATTTTTAAAACACAGTGAAACACTATTTTGTATGCCCTGTGACTGATAGGGGTGTTGTTGTCCCCTTGAACCCTCAGATCAGACGCCAGACACCAGGTAAAAGTCCAAATAATGGATTTATTTGTACAATATAGTGCACAAAGCACCCTAAACTCCACAATACTCATATAAATCACTAATAATCAATACAATAAACAATACTCTTACTCCAAGATGAGTTGCCACCCTTACTCCTGACTCAGCTCGTCCATCTGGGATTTCCCAGCATCCTTTATAGTCCATGACCCGGAAGTGTTTTTGATCCTCTCAGTCCATGTGATTCTTATCACTTCCGGGTCAGATCAAAACTCTTCTTTTTCATCCTGAAAAATGTCATTTCCTCTGTCGCTGTGCCTAAGACGTACTTCCGGGTTATAGGGAAAATAGTAGTCCCTGCTCCTCCCTGCAGCGTCCCCTGGAGGTCGCGATGGTATCCAGCAGGGCTGTGATGAAAAACTCCACTGTCCATAATGCCCTGCTGGAACTCAGGGCACCTCTATGTTGTAAGAGGGGCTCGACCTGGTGGCCTGGGGGTACTGGCCAGGATGAATGGCCTGCCATATCCCACAGCCCTTTCTTGTGTCGTAATGAAATTTATTTTATCTTGTAGCTTTTTTTTAGAATAAATGTTTGAAATGTGGTACTTCTTTTTGGCTCACCCTGTATGCTAATATGGGGTGAATCAATCACTTTTTATGTAGATTAAAAGCATTCTTGGGTCACCAAAACACTAATGAAAAGGAACAGAAGAGGCTGTGTGAGGGGGGAAGCATACAGAAAGGGAAGTGCTACAGGGGCGTATGAGATTTTAGTGTAACATGGCATATAGTTTTCATTTTAAAGTTTTAATTATAAAAATTATTTACGTTCAAGTTGAAAACTAGACAATCTTGGGGACCTAAATTGTTTTTTTTTTAACTGAGAAAACCCTGGCTGGCAATATGAACTCCAAGGGGTGGACCCTTGTGTATCAGAAATTCAAGAGGCTTAGAGTGTTTGTTCAACGCAAAGGAGAAAGGTGGTGAAGACAACTCAAGTGAAAATTGTCTATAAGGGAACTGGAGTCAAACCAACCTGGCAGTTTCTACCTTAAGCTAAGTGCTTTATGAAGTAGGAACCTGACCATGAATAACAGTGGAGAGATCCTTTGGTATGGTGGGCTCTTTCCAGTTCCTAAAGGAGCTGTTTTCTCTTAACAAATTGGTGGACCCTGTGCAAACACTGAAGAAGTAGAAGCAACTGTAGTAGCTTTGGCCTCAAATTTTGTTGGACATTTTGCTAGTATTTTTTTTTTTTTTTTTTTAAATATTGTTGTTTAAGTAGTAGAGTCCTAGCGCACAATGCATTATTCTCGTGAGGTGGTTTAGTCAGCCCATTTGGCACTAACGTTTTGGGTCACACTAATATTTTAGAAGGCATGAGATTGGTAGAAATGCCTGGCCTTAGCTGTAGTGCACATGTTCTTCGTGTCATAAATGTGCATCACATTTTAATCATTCTGTTATTGTACAGCAGTGACTCTCTGCCATTCAGGATGATGTTGAATAGTGGCTAAATTGGAAATTCAGATCTACAGTGCAAAATACCAACAGATATTAGCAGTACAGACTTTATAAACTTCTTCAATGAGAAAATTAAAAATATAAAATCCCAAAGAAATCAAATACTAGCAGACCCTGTCTCACATTGCATTCAGCACTTTAGTAATTTTAATCCTGTAACTGAGCAGGAAGTCTTAACTTTAATTTCTAAAATGAAGCCCACTACTTGTTCCCTAGATCCAGTGCCAACAAAACTAGTAAAAAGTGCAATGGATGTTCTTGCAGCGCCTATTCTAAACATTATCAATAGTTCATTACTGCATGGCACAGTACCTGATACACTAAAAGTGTCAGTCATTAAACCATTACTTAAAAAAGACCTAGACCCACACATACTAAATAATTATAGGCCTATTTCAAATTTACCGTTTCTCTCTAAAATACTGGAAAAAGTAGTTGCCAGTCAGCTTCAGTCACACCTTATGCATTACAATCTATTTGAGAAATTCCAGTCTGGTTTTCGCACTGGTCATATCAGAAACGGCACTAACACGGGTTGTAAATGACATTCTGATATCCTCTGATGAAGGAAACTCCACTGTAATTATGTTGTTGGACTTAAGTGCAGCATTTGACACCATTGACCATTCTATTTTACTGCACAGACTACAAAATGATGTTGGGCTTACAGGCCACGTGCTCACTTGGTTTAGTTCTTATTTATCAAATCGATTCCAATATGTACAGAAATGTGCTGACAGCACTCCATCATTATACACAGAAGTTCAATATGGTGTCCCGCAGGGCTCAGTACTGGGACCTTTACTGTTTTCACTTTACATGCTTCCACTGGGATCTATCATTAGGAAACATAATGTTAATTTTCACTCGTATGCAGATGACACCCAGTTATACCTTTCATTTAAATCAAATGAAGTTTCTCCGATGTTGTCTTTAATTAGTTGTGTTAGCAAATTAAAGGAGTGGATGAATGAAAACTACTTGTCTTTAAATACAGATAAAACAGAGATGTTAATTGTTGGAGGGAATGACGTTGATCACAACAATATTCTGTCATTATTTAACTCAGTTGGAATCTCAGTTAATTTTACTGAATCAGCCTGCAATCTAGGAATTATCTTTGAGTCTAGCATGTCATTTAAAGCGCATATTACAAAGTTGTCCAAAACATGTTTCTTCCATCTTAAAAATGTTAGGAAATTAAGGCGCTTTCTAAATAAACAGGATTCTGAGAAATTAATTCATGCATTTATCTCTAGTAGGATTGACTACTGCAATGTGGTGTTCACTGGCTGTTCAAACTGTTTTCTATACAACCTCCAGTTAATCCAAAATGCGGCTGCAAGAATTATTACAAGAACAAGAAAATACGAACACATAACTCCAGTTCTTAAATCCTTACACTGGCTCCCGGTTAAGTTTAGGGCAGATTTCAAAATCCTCCTTTTAACATATAAAGCATTAAATGGCCAAGGTCCGGCTTACTTGTCTGAACTGATCATGACTTACAAACCGGAGCGCACATTAAGATCTCAAGATGCCAGTCTGCTTATGATTCCAAGGATTAATAAAATAAAATTAAGAGGTCGAGCTTTTAGTTACAGGGCCCCTAAACTGTGGAATGGTCTGCCTGCTACTATAAAAGATGCCCCTTCTGTCTCAGCTTTTAAATCCCGGCTGAAGACTCACTACTTCAGTTTAGCATATCCTGACTAGAGCTACTGATTAACTGTACAGACTGCATCTCTGTTGTTAGTCATTAGCACTAAAACATAAGTAACATGATAGTTATAATTGGATACTAACCCTCACCTATTCTGTTTCTCTTCTCGGTACTCAAATGTGGCACTTGGTGCCACGGCCCACCTGCCTAAGGTAAAGTCATCCCTGATGGGGGATTGCAGGAATCATGGGAAAAAGGGGTCCTTTCATCGGATTAGCGCTATTTCCGCAGTTTGATATATGAGGTCTCCAGGACTCTAAACAAATCCAAATCATATTATGTGATATCATCTACTGTTAAATTCTGCTCTGTACTTCTAAAATTTTATTTTTATACTGTATTGAGGATTTGTTCTGTTCTGTGTATTGTATTGTATTGTATTGACCCCCTTCTTTTTGACAACCACTGCACGCCCAACCTACCTGGAAAGGGGTCTCTCTTTGAAATGTCTTTCCCAAGGTTTCTTCCATTTTTTCCCTACAAGGGTTTTTTTGGGAGTTTTTTCTTGTCTTCTTAGAGAGTCAAGGCTGGGGGGCTGTCAAAAGGCAGGGCCTGTTAAAGCCCATTGCGGCACTTCTTGTGTGATTTTGGGCTATACAAAAATAAATTGTATTGTTGCTGTCCCACAGCTGGTGAATATTAAGACTCTGAGAGACTGCTTTGGAACTACAGCCTGGGATATCCTGCAAGGGTCACATAGTGAGAACATTGAGGAGGTTGTTGACTGCACTACTGACTACATCAACTTCTGTATGGACATTGTAGTTCCAGTAAGAACAGTACACTGCTATGCTAACAACAAGCCATGGATTACAAGTGACATCAAGGGCCTTTTGAACCAGAAGAAAATGGCTTTTAAATGCAGTTATCAGTGTAATGGGCTAGAACTCAGTATTATAAAGAAAATAACATTTCGGTGTGTTGCTTAGTGTAATGTGCTATAAACCAGTGTTTTAAAGAAAAGGCAGAATTTCTGGAAAATTCTGCTACAGGTTATTGCTGATGGCTATCTACAGGACATAAATATTTACCTGTCTTGCTAAAGAGTCACCTGCTTTGAATAGTCAGACTGCTTTGATTTAGTATCTCATCTACACACAATGTGGGGATACAGAACTGTCTGCTTCCTTGGAAAATTGGTTTCTAATCAAGTACTCAAAGTAAATGTGTTTACACTATTTGTTATGCAGAGGAAATTGGCTTGCACCATTGTTTTCACTGATTGCCATGTTGATCTATGCAGAAATTGAAGCATATATATATTTCTGGTGAAAGGAGAATAAAGGAAAAAAAAAAGGAAAGAGAACAGAGAAGTATGGTCTGAGACTCGGGACTGCTATCTGTTTCTTTTATGCTTTACACCATATCGCTGTGGCTACACCCTGTAGCAACAGTGGCTTGTACCTGGCCCAGGTTCCCCTAATCCTGAGGTCGGTAACATCAGCATGAGCCCAAGCACGTGCAGAAGAAACTCTGAGTCCAGCTTAGGGCGGCGAAGGAGCAGTACAGGAGAAAACTGGAACAAAAGTTGCAGAATAACAGCATGAAGGAAGTGTGGGATGGGATGAAGATTATCACTGGCTGCAGCTTGAAGCGGGGAGCCTCCATCGAGGGAGACAGGGAGAAAGCAAACCTGA
>JANRMT010062819.1:20066441-20081314 GCA_026402145.1 Polypterus bichir lapradei | reverse complement strand
ACTCGGGACTGCTATCTGTTTCTTTTATGCTTTACACCATATCGCTGTGGCTACACCCTGTAGCAACAGTGGCTTGTACCTGGCCCAGGTTCCCCTAATCCTGAGGTCGGTAACATCAGCATGAGCCCAAGCACGTGCAGAAGAAACTCTGAGTCCAGCTTAGGGCGGCGAAGGAGCAGTACAGGAGAAAACTGGAACAAAAGTTGCAGAATAACAGCATGAAGGAAGTGTGGGATGGGATGAAGATTATCACTGGCTGCAGCTTGAAGCGGGGAGCCTCCATCGAGGGAGACAGGGAGAAAGCAAACCTGATGAACAACTTTTTTAGCAGGTTTGACCACCCTAACCCTCTATAATTCTCATCTCAGAGTACTGCATCCTCCACCCATCCTTCTGCTGATACCAGCATAGGAAAGAGTCCCCCCCCCCCCCACCCACACAATTACAGCAGCCCAGGTAAGCAGAGAGCTGAGGAGTCTTCATGTCAGCAAAGCAGTAGGTTGAGATGGAGTATCATCACAACGGTTGAAGGCCTGTGTGTTGGAGCTGGGGAGTCCTCTACAGTGCATCTTCAACCTGAGCCTGGAACAAGGAAGAGTCCCGAGGCTTTGGAAAACACCTTGCATCACCCCAGTCCCAAAGGTATCACATCCTGGTGAGCTGAATGAGTTCAGGCCTGTTGCCCTGACATCACATGTGATGAAGACCATGGAGCGGCTGTTGCATCACTACCTGAGGCCACAGGTCCACTCCGCCCTCAATTCGCTGCCGTTTGCATACCAGGAGAAGGTGGGAGCGGAGGATGCCATCATCTACATGCTACACCGATCCTTCTCCCACACAGTGGTGCAGTAAGAATTATGTTTCTGGACTTCTCTAGCACCTTCAGCACCATCCAACCTCTGCTCCTTAGGGACAAGCTGACAGAGATGGGAGTAGATTAATACCTGGTGGCATGGATCGTGGACTATCTTACAGACAGACCTCAGTATGTGTGCCTTGGGAACTGCAGGTCTGACATTGTGGTCAGCAGCACAGGAGCGCCGCAGGGGACTGTGCTTTCTCCAGTCCTGTTCAGCCTATATACATCAGACTTCCAATACAACTCGTGGAGTCCTGCCATGTGCAAAAGTTCACTGACAACACTGCTATCGTGGGCCATATCAGGCAGGAGGAGGAGTATAGCAACCTAATCAAGGACTTTGTTAAATGGTGCGACTCAAACCACCTACAACTGAACACCAGCAAAACCAAGGAGCTGGTGGTGGATTTTAGGAGGCCCAGGCCCCTCATGGACTCCGTGATCATCAGAGGTGACTGTGTGCAGAGAGTGTAGACCAATAAATACCTGGGAGTGCAATTGGATGATAAATTTGAATGGACTGCCAATACTGATGATCTGTGCAAGAGAGGACAGAGCCGACTACACTTCTTTAGAAGGCTAGCATGATTCAACATCTGTAATAAGATGCTGCAGATGTTCTATCAATTGGTTGTGGTGAGTGCCCTCTTCTACACGGTGGAGTGCTGGGGAGGCAGCATAAAGAAAAGGGATAATATTGGTTTTATTAGTATGCTGCTGCTGGAGTACGTGAATTTTCCCTTGGGAATTAATAAATAAAATAGAGTATCTATCTATCGTATCTATATTCAGTCTGTAACAACAAGGTGGAACCCAGCTCTGCACATGTGCCAAAGAATGTTGGAGCACAGAAGAGCTCTAATAGTATATTCAAGTGAGCTTGGACATTTTACATGTCCCAGTGCAGAAGAGTGGGTCATAGTGCCAAACTAGTTGAAGCCTTAACTCCAGTTGAGGAGGTAACCCTTAAAATGAGCAGAGCAGACTCCTCAGTATCATGCATTATTACCTCTGTGACTGTACTGAAGCATCTGCTGCAATCTAAGACAACTAGCAGTAGAGGGATCCAGACCCTCCAGAAGACAATGTTGGAAAGATGCAAACAGGATTCCGCAAGAAACTACTGCCTCATCAGATAGAACATCTGCTGTAATCAGCTCTGTTGAGAAGAACCCAAAAATTCCAAAATTGGAGGGAGAGTCCCAATAGTCTCTTGGATGGCATCTACGAAATGATAATGACCTCACAGGGTCATTATGAAGAGGTGGTTCGAGGAATAAGTAAAGAGCTGGAGCAGTACCTTAAAAAGCCTATTATTGACAGGATGACAGGTTGGAATCGTGGAGTCAGAACAGCAACTGATTTAACCATCCTTCCTTTCAAGCAAGGATGTATCTCACTATTCCACCCTCTACAGTCCCATGTAAGAGGATTTTAGCACAGTGGCGAACATTTATGAGGATCACTTTCAGGTGAAAAAGCAGAGAAAGTCTGTTTTTGCCTTTACAATCAAATGGTATATTGGAAATATTGAGACTTTTTTCAGTGTTGTGGAACCATTTTTGCAATCAGTGTTATTAACTGCCTTTAAGCTTATTTAAATGTTAAATGAAAACATGTTCATGTAAAAAAATGTGCTTAATATCTTTGTTTTCATTTATGTTTTAAACACACCAGCAATATTGTTACAATATGAATCGGTAATTGGATATCTTTCCTGACCACATATCAATAATGTTATCAGGCTAAAAAATCAATATCAGTAGGTCACTACTCACGAGTATACTATATGATGTAGAGGAGCCCCGGAAATGGCCAATTTTTGCAACTAACAAAATTAAATTCACAATGGATTGAAAAAAATATCAAAAGGAACTTGGTATTCCAAAATAAACCTCCTTTATTTTCATTGTTATGGTTCTATAATATCTTCTCCTAGGCCTTTCGACTGGCATGACACTTTAATTACATTATTCACACAATTTTTAACTCAGATTTATGGTCTGAAGAGGCTGCTCTTGACCTATCCTCAAACCTAAATTAAGACAGAAGAAACCAATGTAATAAAGGATTTATAATAAAACACCCAAAGAAGGATAAAAAACAAGGATAAAACAAAGTACAAGCAAATAGGGATAACACAATTATTCTGCCACAGGATGGGATAATGGAGGTCAAAAGGAACAGAGTAAACTGGAAGATTAATCTTAGTTAAAAGGGATAACGATAATGGGAGAAAGCCAAAACATTTTTCAAAAGTCAAAGCCAAAACTACTAAGCAAAACAATTGTAATCAGAAGATCAGTACTAAAGCGTTTGCAAGAATGTTTTCAGAAAGTATCCAAACACTGGACATGCGGTGCTTATTTAAATCTCATCGCAGCCTGACTTTTGAAACTAAGCGCCCTAGCATCGGGTCGTCAACGTGGGGTAACGGCTCAGAATGGCAGCACATTCTAAAAACAAAATGCAGTCAAAGTACAATAAAAACATAATGATATATAAAATTAACAAGGCTTAAATTTATTTTTACAATTTCCGAAAAAAATTTTTTACAAAGCCAAGGAAAAATGGTAAAGTATTGGCTCTCATAACAACAATAAACCTCCACCCCCTTGTTGACTAACAGTTTAATGTTTCCGGAATTCTACTGAGGTACATAATACACTCATCCAAAATGTCTCAAATCAAAGACTACCCCCTTCAACACCTCCAATACCTTTGTGCATAATCTGTGGCCACTCTTCCACCTTCCAGTTAAGTTATTGCTAGACATTATTCTCATGACTTCTCAGAAGCTCTCTGGCTGCAGGGACTTTTCAAACCCAGCCTGTTAGTAATTAAAGGTTCACTTTTCATTCCTTTTTAAAAACTTGTGCTGATCTCCTTTAGGATTAGGGGAGCCAGGCAAGAGCTCAACCCAGTGACTGCTCTTATCCCTGTAATCACAGGTCTAACATTGGCTTTAAAGTATCTGAATATCACGGCAGTACTTTTGCTACATTCCCTTGAAGAAGAATCCTCTTTAAAACCCAGTAATGTCATCATGGGAATGTTGGTGTATACTACCTGAGCTTGCTATTATAATGCTATGGATTATTTTACTATATATTGATATTGCTAAATATAAACCAAAATTAAAGCTGGGCCAGGAAAAAAATGGAAGCCAGCTGGTGCAAATAAAGACAGGGCTAAAACCCCCATGTTGTATCGTAGTAGATCTACTTGAACATCGTATGGGACCCTAAATAGAGTAATAGCATAGTTTCCTCCTAGGCAATTTGATTTGTGCCATCTGTAAGTCTAATTCTACAGGTACTGAAGAGAGGTGAAAATATGCATAGTGTTTATGCCTTGGGAGGCAGAATAAATAGTGAGTGCATAAACATATGCTGCTGATGGGAATTAAAATAAATGTGATGTTGTACTGGGTAAAGAAAATAGATAATTCCTACCAAACGCTAATGTGAAACATAAGATGTCCTGCTCCTATCAGTACATTCAAAAATATGGAGTACTTGTTGAAAATATATATACAAATTGTGATTTGTATATGTGATTTGCACATTTGAGGAGACTATATATATTAGAAGCATGTTGGATTAGTATCCCTAAACAAAAACATGTTGCAATAAATACAATTGTTATATCCAACATATGGAAAGGTATGTAGCCCTGTGCAGCAGTCAAAACCAAAAAAAAGAAAAATTTCAGTGCAGAGTATTAGCACCTGTTGTATATAAAAACAGAAGCCACAATTATCAGTAAAAGGGATATTAAGAATGAAAAATCACATACTTGCTAGTATTGCTACACATGACAGATCACTTAGTCATTATTTAAGATGGCAGAACAGTAAACCAAGTATCCCAAGTTTAAGATGAAATCTCTACAAATCTTCAGTCATGCTTTAGTTACTTAGGGAGAAATTCTAAATTAGTTAAGTTGGAGGTATTTGACCATGCGATTTTTTTAACATCCAGTCATGTGTAACATTCAATGTATCTGTTCAGCTTATAAATAAATATACTGTTTGCGCTTGAATACTTTAAATAAACATGACACTTTAATAAATGAATTTGAGTGTATTCTGTAATGCATACAAATTTCACATTATTATAAATTAATAGATAATCATATTGTATGAAGCAAATAGTGCTAATTACAAAATGAAATTTGCCTTTTTTATAGTGTAAACAGCACAGAGACTTGAGTGTATTTATCATGTTACACAATAAACACTGCAGGTGGCCACCTCATTAGCAAAACTTTGTCCATTCATCAGCTCCATTTTGCAAGTTTTCAAATGGTTAGGTCAGTATTATTTTTATTTAATAAGGTTAGTTTTTTTCATTAAGAAATCTTTTTGTGACCTAAAATGGCACAATACTAATGTAAGTCTTATAGTTTACTACTTAAAAATTAACCGTTAGTATTATTTTCCTCTACTAAAATACTGAAAGGGTATTTGGGTGTCAACATTTTACTTTCCAGTGGGTACATGTCTGCTACCTCCAGTTCTGTCTCCTGCTTCTGTAACAAATTACTCCTGACACTCTTCTCCACCCATTCCACCCTGCCTGCACTCTCTTTTTCACCTCTCTTCCACAATCCCCATTACTCTGTACTGTTGATCCCAAGTATTTAAACTCATCCACCTTCGCCAACTCTACTCCTTGCATCCTCACCATTCCCCTGACCTCCCTTTCATTTACACACATGTATTCTGTCTTGTTCCTACTGACCTTCATTCCTTTCCTCTCTAGAGCATATCTCCACCACTCCAGGGTCTCCTCAACCTGCTCCCTACTATCGTTACAGATCACAGTGTCATCAGCAAACATCATAGTCCATGGAGACTCCTGTCTAATCTTGTCTATCAACCTGTCCATCATCATTGCAAATAAGAAAGGGCTCAGAGCCGATCCTTGATGTAATCCCACCTCCACCTTGAATGCATCCGTCACTCCTACTGCAGACCTCACCACAGTCACACTTCCCTCGTACATATCCTGTACAACTCTTAAATACTTCTCTGCCACTTACAACTTCCTCATACAATACCACAACTCCTCTCGAGGCACCCTGCCATATGCTTTCTCCAGGTCCACAAAGACGCAATGCAACTCCTTCTGGCCTTCTCTATACTTCTCCTTCAACACCCTCAGAGCAAACATCGCATCTGTGTTGCTCTTTCTTGGCATGAAACCATACTGCTGCTCACTAATCATCACCTCACTTCTTAACCTAGCTTCCACTACTCTTTCCCATAACTTCATGTTGTGCCTCATCAATTTTATCCCCCTGCAGTTACTACAATCCTGCACATCCCCCTAATTCTTAAATATTGGCACCAGTACACTTCTTCTCCACTCCTCAGGCACCCTCTCACTTTCCAAGATTCCATTAAACAATCTGGTTAAAACTTCCATGCTTCAACAGGTATGTCATTTGGACTAATGGCTTTTCCATTCTTCATCCTCTTTATAGCTGTCCTTACTTCCTCCTTGCTAATCCGTTGCACTTCCTGATTCACTATGTCCACATCATCCAACCTCTTCTCTCTCTCATTCTCTTCA
This sequence comes from Polypterus bichir lapradei, assembly GCA_026402145.1. Lineage (NCBI taxonomy): Eukaryota > Metazoa > Chordata > Cladistia > Polypteriformes > Polypteridae > Polypterus > Polypterus bichir. The sequence goes on along the minus strand of JANRMT010062819.1, from coordinate 20,074,873 downwards.
TTCATCAGCCTCTCAAAGTAATCTTTCCATCTGCTCAACACACTCTCCTTGCTTGTGAGTATGTTTCCATCTTTCTGCACATCTTTCCTAGATCGATCCCTCTGTCTAGCAAATCGGTACAGGTCCTTTTCTTCCTCCTTTGTGTCCAACCTCTCATACAACTCATCATACGCCTTTTCTTTAGCCTTCGCCACCTCTCTCTTCACCTTGCGCCTTATCTCCTTGTACTCTTGTCTACTTTCTGCATCTCTCTGACTATCCCACTTCTTCTTTTCCATTCTGTTCTTCTGTATACTCTCCTGTACTTTCCCATTCCACCACCAGGTTTCCCTTTCTTCCTTCCTCTGTCCAGAGGCCACGTCATGCACCCTTCTTGCTGTCACCCTTACTACACCTGCTTTAGTTTCCCAACTGTCTGGTAATTCTTCACTACCACCCAGTGCCTGTCTTACCTTCTCCCTAAACTCAACCTTGCAGTCTTCCTTTTTCAACTTCCACCATTTGATCCTTGGCTCTGCCCTTACTCTCTTCCTCTTCTTGATCTCCAACGTCATTCTACAGACCACCATCCTATGCTGCTTAACTATACTTTCCCCTGCCACCACTTTGCAGTCTTAAATCTCCTTCAGATTAACTCTTCTGCATAGAATGTAATCTTCCTGTGTGCTTCTTGCTCCATTCTTGTATGTAACTCTATGTTCCTCCCTCTTCTTAACAAAATCCACTATCCTCTGACCTTCTTCATTCCTCTTCTTGACACCATACCTACCCATCACCTCCTTGTCTTCTCTGTTCACCTCACCAACATGTCCAATAAAACCTGCTCCAATCACCACTTTCTGTCCCTTGGGTTGAAAGGGACAGCTACTCTGGGAAAGGGACAAAGCTTTTAAATTAGGAGACACCTCAGCCTATAGAGCTGCCAGAGCTAACCTCAAGGAGGGCATCAAGTCTGCTAAACTAATGTACAAACAATGGATTGAGGAGGACTTTGACAGTAACTCAGACTCACAGTGGATGTGGAAAGGCATCTGATTAATCATGGATTACAAAAAGAAAAATGACGTACAATACATACTGGCCAATAACAATGCCAACCTAGCAGAGCAACTTAACAGTATCTTTGCACGGTTTGACAAGGACAATAACCAGCCTCCAGTCAGCTTCGAGCTGACTCACAGCCTTTGGTCGTACACATACATGATGCGTGGAGGGCACTCGAAAATATCAATACAAGGAAGGCAGCAGGTCCTGATAATGTGCAAGGATTAGCAGAGGTATTTACACACATATTCAACCTCTCTCTCTCCTCAGGTGTAGTCCCCTTGTGTCTGAAATCCAGAACCATTGTAACTGTTCCCAAAAACATGAGGATAACCTGTATTAATGACTATCAAAGCAGTCGCTCTCACCCCTGTCATCGCAAAGTGCTTTGAACGACTGGTAATCATCCACATCAAAGCCTCCATCCCAGCTGATCTAGACCAACACCAGTTTGCCTATCGGTGACCAGATCAACTGAGGATGCCATCTGTGTGCCTCTACATGCTGCCCTCTCGCACCTGGAAAAGCCCAACAGATATGTTAGGATGCTCCTTATTGACAACGACTCTGCATTTAATACCATCATACCTAAGCAGCTGATCAAAAAACTCTAGGACTTGCTCCATCCATATGCAACTGGTTACTGGATTTTCTCACCAACCTCCCCCAGTCTGTCAGGATGGGCAAACACACATCCTCCACCCTTACCATGAGCACTGGTGTGCCACAAGGATGTGTACTAAGTCCCCTTCTCTATTCACCCATGACTGTCAACCCATCCACCAATCAAACATTATTGTTAAATGTGTGAATGATACGACTGTCATTGGGCTTGTAATAGACAACAATGAAGCTGCATATAGGGAAGAGGCTCAGAATCTGACAGCATGGTGCAACACCAACAACCTTGTCTTAAATACCAAAAAGACCAAAGAAGTTATTCTGGAATTTAGGACCACTAAAAAGACCAATTACAGTCCGATAACAATCAATGCAGATGCTTTGGAGAGAGTTTCCAGCTTTAAGTTTCTAGGAGTCACCATCTCAGAGGACCTGTCCTGGGCTGACAACAACTTGGCTATAATAGGCAAAGCACAACAACACCTCTATTTTCTCAGGAAACTAAGGAGAGCTGACCTCCCCCAGAAGCTGCTGGTTAATTTCTAGAGATGCACTATAGAGAGCATCTTAACTAACTGCATGATGGCCTGGTACAACAGCTGCACCAAGGCTGCTAAAGAAGCCCTGCAGCAGGTCGTAAAAACAGCAAAGGCCATTATTGGGACTGAACTGCCATCACTCGAACTCTTGTATAAGACTTGCTGTGTGAGAAGGGCCAGAAACATTCTCAAGGACAAAACTCATCCTGGAAATTCTTTGTTTGAGCTCCTCCCGTCAGGCAGACGCTTTAGTGATCGTTGTTAACCCGGGGCTCGACCAATCCAGTATGGAAATTTGTATTGTTGTCCGCATATTGATTTGGCAAAATTTTACACCGGATGCCCTTCTTGACGTAATCCTCCCCATTTATCCGGGCTTAGGACCGGCATGAAGAAACACACTGGTTTGTGCATCCCCTGTGGCTGGGTTACAAATTCAATAAATACTCCTGAAAACTCTTAACAGCAGTGTGGACTGCTAATATACAACTTTGACTAAAAATATTATGAAACTTCGAACAACATCAAAGCACTCACTGTGCCAAGATGCACTGTGTCATACGTGTGCAAGTAGGAGGAAGCTGAGTGGACCAAGTGGAGGTTACCTGTCAGGCCAGAGGGTGGCAGGGTGCACTAATCCTACTTCTGTTATTTCTTTAGGCCAGCTAAGGGAAAACCTACCTGAAGTACCATCAACAATTTCTGGTTCCAGCGCCACGAACGACGCCACTTCCGGTTCTGGGCACAGGCGACGTCACTTCCAGTTTTGACCTTTAAAACCGCCATCATCTCACTATTCAATTCACTTCAATCTGGGAGCTCAACTAAGCAACAATGCTTGATTTAAGTACCCAATTATAGCCAGGGACAATATACAGGTGGCTGCCCCAAACCTTTTTTGTGTGTTGAGACCGAATCGTTTACAACTGTTATTTTACATGTAGGACTTGTGACTTAACAAACTAGTCAATAAATAAATATATACATAAAGTAGATCTATGGCAACCTAAATTTATATTTAGAGATTTTGCACAATAAATTTGAGATATCTTTGCAGTTCACCTTTTAAAAAAAATGTTCCTTTAAATATGCTTGCAATAAATTTTGAGATATGTGAAATGCATTTCCAGACATCTGAAATGCATTTTGAGATATCTCAAAATAACATCTTGTAAAATTCCATATGCATTTAATGGGACTTCCTTCCTTAATTTAAAATATTTTAAAATGAGCAGGAAGTTATTTGAACATATCCTGAAATGAATTTCAGAAATCTCAAAATAGAACAGAAACTATTTTGAGACATCTGGAAACATGTGTGAGATATCTAGAATTGTATATTGATTGTAAAGAATAAGCGCAAACACAAGATTTGGGGATCCACCCTGTATGTTGTTAGATGAGAAATCTTTAGAGACTGATACTGGTTGGCAATCTGGGCCGGGTGAATAGGTGAACTGAATGGTTTTATAGAGGGAGAACAGGAAGGGCGTGTTATAGATCAGGAAGTCGCATAAGGTCATCAGAAAGTGTCGAAAGTGAGGTCATTTTAGGGGGCTGGAAGTGATGTCATCTGTAGGGGCCTGGGAGTGAGGTCAGGATTAAGCGGAAGTGATGTCAGGAACAGGCTGAAGTGAGAGGTTTAGTTGGGTTTTTCTTCTGAAGGTCTGTGGGAAGAGAAGGAGTGGTATTAGTAGTCAGTGTCAACCCCTGGTCCGGCGTGTCAACTCCCTGATTTGAACCCTTTGACTGCCTCTCAAGCACACATGTGTGGCAAGATCAATGAAACACAGGTCAATATAAAGGTATTTCAAATACATTTTATGATATTGTGATTATATTTGTGTATAACTTTAAAATAATATACATACTACTAGGGGCTTCACTTTCCAACACCCCCGGCCTGTGCTATGCGCCACCCACTACACATCTCTGCCGCTCATGTTATGAAGGAGGGGGGCTGAACACACTCCAAGGAGATGCGGTCACTCCTCCGAAACCCCCTCTTAAATGGTGATACAATGGGAAACAAATACAGGTTTTTTTTACCTCCTCTTTGCTCAATCAGCTGCTGCATGCATCTCGCGCAGCACTTCATACATTTAAAAGCCTGTGCAGCAGCTGTCCTACTCTTTGTCTTTTATTTCCGGCCTCAGACGTGGTTAAATCTCTTGGCACAAAGTCTCGTCTCACAGGACGTGAGTTCTTCATATTTTTTAGTTTATAATTTAAAAACGGAATAAGAATCTGAAAATCTAACAACATCACATTAAAGTTTGATACATTCTGAAAAGAATGATACCAAACATATATATGGAGGTTTTAAAATAAGCCCGATTTAAAGTGTGACAATAAACGTGACATAAAATCGTTGCACAACATCGTTGCACTTTTAGGCTTAGGATTTTATATATAAAGAGTAGATTTTGAGATGCATTGTAAGATATCTCAATTACATTTCCAGATACCTGAAACAGCTTCCTGTCCATTTTCAGATTTTTGAAATGCATTTCAGGATATGTCAAAATAATTTTCTTCTTATTTTAAGATATCTTAAAATTGACAGGTAGTATAGGCAGTTTTACAGGAATTATTTTGAGGTCTTTTGAACTGCATTTCTGATATCTCAAAATACAAAAGAATTTATTTCAAGATATCTTGCGGTGTGTTTGAGATATATTAAAATTAATGTTCTATATCTTGAATTTATTTAAGGTGTCTTTCATGCATTTCCAGATATCCTTACATACATTCTGAGACATCTCTAAATGTTAATCCAGCTTGTCATATACTGTATATACAATTAACTCTAGAATATAATCACTATCTATAAAAGATCATATATCTAGCATTTTTTATAAGTGCAATATATACACAACAGTTTTCTAAATTAATAGAACAAATCCACAGCAGCAACATCTAATATTTCTGAATAAAAACTGAAAGAGATAATGTTTTAATTAAATCATTCATTACAAAATGAAGTCTTTTCCACATTTTCAAACCTACTAGCAGGATGTGACAGCCATCCTCTTGCATGTTTTGTTTGCTCTTTGTTTATTTCTCTTGTTGATTATGGGGCTTTGAATTCCAAAAACAGTCAGGAGTGGAAAAACATACAAATAAATTATGACCGATGAGAAGAAGAATATAAATGATATGAAGTTTGACAGATCAGTTTACAAAAGTAGTGCAGGTTATGCAATCCTGAACTGGAAATCTCATGTGATCCCCAAGCAATGTTACTCTGCACCTTTTTTAGCAACTAAAAATGCATTTCAGCAAAAAAGCACATCCCTTTTGAATTACTGCAACTGTATTAGATAGATTCTTGTGGAACTGTGACCTGACTAGGAGATGAATGCATCCACCACAAATTGTAAAGACATATAGTGGGAAAATCTTATGCAATCAATCAGCTAACGCATATTTTTGGCAAACTTTAAATATCATTCATGTTCATTTTAAATGATTTAAACACAACAAAAAATGTTAGGCCGAACATTACAAAAAAAAAAAAAATAAATAAAGAGAAGCATATGTAGTGTGTGGTCTCTAATAAGACAATTTACTAAGTAATCTACACTTTGCACTTTCTAACTTGGTACTCCTTCAGGACATATTCAGATCAGGGAAAGATAGCCTAAATTTGATAACTATCTTGACCTATTTAAAAATATATGCATACCACTAATGTACACTACAAGTGCTCATATAATGCATTCATTAAATAAGTTCCCACAAAACAAAATTGTACATTGTATACTTCTGCCACGAAAGCTTAAATCACACAAATTCAAAGTAAATGACACAAAATATGTATGGGATTCAAGCCTGCTTCCTGAAGTAACATTTTTCATACAACATCAGATAATTGTCTATGTGTCTATTGCTTGGTAGGAGAAATGTTTTCAAAATTTAATTGAGCATAATTTGCATCATTACTGGACCATAATTTGACTACGTCAATACTCCAGACTTTTACTACACAGTAAATAAGAAAATCAAGTAAGTTTTAAAATTAAATTTACAATAGACTCTAATGCTATCAATGTATATTGCATAGTAACAAGTGCCACATTTTTATTTTAAATAAGTATAGTTTAAATCGCTAGGAAAGGTACTCTGTATTTTTTTAGATTTAATGCCAGTCCATTTCAGAAAACACACTATGCTAAACATAGAGGAGCACAGAAGCTTTTAGAAGCCTGCAGTCTCACCTTTCATATCTGTAGGAAGTCACACATAATCTGTAACATTTCACTGATGCTTAAAGTCAGAAAACTGATAAGTGGGCACTGACCTCTACATGTTCAGTGATGGCTATAAAAATATTATCAGAAGGTTAACTTTTCAGCTTCTGACACAGCTTCCTTCAAGAAAACATGAAGGTCACAATTGGGCCAAAGTTAGAAAGACATTATAGAGACATTAACCCAAGGGCAAAATTAGGAGATTGTTAGGAGCTACTAATAATGAATGCTTGATATTAATAGGCAGCTCCTGAGATAATTTAAAGAAAAAAGCCCTCTATTTCTTCTTAGTTACTCTTTGTTATATATTTTCTTTCTTCATATGCAGTTCCTATTGCTTGGTATTCCCACTTAATTAAACCAGATGGTTTTAACATTTTCCGTAGCCGGCACACCTTGGATTCCCCAAATGTGCTCACTTGCGCTCATGAAAAAAATACATTCAGTTTCTTTATTTGAGAAGACCACAAAATCTAACCTTTGAGTTATATTGTAGCATCACTGCTTACAAATAAGCTATCACTTACCTTGAATAATAACAACATGTGTAGCTGTGAATCTCTGATTACACAGGACACTCTAAAATGGTAGTCATTGATAACTGGAATGGTACCAGAGATGATATAGTAAAAAAAAATTTAAATAGAGTTTTGTAAAATGTAGAAATAACTAGAGAAGTCCTCAAAGGGTATCCACCATCTTTGGCAGAAGTTCTGTATAATACACTGTCAAATTTTAATCTAAAGAGTCTAAATAATATTATTGCTGAATCAGCAGCAAACATAGCTGTTACTTTGAATAATTAAAACTCCTCTGCTGTGGCACTTGATGTTAGCGCTACTTTGAGCAAGCTGCCATTTGTGGCCTAGAAAAGAGACGTTAGAACAGTGTTTCTCAACCTTTAAGAATTTGCGACCCGAGTTTTCATAACAGTTTTAATCGCGTCCCCCTTAACATTTTTTTGAAATGTAGATGAATATTTTATTATACCTACTTAACTTTTATCGACATTTATCTAACTCTATATTTATTGTTCTAGTATCAGAATGTAGTTTAAGTTAATTTGTTTTGGTTTCAACAGATGTTTTTTTTTCATATTTTTGATTCTTGTTTTCTTTTTTTTCACATCTTCACGCCCCCCTAGGGGGGCCCGCCCCACAGGTTGAGAACCACTGTGTTAGAGTGATTAGGAATCTTAGGCATCAATTGCTACCAACACGGTACCAGAATTTAATGATATACTTCAATTATGAACTCCAAGACATGGTGTATATTATTGTAGGGTGTCTGGAAGGGAAGGATGCCCAGTTGGCACAAGCTATCTGCAATGCTGTTGTTATTCTTTTGTAAATCTATTAACTGATCAATTAAAATCTACCACATGTTTTGCGACTGAGATTTTGAATTACATTTTAACAAGTTTCTGAAACTCTGTATTATTTATTTAACTACATACATGCTTCTGTACACGAATATTTTAAGTAGCTTTTTGACATAATATAATTGTAAACATATAACAACAGCAACATTTATTTCTAAAGCACATTTTCACACAAAGGATGTAGCTCAAAATGCTTTACAAAATGTCAAAGAAATAAAAGAAAGGAAAAAACAAATTAAAATTAGTTAAGAATAATAATGAATAAATGGAAATAAGAAATACAGTGGTGTGAAAAACTATTTGCCCCCTTCCTGATTTCTTATTCTTTTGCATGTTTGTCACACAAAATGTTTCTGATCATCAAACACATTTAACCATTAGTCAAATATAACACAAGTAAACACAAAATGCAGTTTTTAAATGATGTTTTTTATTATTTAGGGAGAAAAAAAAATCCAAACCTACATGGCCCTGTGTGAAAAAGTAATTGCCCCCTGAACCTAATAACTGGTTGGGCCACCCTTAGCAGCAATAACTGCAATCAAGCGTTTGCGATAACTTGCAATGAGTCTTTTACAGCGCTCTGGAGGAATT
>JANRMT010062819.1:20017707-20061441 GCA_026402145.1 Polypterus bichir lapradei | reverse complement strand
AATTCCTCCAGAGCGCTGTAAAAGACTCATTGCAAGTTATCGCAAACACTTGATTGCAGTTATTGCTGCTAAGGGTGGCCCAACCTGTTATTAGGTTCAGGGGGCAATTACTTTTTCACACAGGGCCATGTAGGTTTGGATTTTTTTTTCTCCCTAAATAATAAAAACCATTTTGTGTTTACTTGTGTTATATTTGACTAATGGTTAAATGTGTTTGATGATCAGAAACATTTTGTGTGACAAACATGCAAAAGAATAAGAAATCAGGAAGGGGGCAAATAGTTTTTCACACCACTGTATATCATGTAATTTTAGGTCTGTCTCATTGTTGTTTAATTCTCCTCACATATAGAATTTGAGCCCAGTTTATTTCTTTAAGCTTTGTGCTTCTGTTCAAAGATAGCATAAAGGTATTTATTTTAGGTTGTTTTAAGTTTAGGCTGAAACCAGATATACGATATATGAAATATTTCTAAATATTGCCTTATAGAGACAGTTCTTAAAGTAAGGGTGGTGATTTTGAACTGCAGAGATCAGAGGTGGTCTTGTTAACCTGGTCTGAAAGAAAACAAGCTTTTGTTTACAATTAATCATCTACAGTCTCCTAAAAAAAACTATTAGACATGTAAATGTGTGTCGCGTGTGCAGAAAGCACGTTGCACATTTTAAAAATAAACATAACCTGATGCAAGAGAAAAACCTTGCTGTAGTATCAAATAATATAATGGCATCCGACAGCATGAATGGACGAATGGTAAATGTGAACAATATGTTGTTGCAGGTGCTCTGTCTCTCTGTTCTTCAGCATTACAACGATAGTGTAGGAGTCTATGTAAGCTTGAAAGAATTAGCAGCTATATTTATGAACATATCAACTGCAAAATATGCATTTAAAGTAAACGGTGAGCTGACAATGAAAAGCCACAGGAGATGCAGATTTCAGGACTCAAAATACCCAAGTCAACAAATCTGCTCTACCACACCAGATGAGGCTGCACAACATCCACTTTCTGACTGCTCATCTAAATGAATAACTAAACTAAGTTAACTTTATTGTCTAATTAAGAATGCAAATATACCATGACAAAATAGCTGCAGTGCATTGTATATGCATAGGAGCCCAGGAGCTGTGGTGGTCTTTGTCTGTGTGTGTATCTGTATGTCACAGCACTAATTAAAATGTGTAAATTGATCATTAAGCTTCAGTTACCTTGTGCTACTGAGCTCTTAAATGGATACCAGCAATTTTAGCCTTTTATTTTATTTTCTCTCTGTGTCAAGAATTTTGTCCAATATCTTTTACTCTCTCCCTGAAACCCTGGTGGCAGTTTAACATGTACAGAGTAGGGAAATTGGAGGCAGTTGTTTTAGGAAGAAGCCCTGTGGGTGTAGCCATTGCAGTGCAGGATTTTGCTACAATTCACTACTTTTTAACCAGCTGTTCCCAGATGTGTATTCTCAATTGAGAATCACATCTGGCCCCGCAAGATTAAAATTTTGCTGATGGACTCTGTCAAAACATCATAAACTGTTATATTATGATTCTCTATTTTCTGGAGTCTTTGTTGCATTTTTTACAAAGTATAGGCTTCTTATGTCATTGGTAGTTTGACATACTAATTTAAAAAATAATTTTTTGATTTCAGCAGCTGTTTGGCAAAGTGGCATCTTTCTCATACATCTAGTGCAGGGGTCGCCAACTCTGGTCCTGGAGGACCACCGTGGCTGCAGGTTTTCATTCTAACCCTTTTTTCAATGAGTGCCCTGTTTGTGCTGCTAATGAACTTCTTGTGAATTCACTTAAATTTAATTGCTTTTTTAAGATTTCTTCATTGTTCCTCTGAATTGCTTCATTTCTTTCCTTAAATGGCACCCAAACAGAAAAGAAAAAGAAGGGAACCAGAAGAAGACCAACTAAGTCAGGGCCTCAAACTCTAACCTATTTCACTCCAACCAGCTGTTAAATGAGGTGACGATTCTTGTCGTTAATTAAATCAGTTCTTTAATTCTATGGCTTTTTGCTGCTCTCGTGGTGCATTAGCAGACATTTCTGAAATTGTTGATTTTCTCTTGGGGACCTGAGCAGACCAACATTCCTGAGACCTTCATTGTTCTTTATTTTCAGATATTGTATGATGGACATCAGGGGCCTCATGTATAAACGGTGTATACGCACAGAAATGTTGCGTAAGAACGTTTCCACGTTAATATAACCTAAACTTGGCGTAAAGCCACGCACATTTCCATGGTACCTCATACCCTGTCGTACGCAAGTTCTCTGCTCGGTTTTGCAGACTGGCAGCACCCAGCGTCAAAGCAGTGCTACTGTTCCTGTGTGGTTATTCTTTCTTTTCCTGACGCGGCTTTATAAATACACTGAAATTAACCGCATATTGTTTATTAGTTTAATGCATCTGATTGTAATTAACCAGTAACAATATAATGGTCGACGGAATGGTCAAACTATTCTAAATACCATAGCTGCTTTAGCGTTGTTACTCTCACTGCACTTTCTTTTTCTTCCTTTAGCTGCTCCTGTTAGGGGTTGCCACAGTGGATCATCTTTTTCCATATTACTCTCACTGCACCACTCGGAGAAGCTGATCGGAAAGAGAATTATCGGTATACAGCATCAAGCACACGCTGCCTCAGCCATGCTTCCTATTTGAACTGCTTCTCATAAGACAAATGCTTCAAACCTTTCCTGTACGGACCTCGCAGTTCAGAAACAATTAAATCCCAAGAACTCGAAACACACTCAATCAGTCCATCAACTGCTCCTTGTAGAACTGTTAGTACTTATAAGTACAGTTACCTCACTGTAAACTTGCAGTACAGTTATAATATTGCACAACCTGAGCCACTTTATAAAGAGTGCATTTACATATGATGACGATATCATTTTTAAGATGAAATGCAGCAAAATATGTTTATTATATTATACACATAAAACTTTAACTTCATTTAAATAATCTATATTGTTAATAATTAAAGGACACGGTGTTGCTACGCTAGCAAGGATCTGGTGCTACGCTCATGATTGTTCCTGCCTTGCACTGTATGCTTCACTGGGACTGGCGTGAAGGATAGAATAATTAAACATGTACTACGAAGATATTTCAATGTTCCTTAAAAGTTTTGAAGAATCGCGTTATAAGCTTACAGATGGCTTAACGTCCATTACAGAGCTGATTGTGTGGCGATCGGTTACTTGGAGAAAGAAAAGGAAGGACAGGAATTGGAGGTTAGTACGTTTGAAAGAGACAGTACTGCAGGGGCGGCCTTAGGCATGTGCAAACTGTGCACCTGCACATGGCGGCCAAATCCCAGGGGCCGCCACACCAATATATATTGAATATAAAACAGAAAGAGAAAATAACGCCACAGCTAAAAACGCAGCGGCAAATTTTGGCAAAAGTTAAACGCTTGTGTCATGAGCCCGAGGCGGCTATGCAGTGTCCACAACGGACGTGGCCATCCACCGTGCATAAAATACCATATTGACATTGGTGAGCGAAGGAGCCACCGATTCTTCCTCTGCCCAGGGCCTCCACGAGCCTAGAGCCGCCCCTGAGTACTGCTGCAATAAATTATTTCATCGAAGGTCGCACACAATCACTGGGCCACCGTGTTCCCATGTTTAATAACGTGCTTTAACTCCCGTCATCATGAAAATTATATCACGTATACATCTCAGTATTTTAGTTATTCAGAGAGCTGTAATATCACGAATGTAATGGATTCTATATTCTGTCAGAGGTAGAGAAAGCCGGTTTAAGAAGCACATAGTGATTCACATACATAGGGCACATAGAAGAACACATACAAAACAAAGCATTTAACGTGCTACTTTACTTACGATGTGATTTGAGAAACTAGTTAATTAAACGATTTTAAGATGAAGTTTATGATGTTCTACTTTAATGACAAAATAAACTACATGATTAAAGTGGAAATTTCGAGATTGGAGTTGACATTTTGTGCTTTTTCCCCATTGTGTGCATTTTTTTTTTCTCTGTACCCTAATAAGCTTTCATATGACACTCAGACAGTGGGCTATGACTCGAATTTTCATGGCGACTATGACATCTGACAACTTCTTTTTTATTTCCGGCACTGTGCGACTTTGTGAACTTGAGCTTTCGAGTTTCTCCGACACGCTATGTCACTCGATTAGCTTCCTTTTGTTGTTTATACCACTGTTTAAACCAACAAATAGTACATTTTTCCTTGCCTCCACTTGGTATTCGCTGAAATTCTTCCATTTTCCCTCTTGCTTTTGTCATTGTCTTTTCACGGAACATTGAGCTTAAGGGCTATTTATATTGATTTGCATATTCAAAGAGGCGTAATTCTGGGAGGAGTTGGGGCGGGACAGCAGGCGCATGCATGAGCGTTACTTTTCATGCTGACCAGGATTTACGTAGCAGAAGAACGCGGAAGTTCGTTATTGCACAGATTCCTGCATCTGGATTTTTCTGTGGTAAGCACATTTCAGCTTTTGTACTTACGTCATGTTATAGTGTGAGTTCTATGCATGGCGTTATGCATGATGCCCCAGTTGTTTTGGCTCATTTTGTATTTCATTATTGTTTGGCTGCCTTTTAAGGAAAAAGAAACAGTTAAGGGGCCTGAGTCTTCAAGAGCAAGTCAATTAAAATTAATTCAAAAGAAGTCAATTAGCAGAAAAAACAGAATACTCATTAAGAAAAGGGTTAGAATGAAAACCTGCAGCCACGGTGGTCCTACAGGACCGGAGTTGGCGACCTCTGATCTAGTGTACTGCCTTAAAATTCTATGCTCAATCAATCCCTGTGTGTATAATGGACCAATCTGCGATGGACTGGTTCCCCACCAAGGGTTAGTTCCTGCTTTGATGGTTAGCTCCTTGATGATTAACTCTTTTTGCCTCCCTAGTTTAGATTAAGCAGCTTTGAGCATGTTAATAATAGATTACATCACAGTAATCCAGTTTTTGTATTCCACACTCTTTGGATTTTCCCATATTATATTCAGGTTATTAAAGACCCTCATTATTTTAATACCCCCTTTTAAATGCTCACTCATTTAAGGTTATTTCTCCGAGCTGCACATGCACTTTAATAGCATAGACCGTTATATTTATGATTGGTAAATACTTTAAAGGTACACACTATAATCAGTTTAAAAACTAGAGTAATATGAATAAGACTATATTTTGCCTTGCTGGTTTCTGATATATTGCAATGCGGCTTATTTTCTATTACAACGAAACCAACAGACCTTATGATGTCACAAAGTATAAAGTCTTGCAAAAACATGGAGCTTGAACAAAGAGAAAGTCATATGGTGTTAAACGTGATAACTAGCACTGACACTAAAATAAGAAAAAAACAAAAAAAAAATCCTACATTAAGATCCTTAGAGCTTTCTTCACTTGTCACTTCAGAATAATTACCTGCCTACGTTACCTAAATCCAAATGGGTACAATCCAAATATGCACCCACAGAGTAAAAGAGAATATGGAACAGTGCAGTCAAATAAGGAAACCACTACCATATACTAAAAACATCCCCAACACTGCCTGGGCCAGGATGGGAACCCAAGACACTGGCAGCAACATTAAGCACTGTTCCACCATGTGAGTTTATTTATTGTTTTTTATTTGTATGCCTTTTGGTATGCAATCATTTTACAATCTTTAATTTGTTACTGACATTTTTTTCCTTTCATCAAGATAATTATGAATAAACAAACTGAGATGTACCTAATTATTAACCAGTTGTGCTTCAGCAGGGTCATTTATTTGGGGCTGCACTTGTTATTCTCATTGAATTCCCCATTAAGAAAGCGTAAGAAGACAGTTCATCCTTAGCAGAAATATAAAAGAATGTTCTCTGAATAAAACATTTTTAACTAAGCACTTGCCAAAATGTCTGTGAGAAAGCAAAGAATACATGGCAGGGATGTTTTAAATGCTACAGTATGTACTTGGCAACTCCAGGAACTATAACAAAAAGTCAATTAAACCAATAGTTCCATAATAAATGAAGAAGAGAGAGATACAGAGAGAAAAATGAGCTTCTGAATGTGACACTTAATGAAAAAGACCTGTAGCAGCTGCACGCCTGGTTTAACAAAAGATTCAAAAGAATAGCTGCTCATTTTTACTTAGCTTTTTTATCTCCTCTGCAGCACTACTGACCTTTTGAGAAAAGTAGCCGAAGCAGGGTAAAAATAACCTTAAACTCTAGCCTGTTGTGACCAGAGAGTAAATGTTTAGGCCGCAACTGTTAAAAACACCTACTCCATAGAAAAACGTTCATATTTTAAATTATTCATTAATTAAAGAAGTAATTCCTAAACAAAATTCTAAATTCGACATTTAAAAAATCAAAGAAACAGATTACAGGACTGAATGTTACTAACAATAATTATACTAAAGGCAAATGTATACAAATCCAAAATACTAAATCCAATATTGCAAAGCAAAATTTAAAAATACAAGAATCCAAAAGCCCAGGAAGAAAACTTGAAAAATGGAAAGGGATGGGCAGTTGCGGGAAAGATTTCAATCATTTTTATGGTGAAGGAGTTACTGTGCCGGTCGGCTCCATTCTCCCTCTGCCATTTTGGGAGCCTCTTGAACCAGACACCGTTGATAACACAACCAGATGAGTCTGGCAGATGAGGACAAGCACAACAAAAGCAGAGGGATGACGAAAAGGTCAATAGTGCTTTTATTAAAATAAATCAAATCAAAACAAATTGTTTTCAAAAAGTGCAGTGTTCCTTTTATAATAAATAAATGATCCATAAAAACAAAGTGTACCTGGAGGTTGAAATGCAAATAAATAAATTAATTAAAATGAAGTTAAAACTCAGGCACGAAATTTTTTATCCAGTTTGCGCCCTTTTACAAATCTGACTCTTCTTTGACTTGCCCTCTCCAGACCTTGCAGCCCGAGGAGAAGTCCCTCAGCAGGCAGAGACAACCTTCTTCTTCTGGCCTATGTCCCCATTGCTAATCTTATGGTGTCTGCTCCTTGCCCACCGCTGCCTTTCCAGACTTCATCTGACAAAACCGTGCTCTGTCCTCTCACCACCACCAATCCATTGGTTCGTGGCAGTGAGAGCACACTCCTGAGCCTAGTGGTCGCTCCTGCTACTTTGGCATTCAACAGAAGTGACTCCTGAGCACCGATCACATGCTCCTTCCTGGGTTTCCACTCCCGTCCGCCTGTTTCCTCTCATTACATCTGGTCACTTTCTCATGCTCCTGCCTCTGTTCTTCCTTTCTTCTTTAACCTCCATTTTCCTTCTTTTTTTTATTTTCCTCTTTTTTTTTTACGCATGTGCTTCCATTCTTTTAACAGGGAATTGGCATAGCTGCAGTAATCAACAGCTCCCGGTGCCAGTTAGGGTCACTGACGACCCTAAGTGCACGGCTGTCCCCTCCCGCATCATGCACAGTAACCACTCTCGCCATGCTACCACGCCCCCTCCAAAAAAAGACGCAATTATTTATTTAAAAGATGCCAATCAGCCACAGACCTCACTTTACCATACATCTTCCCCCTTAAAGCCACTAGTTGTACCGGAAGGCTCCATACATCAACCAACCCTGTGCAACTAGTGGAACAGATCCCCTGTGTGGCCCTACACTGCCCTAAAACCAAACAATAAATAGAAGCACTAAAACCAAACCATGCCACCAATTTTTAAAATCGGGATATTAAAAGAATAAGAACTTTAAAACAGACATAAGACCAAACAATAAATGATAATAAATATTCAGTCCTTAAAATGTCCTATTCAGGCTTGAGTTTTGTGGGTTCTTTAAAAAGTGAGACACCTATCCCACTTGCTGTTTTGTTTCCAGATCTTCGGTCCCCATCGCCAGCTCATCCCAACACTGCCACCATTTGTGACAGTGTCAGGTTCAAGTGGTCCTCAAAATTGTTGTGAGAGCATGCAGCCGACCTGCACCATCACAGATTAGTTTGTCTGACTTTTTCAACAGGGGTACTCATGTTTCAGTTTTTTTATGCTACAGTTAGTGGTCATTAACCTTTTAAGCCATAAGAACACTTTCTGAAATTAAAACAAATCTGTAGCGTTGCTCTTGCAGCACAAAATAATAATGGGATGAAGCCTTCAAAATGGCCCACAAAACAAATCTCAGGCTTTTAAATTTAAAATAAATCAGTATGTCTCACCTGGAGGAGAACTGTGAAAAGTCCAGCTGGAGTAGAGATAAGTGTACAGATAATTTTTATAAATGAGCCAAAAAGCAGTTGCTAAAAGTAATCATAGCAGACTAAGTCAAAAACACAATCCATATCCAGAGCAAAAAGTACTGAAAGCCAAAACAAATCAGAAATTACAAAAGGAACAATACCTTTCCCCCATTGCCATTAATAGGTCCAGGGGCACTCTCTTGAGTATCCACCCATAAAATACAAGGAATATGAGAGAAACACAAAACATTCGTAGAGGATGGGAGCATATGCTGATGGTATACAGCACGTTTCCACACACACCACACAAAGAACCACATTGGAACCCGAGTGTAGCCGTGCAAAGGGTTACACCTCAGTACCACTCCTAATTGCTGACACAGATCTTTAGCCTCAGAGCCACCACTCCGCCCACAGATACCAAATAATAACCAAATAGAATAAAAAAACAGACAATATAATTAAATCAGTTAATAATCTCTATATATAATCTTCATTTGGATCTTGATCTTTGTTTGTCCGTGAATGAATTGGAAGAAGAAGTACTAGATGGCAGTAGAGAGACAGCTAAAACATAGGCATTGCATTAAGAATCTTCTCCAGGCTTATACTACTGAAGACTGTAGTATGCCAGTCACACCTCAAAACACAGACATTCAAACTAAACAAATTGTTGTGCTTTAAATTAACTAAAGAGATCTTCATTTAGATCTTGATCTTTGTTTGTCCGCGAATTCCACGCATGCGTAGACCACCTTCCAGTTTAGTACGTTGTTGTTACTCACAGATGTCAACAATGTGCCGGAATAACAAAAGGGATGGTGGACAGTGTTACATTGGTTAGCTCCTGAGGCCTGGTTAGAGAATGAGTTTGCCGAAGATAAAAGGTACGTGCCTACGTAACATATGAATGAAAGAAAGACAGTAGGTAAAATGAATGACAACATAACAGCACGTTCCAGAAATTATTATTGTTATGTTGTAGCCAGCGAGTGCTGCGCCTCTCACAGTTGTACCGTGCCTTGCTCACATGTCAGTGAAGTGATCCCTATTTATGCTTTAAAGAGCCTGGATACCTATGTGTTCCCCTTTTATAACCATTGCTCCGTGTATATTGCCTTACTCTTTGGATTGCCACAAAGCAACCTGCAAGATTGGAGAAAGGTTGAGAAGAGATCGTGAGAGGAAACGACAGCGTCGTGAAAACAAGATGGACTGTGAACGGACAGAAGCAGAAATGCTCCTACACCACTCACATAATTACGATTCGGACAGTGACTCCGAGTAGGCCATTCTTATCGAACCAATATCCAAGGGTTTTCTTTTGTAATTTTGTTTCCCTTATAAAAAATCATAATGCTGTGCCACGAAGGGCCCAGTTCACGACTGGCAGCCGTGTTTAAATATTTAATATGCGCAACGTAGTTGGGCGCACATGGCTAGTTAATTAATAAATTACATAATTCAAAAATAATAAATGAACAGAAAAATATTATTAAAAAATATTAAATAATCAGTGATAATAAAAAAAGAATAAAGAAAATAAAAAGAAGAACATTAAACATGAGGAACCCTGATTTGATTTTATTTTATTTTTTGATTTGATTTGATATAATATCAAAGATCTTCCATCATATGCCAGGCCTTGGATGTACAGAATAGGTGTGACTTTAGCTTTTTCCCACTTTACCTTAGGTTTAACTACATCAAATATCACTGTTTACTTACTTTATTAGTGTTCTACGGATTGCTGACAATTGTGGCATTAAGAGTCTGTTAGATTCCTGTGGTAGAACACTTCTTGCAAGTATGTAGTAATTAAAAGTTCTTTGGTGTTAATTGGACTTAACAAAGCACTAACAGTGAAGAATACGGGCTTACCTACAATGAACCTATTAGTAACATACTTCTTTTCTCCAAGACGTTACAAATAGTTTTGTTGTGTTACATAGAAGTTAATGACTAATTGATGCACAATAACAAGCCAACCCCTATTCTAAAGTGTTACCAGAATAGTGAAAGAGTTTTGAAAAGCCACAGGAGAATATTTTTACGTTTTATTTCCACTCTGTATTTTATGCAGAGAATTTCATCTGTCCACTTACACATGGGTGGACTATCTAAGAATGGGGCTGATTTGCCTTGAAAGCTTGCATATTGTAATCTTTTTATTTAGCCAATTAAAGGTGTCATTTTGCTTGACTTCTCAGTACGTGGACTATCTAAATAAAGTTCATGAACCACTTTGCCATAAATTCTGCTTTTGAACTTTTTCTTGTAATGCACAGGTTAATATATTTACTCATCACCAGACTATAGGTCATACACTGTATTTCTAAGAGAAAGAATAAATATTGTCACACTTAATATTTCACAAATAACTGCCAGCAGCATTAAGTATACTGTAATAATGTACATCATGTATGTTAATGGAACTGAAAAATGCTTTTGACACAAGTTTACATTTTTTATATTAAATTTTAAACAAAAGTTATCTTAATTTGGGGGCTTTCATTAGTTGTATTAACAACCAAATTGGGAATACAATAATCTCTTTTGGTTTATTTTTACATCCTTATGAGACAATAATCAATATAAGGAATCGTGAATATAGGTCACTTGCTTTGGCTGGCATTATGCTAGTTTGCTGCCACATGGCATGTTATGTATTTTACTGTAATAGATAACACACAGAAAAGTATTAGGGCAATGCACTGCTTCTTGGACTGTATGCTGGGACTGCTATATATAAGGCACTTTAAAAGTGAAGTTTGAACAGCAGGGCTGAATGCAAGCCGGATGGCTGCAGTGCTTAATGAACAGGAATTGTGCCTGGGAAAGGAGCCAAGAGTGACAGGACTGGGAGACAGATCAGCCAAAAACACGTAACAGTGGGAGTGAATAATTCAGCAGGGCAAAGATCAAGACATACTTCATGTGGGAATGAACTTTGGGTGGCCTGGGTGAAAAAACAGCCACTGCCGTTTTTTTATTTAGTAGCATTTGGTGGGCTGTTCTTTGAATGAAATATGATTTTCACTGCAAGAGGCTGCTATGAAAAGTGTCAAATAATTATGCATTTACCACTTCTGTTCTCATTAGCTGCCAAAATTTAGAACAGAGAGCAGCACTGTTAGGTGGTAGTTGGTTGAGGTGGAAAGAGATGGACTTTAAATTGACTGTCATTGTGGTGTGTGTTACAGGGAGTGTGCTTTATAATAAATTTGTGCTGTTTTCAGTATTCTTTCTGCTTTGTGTTCATTAAGGCTACAGTAGGCTACAGCTTCCTTTGACCAATTTGGATTGCATGGGTTTCAATAAATGAATATACTGTATGTATGCATTTGAAGCAGAGTGAACAGGCATTCTCAAAATGTAAAAATGTATGACCTACAGTATGACAAAAGCTTAATCTGTGTATGGGGTGTTCAGCTTCATCGAGAGCAGTCTTGCTCTGCCTTTGCATGATATATGCATAGATCCTAAGGCTGGAGGGGTTCACTTTTTTGTTTTTATAGCATGCTCTTTACCCATACATCAAGCTGTCAAGAGGAACTCAATGGGAGAGAAAGTAAATGAGCCAATGAGCAATAAATAAAGTGAATAAAAAAAATGAAATAAATAAGAGCCTTATGTAGATTCTTAAAAGGTCAGTACAATATGTTTACTTAAGAGAGACTTAAAAGGCTTTACCTAAACAAACATAAATTGAAAGTTTGCTTAATGGAACTACTCAAAAAAAAAAAAAACTGCAAAATTGTTTCACACGGGCTATGGAATCATTAGCATATACAGTAACAATGTAATGTATTTAAATGACCAACAGAAAGTTGTCTAGTGAGAGGAAACCCATGGAGGAAAAATCAATTTAGACACATGTACCCATATTAGGTAAAATTGTAAATAATCTTGAAATGACCGCCCACAAAGTGTAGCAATCATACAAGTAAAAGGAACACAACAAATCTTTGAAAATCACCCAAACATACGTCCATTATATTATAATAATTATGATGAGAAGAGGCTCTTCAGACCAGCAAAGCCCATCAATCCTATTCACATTATTTCTCCAAAATGACTTCAAGTCAACGTTAGAAGACCTTCTGCTTCTTTTATGTACTGTATCTATACATATCTGCATTGCACAATCCCATGTCACAGGGTCTGGAGTTTATCCCAGCATCATTTGGGTAGAAAACAGAACTAACCACAGGCTGAGCAACATTCCATTGTAGTGCACACTTGAACAGTGACACACACACAAGTAAATTATAGTCAGTAATTAGCCTAACATGCAGATCGTTGAGATATGGCAGAAAAACCAGACTACCCTGGAGAAAAATAAAATAGAACAAAACATACACACATGGAGATTATTTGCAAATTCCACAAAGCAGGTATTTCTGAACCTTAATCCATTCATTTTATTTACTTCCTTTGCACAGTTTAGGGTTTGGGGATGCTATAAGTCTATTCCTGTAGCAAGATATGACCTAACCACACCATACCACACTGTGTGTACTAAGTACAGTTAGACTTTTACTAATGTGGCACCACTGGGACCAGAGCTGTGCCAGATTAGTAAAAATGCAAAGATCGCAGAAGGATCACCTCTAAACAGTACATAAACACCTCATCATAACTTTAAAACATTATGTAAATCAGTGCAAGTTGGGTAATAAAAGAAACACAAACATAAAATTAAACAGCATGTGAAATTTTAATGAAGTAATGTACCTGTACTGGAACAGTACTGAAAAACCTAATATTAAAAATGGTATATTTGGTTCTGGAAGTAAATATCAGCCTCTTTCAATCACACGACACCCGCTTAAGACTGGACAAACCACCCCCCATACCCCCACCCTGTTCTGCAACACAGCAACACAATGGCACAATGCACCTGGGAGGAAGCTTTGAAGAGTGAGTATGAATTTAAATGAAGTATTACCCTTCATGGGGAGAAACTTAAAAACTCCAGCTTGGGGTTGGGGCAAGTCCAGAAAAAATCTTTATAAACGTGAAGAGTTATTAACAAAAATAGAAAAGACTAACAAAATGCTTTATAAGCAAGAAAGGAGACAAAACGTAAATGCCTAAAAGGTCATTCTTAGCAAACACATCCTAATACATTAACCAGAAAACAAAATCCGTGAGACAGAGCCAGACATGTCAAAAATCCCAGTAAACCCTAAAAATAGAACTTTCAAAAAAGGAGAACTCACCTGAGTGGTGGCTCTGAGACTAAGGATCTGCACTGGTATCCTGTCACTGCCAAAAGAGATCCTACTCTGCTGGGCCCTTGAGCAAGGCCCTTAACCTTCAATTGCTCCAGGGGTGCTGTACAATGGCTGACCCTGCGCTCTGACCCCAAGGGGCATGCAAAAACTAACAAATTCCTAATACGAGAAATTGTATAAGGCGAAATTTAAAAAAAAACCCAAAAAAAAACCACGGAGCACATTCAATAAACAGAGAGGGACTGGATTTCCCATAGGTTTTGGTAGGAGTCCCTTAATGGACAGATGGCCCCACCTCTTGGGGAACCATCTACAATACAATACAATACAATGCAATAAATCTAAGCACATAGAAACTAAATAATAAACTAAACTGATATAAAATACATAATTAGACTAATAAATAAATTAATATTTAATTAAGGGTAGAGTGGTGGCTCAGTGGCTAAGGATCTGTGATGATATCTGGAAAGTTACCAGTTCAAGTTCTTTTCCTTCATGAAGAGATCCTATTCTGTTTTGCCCTTAACCTGAAAATTGCTCCAGGGGTGTTCTGTCCAATGCAGACCCTGCTTGCTGACCCCTAAAGGTCATGTGAAAAGACAATTTCCCCTCAGAGATTAACAACGTTTTTCAAATCAACAATCAAAATAAAAATAACATAAGTGATTGCAGTAAAAGAACCAATAACAAGCAAAAAAATACAGGAACTCTGGTCAACACATTACAATGGTAGTGAGTTACCTTCTAGCTTAGTGTCCCACATCTTCTTATATCACATATTCTCACTCACATATTATTTAACCCATGTCAAATTGATGCCGGCTGTGTACTTCATATACTGACTACTTTGCTACCATGTTACATACTTTTTGAAGGCAATATTTTCATATCACTTTCCATGACAGATAAGATACTTGTCTAAAATATAATTCTGCTCCATATTGAACTTTAAGCAAGATGAGGCCGACACTGATCATGTGCGAGAGTGAATACAATGAAACATGTGGGATCAGCTCACAGACTTCAAACATGAATGTGGACTGCTGGTGTGAACAGTGTTATAATCAGTCCATCATGCCAATTACTGTTTACATCCATATTCCGCTGAATATGCAAATATCACTATTATTTGTATGAACTGTTTATAGACAAGAAATATTACCTTCTACTTAATTTCTTATTTTATGCTTCCAACTGAGTGAAAAACTTTGCTTTGCTTTTAACTATTAAATACTGAATCAGTTTTATACCAAGCAGCATGACTTTGAAAATCTACCTGGGTCAGAGCGTTCTTTCAGATTCCTCTCGCTCCCTTTCTCACTAATGTGTTTTAATCTTGAAAATAGAGGAGGCTTAGTGAATGTTGTGGTCACTAAAAAACACGCAATAGTTTGAGAAAATCTTCTATGACTTTCCCAAAACTGCTGAGATAACCTTTCACCCCAATGAACATATATTAAAATACATGTATAAGAAAAGTTAATTAAAAAAATAAAATAGGTAAATTAAACTATGCATTTTTTTGAATGAGGCCAGTGGTGGATTGACCAGGGTTGGTTCCTGTCTTACATGTAATTTTGTTCAAAACAGCATAAGAGTAACAGAGTCATGGAAAGAGCAATGTGGCATTTTTGTCAGGGAAGGCAAGAACTAATAATGGACACAAGACCTTTGCTCCAGAAGTACAATAGTTTAGAGCACCCATGCAAATAAGATAATTTGGCCTTCTTGCTAAATATATGGTTTCCTTAGATTGGTGGATCAGTGGTTGCCTAATCCCCCCTAAACTGGTACAGGGTGCTTTTGTAATACCTATTATAAAAAGAAATCACACACCGGTAATGGGAGCATCCTCTAAAAACTCAGTGTAGGTAATTATGGTAATTCTTACCTGAAACTAATCATATGGGCACTGACGTGATAGACAGAAAATTGGAAGAATTCTAGCAACATTCCCCTCTGAGCTATGAAGGCAGCAAGGGGTTTACACAAGGTGGAAATCTTTTGTTACATTATAGAGGGCAGGCAACCAGGCCAACTTTGGTCTTTTAATTTGGAACTTGGGCTCAGGAGTTCAGGGACCCATGGGTTCATCAATAGCCATTATAAGACTATAAGAATATGAATGGTGGAGATTGGATGCACTATATGCAGGACACAGAAAACACTCTTCATTAAAGGGAAGGTATTCTCTCCATCGGAGAGGTTTTTCTTTACTATTTTCCTTTACTGCACACTGAACCACAGTATTTAAAGTGTGATTAAAGAAACACACAGATTGAAAATATTATTTTTCTTCCATCATAAAATTGTGGTTTGTATTTTTGCATTTTGCAATAGAGTTAACTTTAGGTCATTCATGTTTTACATCCATTCTCTGGTGTTCTTACTGGTTATGTTCATTTCAGCTGTTCTTCCTGAACATTATGAAATTGTATGATCAGTCTGCCCATTATTTGGAACCATTGTTTAGTATCTCACACAACCAGGTTGCTTGATACACCCTTCATAAATGTTAAATAATTTCAATGAGGTTACATTATATGCACATAAATAGTCAGAAGGGTTACGTAATATGCAGTATTATATATAAATCTGAATTATCTTTGGCTTAAAATCTGTTTTGGGAATGACAGTCAAAACAGAATGGCTGATGAAATGCATTAATAAACAGAACTGCAGTCCTTTATTACCAAAACACTAAAAAAAAAGTAATTGAATTGCCTATTCCACTGAACAAATCAGTGGCGAACAAACTGACAGAAAGAACTGGTGGACTGATCTGCTGAATGAATTGTAAGTGAACAGGTTGCGCTGCTGACTCACTGAGTCACAGCTCTTTACATGCAACTGACTGAACTGTGGCTCACACAGTCAATGCACACACCGCATGGTAAATTCAAGTAAATAAGAAGCATCAGAATGGTTAACTTAAAGTGTTTGCTGTGTGTCAGACAGTTTATTTATACAATACTCTCCATAGTCTACATAGATCAGATACAGTTTTTTTTAATCGCTGTCACTTTTGTATAAGTGTGCTTTGAGGCAGCAATGTGAGCTGCAGGGGTTGTAAGGAATTTCTTGCACGTAATGAACAAATCAGTGAGTCAAAAATCTCAATCCTTTCACTTAACTGAAGCAAATGATTTGAATTACTTCAGTGACTTGAAATGGGCATCAGTAAAGATGGCTATTCAAACAAAGAAACCATAGAGACCTAAAGTAACAGTGTCTCTACAGAATTATTGAACCACAATACATGCCAGCACTCATTTCAGCTGCTCAATGAACACAACTGAAAACTAAATTCAGAAAACTGAAGCCTAAGAAAAATAAAATAGGAACCAATAATGAATTATGGTATTTAGTGATAAGAATTAATTGAATGCATTTCATCTGATAAGATTCTTAAGGAAAATAGTATTCAGTTAAAGCTGAAAACATACTGAACCTTTGTATACAAGGGTCCTTGGCAAGGCTAGAAGACACTAAAGCCACTAGCATTGTACATTTTATTGTAAAATAAATAATAAAAATACAGTAAAATCTGTTACATGTGCAGGGTCAGTGGCACAGATCTAGAGTCCTGCCATTGACTTCCAACTGTGGTTATGTTTATGAGATTCAGGTCTGGTGTGAGTAAGTGTGGATATATGAGTGAGTGCTTAAATGGAATTGTGACTAGTGAAATTAGACTCAACCATAACCTCATTTATTTGGAATTCAAAACATCCACTTTTCCAAAGGGTGACCCTACAAAGACCTAAGGCGGAAGGCAGTATGGCTCTACCTAACTTTCAATTTTATTACTGGGCAGAAAACATACAAACTATAAAAACCTGGACATGGACAGAAATAGATTAACATACACAGGCTGCTGTACGTCTTTATACTCCTTGCTTTGTACCCCAATAAATACAAGTTATTGCCAATATACTAACAACCCAATTGGGCTTCACTCACTCAGAATATGGAACCAATGCAGAAAGTATTTTAAGATAGAGAAGCTTTTATCTGTGGCAGCTCTACACGAGAACCACCTTTTCCCACCTTCTGAATTGTACGCAGTTTTTAATACCTAGAAAACATCTGGAATTAAATCACTTAGAGATCTGAACATAGACAACATTTTTGCATCCTACAAACAATTACACTCCATATTTAACATATGAACAACACATTTATTTCACTACCTTCAAATTCGAAACTTTGTTAAACAGAACCTCTCTAATTTTCCTCACCTACCTCTATACAGGAAAAAATGTTGCTCAGCCTTAACCGGAAGTGACATCCAAGCAGAATTTCCCGTGATCGGTCTGTCAATGTAAAATAACAAGGATTAGTGCACTCTGCCGTCCCCTGGTTTGGTGAGGAATTACCATCTTTTGAGCTTTTTAGCTGCCTCCCATGCGCATATGTGTGACATATGGTAGAAACTAAAAGTAGGGTTTTTGGATTGTATTCACAAATTTGGACAAACCTGAAAGTTTTCGGTGCTGTACTTTTAAACCATCAGGGTAATGATGTCACATATTGCACACTCTCTGCCCTTCTACCTAGCAAAGTTAAAGCAACCTTTAAAACAACTGTTTCATAATGGTGGCACTCACAAGAAAAGTAAAATGTCATCATGGGAGCACCTAATTTCATTTTAATGGTGTTAAAACAACATCAAATCAGAAAATAAACATAATCATTAAATTCCTTGGTCTCCAAAACCCCACTATATTCTAAGAAGCAAACACCAGGGGCCTCATGTATAACATCTTGCACAGAATTCACACTAAAACATGAAGTACGGACGAAACTAAAAATGTGCGTACACACAAAAAAAATTCATAAGCAATGTGCATAAGCAATGTTCTGTGTACATTCTCTTTATAAATCCCAATCAATGTGAATTTGAATCCACATGCACCTGCCTACAGTCCCACGACGACTCCTCCAAGAACGTTGCTTATTTGAATAGCCATCCTTCCATTATCTAACCTGCTATATCCTAACTACCGGGTCACGGGGGTCTGCTGGAGCCAATCCCAGTCAACACAGGGCGCAAGACAGGAACAAACCCCCGGGCAGGGTGCCAGCCCACCGCATTATTTGAACATGCAAATCAATATGAGTCCTTTCTATTCAATATTTTGTTAAAGGACAATAGCAAAAGCACGTGTAAAAAAGAATTTCAGAAAATGGGAAAATAAGGTCCTGCTCAGTGAAGTGGAGGCAAGGAAAAATTATTGTTTGATGGCTTAAGCAACGGTATAAGCAGCAAAAGGAAACTGAAGGAGTGTCCCAGTGTGGCAGAGGCAGTCAAAAGGTTAAGTTCAGAAAGTAGCACAGTGCCTAAAATAAAAAAGTGGTCAGATATTAAAGTCAACATGAAAAGACAAGTCACAGTTCACCATCTAAGTGGCAACACCACTGGTGGAGGTGGCAGAGTTCCAGGGCTCACACCATTTCAGCAGTAAGCTGCTGCAACTTTTGGCCGGTAGGGTGGACTCTGATGTCACCATTGGTGAAGGTGAGAATTAATTTTTTTTTTCGCTTACCATTATCCATACTTGTGTAAATAATTTTCATGTTTAATAAGACAAGCAAGCTGACAGCAGATGTGGTATTACTTTTTATTCAGCTTCAGACAATATTACAAAATGTGACCCCAGTTGGTGATGGTGCTGCTGTTCTGAGAACATCTTTGAGAGCTGTCTTGCTCACAACCCTGCCTCAGAAACCACCAGGCAACCATCTGGCCATGTGCTGACGGAGGCTATTCTGGAGTCACAAAATGCAATAGTAGATGTTGTAAAAGATGTGGCCCAGGAACTAAGGAATATAAATGCTGTACTATGTGATATGAATGACAAAGTAAATTAATTGATTAAAAAATAAATGTTTCATCTGATTACCTGTTTTTACATTCTGCTAATTACATTCAAAAGAGGTTGTAACACTGTCCGGTTTGGCTGCTCATTTGGTGGGTCGGGGTCAGATTCATCATACCGCATCTCTTCAGGTATGGGCAAGCCACGATTGTGTGCCACATTATGCAGCACTCTACATGCTTGCACAATGTGACACACTTTCTGTGGACTATAGAGCAGCACATTAGAGTAGAAATGCAATTTATTATTAGCAATTTCATTCTCTGAAGGTGCCTTTATAGCAATGTGCATACAGTAGACTACTCCACCCATACAGCTGATGTGATTCATTGTTGACTGAGAAATCCCCACTCAATCAGCCAATTCACATTGAAAAACTGCTGTGGCTAAAAACCTGAAGGTGGACAGAACTTGCAAAGGAACAAGTAGAGCATATGTCCTCAAAGTCTGCCTTTGTAAAGGATAGCTTTTTGAAATCTACATTGTCCTGGAGGAAAGTCATCATCATTGGACAAGAAATCAGCAGTGTGATCTCTAAATATGAGCTCTATTCTAATTCTTCCATTTGCAATGTCTTCTAATAATGCTAAAGCAGCCATGATAGTTGGAATAGTTTGTCCAGTCCGTGCACCATTATATGGTTTTTGAATAATTACAATCAAGTGCCTTAAAATTGCATTTGATAAAGCCTGTGTCATGTATGCAAATCTAAAAGAGAAAGGGAAACCACACAGAAACAGTATCATTGCTTTGACGCTGGGTGCCAACTGTTTATAAAACCTAGCAGAAACAAAAGTATGTATGGTCTGAGGCTGCTGTGAAACTGTTGGTAGCTTCATGCCCTGTTTAGTTTTTATACATCTCGATGTGAGTATGAAAAAGGGTGTATGCAATTTTTGTGTATATGCACCGTTATTATATGAGGTCCAAGATCATCACACCCTGCACCAAAAGTTGCTAAGAAAGGCTACAGTAGACAGCCCAGTACTCTAATGACCACGATGTAAAAATGTATAAGAGAAGTAACATTTAGGAAAGGTATAAATTTTGTATTTGTAGTTTGTTAAAAAATATGTAAGTAGTTGTTTCTGAAATGTATCTTTTGTTTAATGGAATATGCCATACAATTGTTTTGAAATGTTGTTCTAAAAGATTTTTTATCAAACTTTAATGTGATGTTGTTAGATTTTCAGATTCTTATTCTGTTTTTAAATTATAAACTAAAAAATATCAAGAACTAATGTCCTGCAAGACGAGACTTGCCAAGAGATTTAACTACGCCCGGGGCTGGAAATAAAAGACAAAGAGTAGATGATAAAGTAGAACGTCGTAAAGACAAGGCAGTGAGACAAAGGACAGCTGCTGTACAGGTTTTTAAATGATTGAAATGCCATGCGAGATGCAGATCAGGCATCGGTGTTGGCAGCGGCTGAGATGCAAAGTGGCTGGTGCATAGCACAGCCCTGGGGGGTTGGCGAGCGAACTGAGCAGGGGCCGAACCCCCCAGTTTAAATATAAAATCCAAAGAGCTATGAATTAAAAAAAATTAAATAAATTGGGAAAAAACAACTAAGTTTAAACACATTTAGAACAGCAATGCCAAAACAGAAACAAGAAACAAACTCAAAAAATCCAACAACCAGGAGATCAAAAAAGAAAATGTTGTGCTAGTTAAGAAACTGCAAAACGACACAAAATTCAGCAGCTTAGACGTCCACCACCTGTGTCTTTCCCAAATCGACTACCCCAGGTTGACGTGTGGCACTATATGTTGGAGAGCACTGCTGTGATGTTACAAAAAGTTAGAGATGCAAGTTTCTCTCAGTAGTAACACAAACAATTTCTCTCTTTGAAGTAGAAATAAAATAAAAAAAACAAAAGATAAATTTTTCTGAACACTGAAATTTGTTTCTCCAAACCCAAGGGCTCAACTGTAATCTTTGTCAGGATTAGAAATGGAAAGAGCCAGTAATCAAAATCTGAGTAATACATAGAGAAAAAACACAAAAAAATTAGTCAATACAAAAGAGCAAGGATCAAAACCAGAATACTGAAAATGACAGTTTCTAATAGCAGTTGTTCACTGATTGAATTTGTATGAGAAACTGAAAGCAAACTGCTCCAAGACATAAAATAAAAAATGGACTACAATCTTGAGACAACCTGTAGTCATAGAAAACAACACTTGAAAGGACTCTAATATTTATGCGATCATTCATCACAAAAATTAAAACTTGTTCATTTTCTGTTAGTGGAAAATTAACTTTTACTATTTGAAAAAGCAGTCACGAACAGAAGGTGAGCTTTCACCACAAAACTTAAAACTTGAGACTATCTGTGACTGAAAGTCAGCATTTACCACTAAAAACAGTGTTGTGACTAGAAGGTGAGCTGTCACCACAAAAGTGAAAACTTCATTAACATTTCTGTGTCGAGGTTTGTATTAAATTGACATTTCTACATAACTAAAGGCATTGTGACAGATAGGGGGCCCTGTCGTCCCCTTGAACCCTCAGACCAGACGCCAGACACCAGGTAAAAGTCCAAATATTAAATTTACTTGAACAATAATGTGCACAAAGCACCTTCCACTCCACTATACTCATAAACACAATAACAAATCAATAATCAATACAATAACCAATCCTCCTCTCCCAGACGCATTGTTCCCTTCCTCCCAACTCAGCTCGTCCGTCTGGGATCTCCCACAGTCTTTTAAAAGCTTTTTTTCTTCATCAGCCCGGAAGCACTTTATTTCTTCCGTCCTCGTGACATAGAAGTACTTCTGGGCTATATGGAAAATAAATGTCTCTGGGCCTCCCTGCAGCGTCCCCTGGTGGCCCAGACGTTATCCAGCAGGGCTGTACAGGAAAACTCCAATGTCCATGATGCCCTGCTGGAATTTGGGGCACCTCCATGCTGTAGGAAGGGCTCCATCTGGCGTCCTGGGGGTATTGGCCGGGATGACTGGCCCACCATATACCACAGCATTCAAAGCTTTTCAACGTCACTGAAACAAGGGAAACAGAAACTGCTTCAGTATTGTACTATTCTGTTACTCACAAGCTATAAAAAGGGACGTGAAACTACATATAGTTTATGCAGAAAAAAAAAATTAAAATGGAATCCATAAGTGAAAAAAGGGATAAAAGAGTTTAGGAACATTTCAACCTGTTTTCTGGAATTAGAATAAATACTATATTGTAGTGAAACTTATAACATCATTAATGCTGTAGGCACATTCCCTAAACCCACTTACACAATTTTTCTTTGCCCAGTTCCAAAAGCATATTCATATACATCACTATGATTCTCGTTCCCCCTTATGAATATTATTCCTCAAACACTGATGAGAAAATATTAATCTTTCACATTGCCTCAGAGCACAAATTCACTCACATGAAAAATTCACACATTTTTGAATAATAATGATGAATCAAAAATGGCTTATAATGTCTTTTTGGTGTTGGTTGTAAATGTCAACTGTATTTAAAACATTTATTGTAGAAAACAGTTGCATATACAAAAATGTGTTGTAAGAGCCATTTTCCTAGTTATATAAGATTCATAAATATTTTACTAGATGACAAAGCATAATCTATGGGAGGTTCCTAAAACCCCCATAAGTAGAATTGTATTGGTATATTCTTGCCATTTCTAATAGCTCTGACTAAACCTTATTCCTCAGTTAGTGACCAGCCTTGCCATGTGTAAGGTGTGGAAGGCATATGGTTTTAAACATGCGTGCGCCACCGGGTCTACGGGCCTTTGAGTGTGTAAAGTAACTCATAAAGCAGCACTTATTTAAGTATTGAGCCGTATGTTTAAAGTGTACAAAAGAAGAAGCTAAGAATCTTTAAGTATATAAGAAGTTAAGAATCCTTAAGTAAAGAAGAAGAAGTAAAGAACTTTTAAGTACAGAAATAGCTAAAGTTTCTCAAGAAAAGCTAAGTTTAGAGAAGATACGTAGTTCCTTTTTTTGCCTTTTATTCTATGTGTGTAATTATTTTTTCTTTTATTCTTGTGTGGATTATTTGCTTTTAACTTTCACTAAATATTTTTAAAACGAACTTTTGGACTGAGAGATTTATTTCAGCACGCGTTTTACCCGTGCTTGATCTCACCTTATAGTTCGGTGGCTACATGTGTATTTATTTATTACAGCATTTAATGACAACACAATTATCATAACACCTAATTGAACAAGCATACATTGTAAAAATATGCAATCAACAAGGGATTGTAATACATGTTTCCTTTGCTGTCTTCAGTTCATGGCTGCTATGGTTTCTGCCAGCCTTTATAGTTTTTGAAGTTCTGATGCTTTTCCTAACTCAATCAGAAGGGGCCTCTAATGCTTCAAGGGGCTTTGTCCTCCCATCACTATAGGGGAGCCAAAAATCTTGAGTAGTCTAATATTTCGGCATTCACTTGAAGCCTCTGGCCTTTAAATAGGCTCATACATGCAGCCTGATGAGCTGTATTGTCAGGAGGCATCACCCCCTTGGGTGCCATATACAAAAGACAAGATAAATGACAAATTACATTGACAGATCAATAAACAGCAACAAAAAATATACAAAAAAACTAAAATGATATAGTAGTGAAAAAATCTAATATTTTATACAAATACCACAATAAAAATACCAGATAATACAAAAATATATAAATAAAAAGAAAGGACATTAAGGCCAGAGCTTCATCATAATAGTTACAGCTTATTTATCATTAAAAACTGTTATGCCCAGCAGGCAAGGGATTTCATAGGGCAACTGGAAGAAAAGGATGTTGTCAAAAATCCAAGGAAAGGATCAGAACCAGAAGAACAACTATCTTCTGATTGCAGACTGCACTCATTAAACACACCAGAATGAACAAATCTGCCGAACAAAACCAGTAGATGTACAAGTGAGGCTGCACAGCATCCACATTGTGACTGCATGTACAGTGGTACCTCAAGTCATGACCGTAATTCGATCCAAAACTCTGGATGCGACCCGATTTGGTCGCGACCCGAGTGTAATTTCCCCATAAGATGGTATGTAAATACAATTAATCCATTCCAGACTGTACGAACTGTATGTAAATATAAATTTTTTAAAGATTTTTAAGCACAAATATAGTTAATTATACCATAGAATGCACAGAGTAATAGTAAACTAAATGTAAAAACGTTGAATAACACTAAGAAATCCTTGAACAACAGAGAAAATTAACATTGTAAGAGTTTGCGCTAGCTCCTTACGAACCACTTGTTGTAAACACTTTTTTATGAGTTTTAAGCACAGGGAAAAAAAATTAAATGCCACTTCTCTTGTGAAACTTTTCAAACCATCCTCTACTGGCTTAAATTCCTCACCTTCGCCACTCGAAGAAGGATTTTTTTTTCAGCAAATCGCCATGAATCTTCTTGTCTTTCTCGCATATGATCACCTCGCTTAAGCTGTCCTCGGAAAGGTGCTTCTCATTCAGCCACACTAGCAACAGTTTTTCCACCTCTTCCAGCACTTGAGGCCTCTGCTTGGTTAACACTGTAACTCCTTTTGCAACATCAGCTGCTTTGTTAGTCCCTGTATACGCAAACAAAAGAAAATGGAAAATGGAGAATGGGAAATAATTGGTGCTTACGAACGCGCGTAGAGAAACTGGCCGCCAATGTTTTTGTTCACCACCAGAGTGTGTGGTCGTGAACTGATGCAAAATTTTTTTAAAACTTTTTGATCGTAACCCAATTTGTATGTGTTCAGAAACGTTGCTGACCAGAGGTTCTACTGTATAAAGAAATTTAACAATACTTTCTAATTGGAAATGCAAGCATACCATAACAAAATAAGCAATTTTGTTATAACACATTGTATATCCACAAACCATAATGGATATCTAAACTTAATTTGTTGTTTTTAATAGAGTACAGTGATGTAATAGTTAAAATGACAGAAAGATATCAAAGCAGACAGAGGCATTTCTCAAACATGTGGAGCACAGTAGCTGTGGTGGTCTACATGTCTGTCTGTCTGTCTTCACTGCCACAGCTCTCACTGCAACATGCTAAATAATTATTAAGTCCAGCTACCGTCTTCTCCTGAGTGGATATCAGCAATTTTAACTTTTTATTTTCTGTCTGCTTCAGGTCCTTTCTTCAGTATTTTTTGCTCTCTCCCTGAAACCCTGGCGATGGTTTAAAACACACAGACTGGAGACATTTGGGGAGGCTGTTTTATGAGGAAGCCCTGTAGGTGTAGCCTTTTCAGTGCAGGATGTCGCTGGCAGTCACTACAAACTTTTTAACAGGTTGTCCCCAGAAGTGTTGTGAGACTTCTGAACTCTTTGAAACCCTCAGAGACCCTCACCAACAGAATGACACAAAGAAGATCAATTGCCTCATTTGAGACTCTCCACAATGGGATGACACGCAGAAGCACAACTGCTGCGTCTGTTGAGGGTTGCTTGTTCGTCACCGAGGCAACTGCAGATTTGCTGTGCCACAGAAACAACTACAAGCTGACAACTGCCACGCATAAAGCTCCCATCGCCTGATGGGTGACGCAGGGAATATTATAACTTAGCCACTGAACTGGCCCGGACCCTACCTGTTTGCTGTGTCTGTGTATAGTAGAATGGTAGATCCCGCTATAATAAATAACCTTGCTTTTCCTGTTTTTAGTTGAATAAAGCTGGTTTTGCTAAAGTACTGAGACTCAGTCTTGTATTTGGGGTGCAAGACATTGACTCACGTGTCACAGTGTATTCTGGGTTTAATAATGACTTCTGGCTCAGTGAGACTACGTATTGACTGACCAGGCCATTACCTCTGAAGGAATACCCACTCCAGGATTGACCAGGCAACAGGAATCAACAATAATGCTGTTAAAATAGTAAAGACAAATTGATCCAAATCAAAAACAGAAGTATTAATCAAGAATATATGAAATCAATGGATTACTTCGAGTGAAAAAGCCACAGTTGAGTCAAAAGTTTACATTAATAACCTGGAGGCGACATGCCAAAAATATTCAAAACAGCACACCCTGGCAAGTATACGGTCAAAGAAAATGAAAAAATACAAACTATCCAGTACTTGTAAAGAGCTTTTATTTGCACACCTTTTAAAAAATAGCAAATTGTCAGACTGTGTAAAAGTAGTTTCTAAAATACAGTAAATAAAACTGAAACCATTTCATTACTAATCAACTAAAATCATCCAATTTTTTCTTCTGCTGCAAATTTTAAAAATGAAGATGCTTCAAATATATAATATGGTTTCAGATTTTAAACTCTGTTTTAAATAGTGACAAGGTGACTAGTTGCATTTACATAAAATGGCTTAAAATAGTCCTTCAAAGTGGATTTGCAGGCAGTAGCAAGAGATGGAATTACATTATGAAACACCAGAGATGTGCATTTTCATGAAAAAGAAGAATTAAAGTCTTGAAGCTGTGGTACCAGAATCATTTTTGCAGAATTTATTTACTGGAGCTAAATAAAGGCTTTAAAAGAGAACAATTGGCCAAAGAAGTGTCTTAACATCTGACCGTAGGCAACATGTTAAGCAGTACTACATTCAAAAATAAAAATGTACTTAAAAGAAATAACAAAGTAAAGCAGGCATCTCTGTATTTATGTTAATGTAAATAACAGACACTAGAAATAACCAAGTACTCCAGAAACCATACTTTTCTATTATTTCAATTGGCCAATGAAGTAAATTCTGTTCCCTATATTATAAAAGTGTTACAGCTGTAAGCCATTAATTTCAGCATGAAATAAGGAATTTATACCTATTGCTTTTTTAATGATCAAGCAAACCTGATGGCCACTTAACACCTCAGTCCCTTCTTGAGAAGTTGGGCTTTTTTAAGAAATTTACACTCTCCAGATTTTCAAATTCATCTGCCTCCAGCTGTGTTAAGTTATGGTTATTTCTGATGAGATATTCCACAATTTTTTACACAGTGGCAAAATATAATCATCTGTTTCTGTTATTAGGTTATCACAGTAACCTTTAATTTCTTCCTGAAATGTACAGTCATGGCCGAAATTATCGGCACCCCTGGAATTTTCCCAGAAAATTGTTGCAATTACAAATGTTTTGGTATACACATGTTTATTTCCTTTATGTGCATTGGAACAACAGAAAAAAACAGAGAAAAAAAGCCAAATCTGACATCATTTCACACAAAACTCAAAAACCGTGGTGGACAAAATTATTGGCACCCTCAACTTAATATTTGGTTTTCAGGCCCTTTGGAAAAAATAACTGAAATCAAGCGTTTCCTATAACCATCAACAAGCTCATTACACTTCTCAACTGGAATTTCCAACCACTCTTCTTTTGCAAACTGCTCAAGGTCTCTCAGATTTGAAGGGCGCCTTCTCCCAACAGCAATTTTGAGATCTCTCCATAGGTGTTCAATCAGATTTAGATTCGGACTCATTGCTGGCCACTTCAGAACTCTCCAGCACTTTGTCTTTAACCAAAGGGTGCTTTTAGTGGTATGTTTGGGGTCATTGTCCTGCTGGAACAGCCATGACCTCTGATGCAGACCGAGCTTTCTGACACTGGGCCCTACATTGCGCCCCAATATCTTTTGGTAGTCTTCAGATTTCATGATGCCTTGCACACAGTCAAGGCATCCAGTGCCTCATCCCCAAAACATCATAGAACCTCCACCATGTTTGACTGTAGATACTGTGTTCTTTTCTTTGTAGGCCTCATTCCGTTTTCTGTAAACAGTAGAATGATGAGCTTTACCAAAAATGTCTACCTTGGTCTCATATGTTCACTCAGAAGGATTTTGGCTTCCTCAAGTACATTTTGGCAAACTCCAGTCTGGCTTTTTTATGTTTCTGTGTCAGCAGTGGGGTCCTCCTGGCTCTCCTGCCATAGCGTTTCATTTCGTTCAGATGTTGACGGATAGTTCGAGCTGACACTGTTGCACCCTGAGTCTGCAGAACAGCTTGAATATGTTTTGAAGTTGATTAGGGCTGTTTATCTACTATTCAGACTATCCTTCGTTGCAGTCTTTTATCAATTTTTCTCTTCCGTCCACGTCCAGGGAGATTAGCTACAGTGCCATGTGTTGTGAATTTCTTGATTATGTTGCTCACAGTGGACAAAGGAACATGAACATCTCTGGAGATGGACTTGTAGCCTTGAGATTGTTGATATTTTTCCACAATTTTTGTTCTCAAGTCCTCAGACAATTCTCTGCTCTTCTTTTTGTTCTCCATGCTTAGTGTGGCACACTCATACACACAACAAAAAGGTTGAGTCAACTTTTCTCCATTTTAACTGGCTTCAGGTGTGATTGCTATATTTCCAGCACCTGTTTCTTGCCACAGGTGAGTTCAAACAAGCATCACATGCTTGAAATAAAACGATTTACCCACAATTTTGAAAAGATGCCAATTTTGTCCGGCCCATTTTTGGAGTTCTGTGTGACATGATGTCAGATTTGGCTTTTTTCCTCTGTTTTTTTGTGTTGTTCCAATGCACATAAAGGAAATAAACATGTGTATACCAAAACATTTGTAACTGCAACAATTTTCTGGGAGAAATGGTGCATTTTCTGGGAAAATTCCACAGTTGCGGATAATTTTGGCCATGACTGTATGTTTTTTTAAGCAATTTGGTTTTTCATGCAGAACTTCACCTGTCTTTCTCTTCCTTCTATGTAATGGCTGTCAATCTATTTGCTATCTTTCCCTTTAGCAGCTACTATATTTAAGTTTCCAGCTGTTAATTTGTTATTTATGAGTCTGTTGCCCCTGGATTTTCAGTTTTCCTCATGTGCTAATGTTAGCATTCAGGCTGGAACTATCAGTAGGTATACAGTTTTTATTGGCTCTGCTTATATCACCACTGATGGCGTTCTGTCACTGTGTTGCTCTGTTTCATCTCTCTCTGTTTCTCCCTACAATTTCTGTGTCTAATACTTGTCTCCATTTCTTTTCCACTTAACTGTACTTACTCCGTTAATGCTGACTCTGCATTTGTGTCTTGCATGTAAAGTTCAGTAAGTTTAATTTCTTCAGACGCCACATCCTTGGTCATCATATACAACATACAGTAAGCCTGCTGGTCTTGGTCTATGTCTGTTATTTTAAACTTTCATTTGTAAAGATTATCTTGCTAACATTTTATACTATGGGCTTTAAGAACTGGACAATACAAATGAGTACATGCATTCACTCCCATACTTCTTATTTTGTAATGATCTGAATATACTGCATTCATTTGTTTGACTGGAGCGAAGGCTTTGTCCACTCAGTGATACACAGTACTGTATAAAAATCTTGAAGCACTTGTGAAAAAATAATGACAGGAATATGTTTATTATACCATACATGTCCTAAAAAGTGCAGTGAATAGAAAAACACATGAATTAAATCAATTTTTGGTGTGACCAATGTTTGCCTTAAAACATTAGGTTCACTTGCATGCAGTTTTTGAAGGTTCTTGCAGGATAGGTTGATCCAAGTCTCTTAGAAAACTTGCCACTGTTTCACTGCACATACGTATTGTGTCTGTCTCTGTAAGTAACTCCAGGCTGGTTCAATGATGTTGAGATTAGGGCCTTGTAGGGACCATAGTGTCTGCTCATCTTTTCACTTCATATTATTTTTCATGTTATTGGTCATGTGTTTAGGGTCGGCCATTCTGTAGAATGAATTTGGGAATGGTCAAATGCTTCCCTAATTAATCTTTCTGTAGTTCTCAGCAGTGAGGGGAGCCATCAATTTTGATCAAATAACCAATTCATATTGTGGAAAGGCAGCCAAAAACCAGCAGCGCACATCCATCATACTTCACTGTTGGTTGCAGACATTCATCCAGGTACTGTTCTCCAGCTCATCTGTGGATAAACTGCCAAAACAAAATTCTAATTTTGACTTGTTAGTCCAAAGCACTTCCTGCTATTTATCTGCACCCTAGTCTTTGTGTTTTCATGTGTAAGTGAGTCATCTAGCTTCATTTCCACTTGGTAGAAATGTTTTTTTTGGTCATATTTCTTCCACTAAGAACACTTCTGCAGCAGGATCCCAGTGGTTTATGTCACTTCTGCAGTAATAGCAGTGCTGAAGATCTTCGGATGTAAGCTTGATGAATTCCTCATTTGCTGTATTCAGTTTCCATGGAATTTCCAGTCATCAACTTTGCCTATTTGTTTGTTTTTCTATAAAAGGGCTTTTCCAGCACATCAGAAAATACATACTTGCCACAGAATTTCTGCTTGAGAGAGACCTTAATGATACAGGATGACTATCTTGTGTCTTGTTGGTATGTTCACTTTTGCCATGGTTTAAGATTTTCAGGTTAAACCGCCACACCTACCACCTTACCTATTTAGTATCGGTGTTCCTTTGCCAAGTTTTGGTCTCACTATACAGCTGTTTCTGTTTCAGTGAACCTAAACATGATATCAAGGACTAATAGCACCTATTTGTTAGATTTGCTTTATCAAGTACTGCTCTATATACAGTATGCATACAAAGATGTCAAATTTTTAGCTGAAAAGTGGTCTATTAGTATGTTAGCCTATTTATTATCAGATACTCTATTGTGTTACTTCCTCCTTGAAAGGGAATGTTTATAACTCTGAACTGTGCTTTTTTTCTATTGACACACTATTCCAGGAGGCATAAAATAACCGTCTAAGAAAAATATTTTAGTGAAACATATAAAATGCTTAAGACATTTTTAAAGTACTACATCTTCTACAACTACATCTTCTTTGGTGTCATCCATTCCACCTCCATCTTGCTGTACCTCTTCATTAAATCTTCCTCTTCCTTCTGCCCCCATGTCACATTTTCTTTCACATCTACCCCTCGCACACACCACATCTTTCCCCAACTTAGCATTCATCTTCCTCTCATCCGTGACACTACAACTATTCACATGATCATTCTCATCTCTTTTCTTTCTAGATTTTCTTCACAGTGCTTTCATGGTGACACCTCACTACTATATACTATATAAACAGGTATCCTAACCTGTCCCCTTCAGTGCCATAGAGACTCATTTTTAGCTTTACACAGTGGCAGTATTGTGGTTGATTGGGTTTATTTATGGAGTGGTTGTTGCTCATTCAAGACAGTAAGCATCATTTTAAAGGAAATATTGCAGGTTCCTTCATTCCCTATTTTAACTACTTAATATGAAAGTTATCATTTTTTTTATAAAAGCAGATTATGTTTTCACTCTGTGCCAGAAGTCTGACTGGTGCAACAGAAACAGTGGCTCTTTCTTTGTCTGAAGAAGCCAGACTTATAGAGTTATTTTCTAGGCACTATCGAATTGAAATTGTCATGAGCTAACCAGCAATTCCCTGCAGTCCTGTAAAATTGCTTTTCATAAAATATGATAAAACACATTTGACACCTTTTGTTGAGTGCTATGTTAACTCCAATAAACTGCAAATAAATGTTTTGTATATGTACAGTAGATGAGTCACTGGCTACACATTACTAGTTTGCCATTTCTAAAATACACTGTATCATTCCACATTTTGATTTTTTTTATGTCTAATAAGAACACCCTCAAACTCTTTATACCCTACAGTATTTAGCCTTACATTCTAAGCAGGATAAGGTTTGAGTCATTTATCCATAGGTTGTGTAAGCTATTATTAAATTACATAAACTGGTTAAACCATAGAGCTACATCTGTTCAATTCACTTCATGCAACAAGACCTTGACAGTCCATACAGGTTAAAATGTGATGTTAATATTTATCTCTTTAACATGTTTTTTTTTCATTGTGCATATCCAGTCTATTTAGAAGTGTTTGTACAATACTCTCCTAAGCATCTATAATTATGCCATGAAAATGCATTAACACACAGTGATTCTGATGGGGAGAGAGTTACAGAAGTATGTCAATATTGCAGTATAAACTTGTAAATGTGTTACTGAAAAAACAAGATTGTCTTAAGCTATGTCCTCAGTACTATGTTTTTGTTTTAAAACACAGACATTAGCTTCCACTTTCGCCCTTTGTTCACACTACCCTGGCATTTCAACCTCTGAGAACAGAAAATTTTGAAAATGCTCTCCAGAACTATATACTTCTGAAAATGCCGGTTCAGCATTGCAATATTGATGGGTGAAGACATAGATTTTTGAAATTGCAGACTCTAATTGCACTCTGATTTATTTGTGCTTAATAAATATCCCTCTTCTGATTAGATCCTGCTCATTACAATGTTTCATTTCCTGATTGGTTATCATTCATTAAAGAAAACCATATTCCAGCTATTATATATACATTTATTTATGTAAGAAAGGCTATGTCTATTTACCTTTGAAATACAGCAGAAAGTTTTGAATGGTTTGCATTTGAGGTTTATGCCTTATTATTGGACAAAAATATTTTTAGACCTTTTAAGCCTTACATATACACACACATATACATATGTTTATTTATTCATTTATATATACATATAGACTGATCTCTTTGCATTTGCACATGAATGCGCAATCAGCCAAGCACCTCAATCAACCTTGGAGCCGCGCATTCATGTTCTGGGACTTACAATTACTTATTTAAAATACCACAAACCCTTCTCATGACAATTAGAGACTGGGGGACACTTCTGTTCTCTCTTTGACCTGAAAGTTCTTCTTTTGTTAGAACACTTAGAGTTGGGCACTCCCAAATCCATATGAATAACCTGCCATGGGTGCATTGGAAGTTACTAACTCTAAGATCCAGTTTTCCTTGTAACGCTCAGACTTGGCAAAGACTGTAAAACCCAAACTGAGATGAGAAAGATAAAATCACTCACCAAGCACAAATGAAGGTAATGAGCGCACTTCACTACTAGCAAAGTTTTTCACCTGAACCTGGAGCATGACATGAAAATTCATACCGCAAAGGACAAAATCTATAAAGGTT
This sequence comes from Polypterus bichir lapradei, assembly GCA_026402145.1. NCBI lineage: Eukaryota > Metazoa > Chordata > Cladistia > Polypteriformes > Polypteridae > Polypterus > Polypterus bichir. The sequence continues at coordinate 20,028,195 of JANRMT010062819.1, read as the reverse complement.
TATTATTGTAAAAATTGTTTTCCTGTGAAAAGATAAATTATAGCTCTAAGTAGCTAGCAAACAGCCATAAAAAACTGTCTCTTCATGTTTAATTGCTACTGAGTGACAAGCTCATGATTAACTGTGTCAGGTAAATGTCTGCCTTGCATAAGCCTCTAACTAATCTGAAGATGAAGGAGTTACAGCCTAATAGCTTAGCTCTCCTGGGACTGTGCAGGTCGGCCCCATGCTGCCGGGTCCTCCAGGGAGCCTCTTGAACCTGACACCACTGATAACATACCCAAGGGATAAGCCAGCAGATGAGGACAAAACACATAAAGCAAGGGGCCAGTGCATAAAGGTGCCAAATGCTTTAATTAAAACCATCAAATAACAGTGTTCAAAAGTGCAGTGTGTTCAATAAATAAATAATCTATAAAATCAAGGAGCTGGTCGAAATTAAAACAATCCATTAAATAATCCAATAAAAGTGAGGTTAAAATTACATGACAGGGAGCAGTCCTTAATAACATGAATGCAACCCTTTAAATGCTGACATCTCCTTGGCTTAACCCTAAGCAGGTCCTTGAGGCCAAGGAGGTACCTAAACGGTATTTCAGCCAACCTTCTGTGCTGCCTCTAGGCTCGGGCTCCTGTAACTGTCTCTGCCTCCCAGCAGGGTACCATCCCCGTCTCCAACTCCCCCCAGGACACCTCACTGAGCCTTCCATTCCCCTGCAGCTGCGCTGCTTCTTTCTGGCCTTATGTAGTGAGTTGCTCCAAGTGAGGACCACGTCATAGTCCAGCTCCCAGATCGCCCTGCTGGAGTGACCTCCTTCAGCCCCTGAGTGACGGCTGTCTGCCTTCTGTCTCTTTCTCTCTCGTTCACTCACACCAGCTCACGCTGTATTCTGCCTTCTCTTTTCATTTATTAACCCCTTTTCCTCTTTCTGATCTTTTCTCTTTTTTTATCCTGATCGGTTTTCCTTTTTTCCTCCTTTTCCTTTCTGATCTTTTTCTGACTGATCTTTTCTATCTTCCATTTGATTCTCCCTTTCTTTTTTCCCTTTTTACAATTTTCTCCTTCTATTTCTCATGCTGCCTATTTCTTGTATGCCTCTGCAGGCACAGCATCTTAATCATGCTCTGCAGGAAGCCGATGAAGCAATTGAGACAGACTGCACTCTCACCTGTAGGTGTGTTTCTCCTCAAGTACCTCACCAACCTCCTGCAGCTACGTGAGCTCACACACCAACAGAGATCGAGCCAGCAAATTAATTAATTAATTATTAAAACAACCCCTAATTGTTAAGCCGCAGACCTACTATACCACATCTCCCACCCAAGGCTATGTATTAGATAAAACTGACTGTGATGTCATGATGAAATTCCACAGCTGAATGAAAAAGCTTGAAGACTCAAGTTACTCCAGGAGACCTCTTAAATAACTATGGATAACCTCTTCTGTGTTCTGCCTTTTCTGTTTCACCTGTCAATCATCCTGCCTTTATGCTGAAATATAAACAATTATCAATTTCCAAAATCCTTTTGTTTATCAATATTGTATTACTCTGTTGCTTAAAAACAAGTGTGCATCAGTTATATTGATAGAAATCTACTTACCAAGCATGGCCAAAAGCAAAGCCTATAATTAATTAAATGAATGATTAACTAATTCGAGGCATTCCTTTTCCCCACAGCTTCTTACTCATGCAAAATATAAAGCCATGAAAGGTTTTATTATTAAATTACACATACAGTACATGAATAGTAAAAACTGATGCTGCTGTTTCCTTCAAATCCTTTTAATTTTTCATTTTCTAAGGCGGTGTAACACAGTACAATTGTTGGTAGCAGAGGCTACCTGGCTTTTAATTACACACCCAACTTATGTCTGTGTAGAGTCTGTAAGCTCTAACCATGCATACATAGACATTTCAATTTATCAAATCGATTCCAATATGTACAGAAATGTGCTGACAGTACTCCATCATTATACACAGAAGTTCAATATGGTGTCCCGCAGGGCTCGGTACTGGGACCTTTACTGTTTTCACTTTATATGCTTCCACTGGGATCTGTCATTAGGAAACATAATGTTAATTTTCACTCGTATGCAGATGACACCCAGTTATACCTTTCATTTAAATCAAATGAAGTTTCTCCGATGTTGTCTTTAATAAGTTGTGTTAGTGAATTAAAGGAGTGGATGGATGAGAACTACTTGTCTTTAAACACAGATAAAACAGAGATGTTAATTGTTGGAGGGAATGACGTTGATCATAACAATATTTTGTCATCATTTAACTCAGTTGGAATCACCTTTAATTTTACTGAATCAGCCCAAAATCTCAGAGTTCTCTTTGGCTCTAGCATGTCATTTAAAGCACATATTACAAAGTTGTCCAAATCATGTTTCTTCCATCTTAAAAATGTTAGGAAATTAAGGTGCTTTGTAAATAAACAGGATTCTGAGAAATTAATTCATGCATTTATTTCTAGTAGGATTGACTACTGCAATGCGGTGTTCACTGGATGTTTAATCTGTTCTTTATACAGCCTCCAGTTAATTCAAAATGCTGCTGCAAGAATTATCACAAGAACAAGAAAATACAAACACATAACTCCAGTTCTTAAATCCTTACACTGGCTCCCGGTTAAGTTTAGGACAGATTTCAAAATCCTCCTTTTAACATATAGAGCATTAAATGGCCAAGGTCCGGCTTACTTATCGTTACTTACAAACCAGAGCGCACATTAAGATCTCAAGATGCCGGTCTGCTTATGATTCCAAGGATTAATAAAATAACAGTGGGAGGTCAAGCTTTTAGTTACAGGGCCCCTAAACTGTGGAATGGTCTGCCTGCTACTATAAGAGATGCCACTTCGGTCTCAGCTATTAAATCCCGGCTGAAGACTCACTACTTCAGTTTAGCATATCCTGACTAGAGCTGCTGATTAACTGTACGTACTGCATCTCTGTTGTCAGTCATTAGCACTAAAACATAAGTAACATGATAGTTATAATTTGATACTAACCGTCACCTATTCTGTTTCTCTTCTCGGTACTCAAATGTGGCACTTGGTGCCACGGCCCACCTACCAAGTTGTTGTGCCTGCCTATGGTAAAGTCATCCCTGATGGAGGATCACTGGAATCATGGGAAAGAGAGATCCTTTCATCGGATTGGCTGGCCTAGCACTGTTTCAGCTGTGGAATGACCAAATGGGGGAGGCAGCTTGATGGATGAGGTCTCCAGGGCTCTAAACAAATCCAAATCATATTATGTGATGTCATCAACTGTTAAATTCTGCTACGTACTTCTAAAATTTTTATTTTTATACTGTGTTGAGGATTTGTTCTGTTCTGTGTATTGTATTGTATTGTATTCACCCCCTTTTTTTTGACACCCACTGCACGCCCAGCCTACCTGGAAAGGGATCTCTCTTTGAACTGCCTTTCCCGATGTTTCTTCCAATATTTCCTTACTAGGGTTTTTTTTGGGAGTTTTTCCTTGTCTTCTTAGAGAGTCAAGGCTGGGGGACTATCAAGAGGCAGGGCCTATTAAAGCCCATTGCGACACTCCTTTTGTGATTTTGGGCTATACAAAAATAAATTGTATTGTATTGTATTGTATTTCCTTCAGGAACTCTGGTTTCCTCTTCTATCTTGAAGCTACTTTATTTGGAGATTTCAAATTGTCCGCACAGTGTCTGTGGGTGTGTGAGTGGACCCTGTGATAGACTGGGTTTTTTCACACTTGTTTCTATCATTTCAGAATAGACCTTGACTCCCCAAAAGCATAAACTGGAAATTTGTTTTGAGAATGTTATTTTACACGATTTTCTAAAATGTAGAAATTTAATACAGAGTTAACAAAGAAATAAAGCATTACTATTCCTGTTTTTCTCAGTTTATCAATGACCAATCCACTAAGCTTTATCAAAGGCTTGGAAGGCATAACATTTTATTTTTAATCATTAAAGGTTTAGTAGTGCTCCTGTTATAATTTAAACAAAGCAGAGTCCTCATATTATATTATTTTATAAATAATTATTATGGCATTTTAAATAAATTATTTTACATCCTAATTTTCTTATATCCTTTCTTAAACTTTATATTTTGTTAATTTATTATTATTTTGCTTTAAATCATGAAAAAAATTTGTTAATTTAATTGATATGAATTAATTTGTAAAACTCTCTACAATAGTCTTTATCTTTAAATGTTCTACATACAAAAAAAAAAGCAAAAATGCATAAAAACATTTTTTTGCTGTTTTCACTAGTTTTTGTCTAATTTGCTTTTAAATTGAAAGGCTTAAAATATAAATATATATTTTTTATTTTCACATTACTGGCACTTTTAGTCTTTTTATCAAAAACTAGATTTAGAGGTAAACAAATTTTGTTTTGCCAGGAACTGATCAGTGTCCTCTGATGTGTTTTTGCAGAATATGCTTTAATTATTAATAATTTGTGACCACTAGGAAAGAAAAGCATAAATTGTCATCCAATGTGCCAATGTAACACTAGTAAAAACAAACATTAGGATGTCAGTTTACATGTTCACTAAAGACAAATAGTTTACTGTGAACAGTTCATTCAGAAAATATTCAGACCAGTTTGGTTTTTTTTTTACATTTCGCTATGTTACAACCTTGTGTTTGTAATTAGCTCTAGGAAGAATTATGGCTGTTTCAAACTTCTTCCATTTAAGAATTGTGAAGGCAACTGTGCTCTTAGGCACATGTAATGCTGCAGCATTTGTTTTGTTGCCTCCTTCAGATCTGTGCCGTGACATAATCGGACTTAATCCAGCCTCTAAACTCTGCAGGCAATTCCTCTGAGTTCATGGTTTGGTTTCTGCTCAGATATACATTGTCAGCAGTGGGACCTTATATAAGCAGATATGTTTTTTTCTTCTAGACCTCTCTCTCTTGGACATGAAGCGGAAGTAGAAGATGGCCAGTTGTGAGCTGCAACGTGTTGACAAAGAACTCTGGGCCCTTGAGAGACAGATTAAGCAACTCCTTGACAGACAGACACACTTGAGGGATATGAAAGGTCTCCTGAGAAAAAAGACCTCCTCAGCAGCCAAGGTCGATGTAACTTTAGTCGACGCGACAACATCAACCCCAATGCATACTATATGTTTACTAGGCTTAGTGAGTTTTTCCCCTGCTCTTACTCATGACGACGATGATGTAATCTGTCTGTTTCAGTGTTGCAGGTTGGGGCTCAGGGCCAGATCACCTTCATTAGCCCAGGCAAGCATTGCAATCCACAATCACTTTGATTCTCTCCACTCCTCCACAGTACCAGCAGACTTTGGTAATGTACTTATTTTAGAGGATTCATTTGTACGCAACCTCAATATTTAATTCCCTAAACAAAAATTTTTTGTTTCTTGTTTTCCTGGTGCATGAGCACAAGACATTACAAGGAGAGCTTCAAAGGTCTATAAGAAGCACAAGAACAGGGCTGTTGAGTCCATTGCAGTCTATGCAGGTGTGAACGACATTCGATGTTGACAGTTGGGGGTTCTAAAAGTGGACTTTGCAGCATTAATTAAGGCCAAGAAGGAGAGGACCCTTGCTGCAAGAATCATTACTTCAGGTCCTTTGCTGTTGGTTAGAAGGTTGAATGAAGCCTACAGTCAATTACTGACCTTGAATAACTAGTTGAAAGGCTTCTGCAAAAGATGAAATATCTGTTTCATGGACAACTGGGATTTCTACTGGGGTAGAGTGTGTTTATTCAGACAAGATGGTCCTGCATCCTAACAGATTCGGCACCTGGGTTCTCTCCAAAAACATCTCAAAGGTAATCATTTTAGTCTTAATATTTTCTATAATGCTGTATTTGGACTCACCTTTAGATGCTCACTGTATCAGCACTATAATAACCAACTAGTTTAACTAAAAAACCCAGACAAAGAGGTATAAATGTGGATGATTTAATTACCATTTCACCTACAGTATAGATGTGCACTTTTTTAGAACTATAACAACACGTCAGAGATTAAAAAACATTTGCACAAAATGACATTAATAAGTTAATTAATGTTTCAAGCTGTTGTGCGCTCTGATTCAGCTCTGCACTTCTGAGACCTTAAATATTAGTGCATTAACCAACAAGACTTTTTACACTAATGATCTCATTAGTGATAGGAAAATCGACTTTCTCCCACTAAGTGAAACGTGGCACAGCTCAGATGGTGCTCTAGTATTAATTGAAGTAGCACGTCTGAATTACAACTTTTCTCGGTTTGCCAAGGCAAAAAGGGTGTTGGTTTCGTCTTTTATTGAGGAATTCTCAGACTTAGTATCTACAATAATAACTAACTATGACAGGTTCCTAATTGTAGGTGATTTTGATTTTCATGTGGACAACCAGTGTGATCCAAAAGTAAGAGAATTCCTGAACTTACTGCAATCTTTCGATCAGAATCAGCATGTCAGTGAGCTCACACATAAAGGAGGACACATGCTGGATTTAGCAATTTCAGAAGGATTAATAGTTGATGTGAGGCAGGTCATGGATGTCGGTATTTCAGACCATTTTTGCATATTATTTAATGTACAAATACTGATAACTACAACTAATGAGAAGCATATTGTTAACATCATTTTAATATAATTGCAGGTTCAGTGTTTGCTAATATTCTAAGCAATCAGTCAGACTGTAGTGCTTATCTCAATAGTACCAATAGTGCAAAGTAGAAAATTAGGGTTAGTGAAGCTTGTGAGGCTTTGCTATATTTTTTAAACACAAAATACATGATAGTAGAAATAATATAGTGCATTCCCCCCAAAGTTATTCCAATTGAATCCCACAGTGCTCTTTGAAGTGTTAAGTTAAATTCTTTCAGTGGAATAGATCAGCCCAAACTATGTAGAATAATTTCTCAACTGAATCCCTCTATCTGCTTCCTTGACCTAGTACCAACAGGATTTTTTAAAGAAGCCTCCGATGTCCTTACTGATATTGTACTTGACATAGTGAACTCATCATTAGATCTGGGATCTTCCCTGACTGTCTAAATACTACAGTTGTTAAACCCCTACTCTAAAAAAATTATCTTGACTCCTCTGTGTTTGACAAATTTAGACACAAATTCTAACCTGCCTTTCTTAAGTAAAATTCTAGAAAAGGCAGTTTTTAAACAGCTTAATGATTGCTTGAAAAAGCACTATATCTATATATATAAAAGTCAATGTGTGTATGTATTGTGGTCTATGGCCGGCCAGTCTTCCCGGGCCAATACCCCCAGGCCGCCAGATGGAGCCATCCCTGCAACGTGGAGAGGCCCCGAATTCCAGCAGGGCATCATGGACTATGGAGTTTTAATATACAGCCCTGCTGGATAACGTCGGGGCCGCCAGGGGACGCTGCAGGGAGAAACAGAGAGGTTTGGTTTTCATACAGCCCGAAAGTACTTACAGGTCATGAGGACGGAAGAAATAAAGTGCTTCTGGGCTGACGAAGAAAAGAAGGACTTTTATCTGACCCGGAAGTGTTCCTCACGTGGACAGAGAGAGCGAAACACTTCCGGGTCGAGGGCTATAAAGGATTATGGGAAATCCTCAGATGACGAGCTGAGCTGGGTGGAAGGGTGGCAACGTGTCTGGGAGAGGAGGATTGGTTATTGTATTGATTATTGATTGTATTTATGAGTATTTTTGAGAGATTGTATTTATGAGAGCAGGGTGCTTTGTGCACTGTTTAATAATAATAAGTCATATATTTGGACTTTTATCTGGTGTCTGGCGTATAGTCTGAGGGTTCAAGTGAGCGATAGTGTCCACAATCTGTCACAGTATGTATGTTCCAGCATCACTTCCGAACGGCTGGAGCATTTTTCATGAAACTTGGTACACATGTTCCTCATTGGTCGACTAAACATACTGTAAGGTGAAATCAGCCCTAACCCACCCCCTTCTGGGTAGGGTGGGGGTGATCTTGCAGTCTTGTATGCATGTTATCATCCAGTTGACACTCAGAACGAGTGTCCCAACTATATTTGGGACTCATTCTGTTTTTGTGACTCGAACAGCCATTTATATACAGTAGATCCCCACAGAGTCATGGTTCAGATTCACGGCCTCAGTCATTCGCGGATTTTACCTTAGAGCCTAACTAATAATTGTTAGCGGAAACCGCAAATATCCTCCACAATTTTTATGGCTTTTTTCATAATACTGTAGAGAGAACAGGAAGCAACTGTAGGGAAAACCGTGACTTGGGATGATAAATGTAGCCAATAGAATTTGAAACTGCAACTCCCAGCATTCCTTGCAGTGGCTCTGATTGGTCTTCTGCTAAGGGTGCTGGGGCTGTTGAGGTCAAAGGATGTCAACACGGCTTTTAAAAAGGGGGCTGGTGACCAAAAGCAAAAAAAAAAAGTTTTTGTAATTTGTGTTTCAAGTTCCTGTCTGTCTGCCTTCTGTTCGGTTACCTGTACTTATTCATTTTGTCCTGGACCGTTTTGTGCATCTGGATTCTCTGCCATCTGCCTGTGTACATGAGGACTGTAAGTGGATTCATGGCCATCCTGCAAAAAAATGAGTGCTCCTGAACCCATCCACCCATCTTCACCATTTTAGGAACTACCAGTTGGACTATCTGTACATTCCCATTCAACATTCTTTCTCTCTCCTCCCCCAGACATTCTCTGCTCCTATTGGTGGTTGTGCTCTCCTATGATGTTTGTGTATTGTTTAATCGACAACTAACTGCATACTGAGCTCCTTTTACTTCTGAAAGAGACATGTTTGTTTGAAGTGTTTGAATAAAGTTCCTGTCTTTACAGTCTCCTGTGTTTCTGTGCAACTCTGTGGCCCAAGCACGACACCCTGCAGCACTGCCCCTGGGATTAAGCTGCTTCACTAGACTAGCCTGGTAAGCTTCAACATTGGCCTCTGTGTGCTTGAGTACAGCTTGTTCAAGCGCAGTTGGCTCAGTGATTTACATCCATGGTGTCAGTTGCACTTTGTACATATTGTTCCAGTAGTTTTTTAAAAAGTTTTTACAGTTCATTAGTAGTGTGTATAATGATTAGTGTTGCAATAATTGTGATGCTCTTTGCATGAAAAAATGAGATCCATTAAATTTTAACTTTTTCTTTGTGAATTGTGACATTTACTTAAAGTGCAGCAAAAAAGTATTTGGCGTCCAGGGATGCATTAAACCCCAAGTATGTGGCAGTTTAAGGGTTAAAGCCCCAAGATGCCACCTGCACCTTCGAAGGCTTCCGACAATAAAACGTGCTTGTATGAATTACAGTACATATAGCGGTAACATTGTTATTTTACATTCTAGCACTGCGGGAGACATAGCAGTACAGTATACAGGTTTACCTTTACATTCTTTATTTTTAGGTAATGTATTAAGTTGAGTTTGAAATTAAATTAAAGTATTTTGGGGGTATATTTAGGGTTTAAACTATGAAAATAGGCATTTTTTTAACCACATCCAAAATTCGCGGTATTTCACAATTCGCGGGTGCTCTACAAACGTAACCCCTGCGAATTTTTGGGTGTACTATATCTTATATATAAACGCCTAAGCGTGGAAGTGTGTGTCTTTGTCCAGCCCGGAAGTCAGAGGTAAAGTCAGGGTAAGAGCTCCAGCTCCGAGGATACACAAGCAAGGCCAGCACACTGGCAAAACGAAACCTCCAAAGAAAGACAGTCGCTTAGCTGGTAATGCACAAATGATGCGAGCACATCGTCAACATGAATCCTCCTAGGGGAGAGATGCCCAGAGTAGTTCTAATCGTTTCAATACTTTCTAGGATCCCATGCTGTTGTTAGTGTGTGAGTGTATATATATATTCTGTATATATATATATATATATATATATATATATATATATATATATATATATATATTGTCAGGGATGCCAGGGGCCATGACCCGGCCGGGACGCCATGAGGGACCAGATGTGGGTCTGTGCCCACCCTGGATCACGTGGGGGTCGCCTTCCTGGTTGCTTTGGGGGCCACGGGTACAGGGCATGGAAGCTCCACCTTGTAGGGGCCCGTGGTCACCGCCAGGAGGCACCCCAATGCCTTGGGGACCTGTTACCCCAGCACTTCCGCCACACCAGGAAGTGCTGGGGGGAAGAATTAGGACGGTGCCCGGAGAGCTGCCAGGAGGACAGCCGGCACTTCCGCCACGCTGGGGCGTGGCTAGAGGAGGAATGCCGGGAACACCTGGGGCTCATCCGGGGACTGTATAAAAGGGGCCGTCTCCCTTCATTCGAGGCTGGAGTCGGGAGGAGGAAGGACGAAGCTCAGGAGAGTGGTGGAGGCGGCCCGAAGAAAGGCATTGTGGCCAGGACTGAGTGTGATTATTGGGGTTTGTGCACGGGACATAATAATTGATTGTAAATATTGTAAATAAACGTGTGGTGGTGATTTAACAACATGTCCGCCTGTCTGTGTCCGGGTCGGCTCCACAATATATATATATATATATATATATATATATATATATATATATA
>JANRMT010062819.1:19980906-20010248 GCA_026402145.1 Polypterus bichir lapradei | reverse complement strand
ATAGATAGATAGATAGATAGATAGATAGATAGATAGATAGATAGATACGTTATTAATCCCTAAGGGGAAATTCACAAACTAAATGCCTGTTTTAACTCTCCTTTCCCACCACAAAAGCCATGCTTCTCGACTTCCATCTCTTTTCTTCCTTTCTCTCTCTATCCTATCACATAGCTGTTGTCCTTCCCCAGTACCAGTGATTTTTGTGCACATTTTCAACAGACTTAATGGGAGTTTGGCAGGGTGATGCCTTAAAATCCATTATGAAATTAATTGCTGTGCCAAAGGGGTGCGATTATTTCCAGAATCAGTGATTTTGTATAAAACCCCTAGGTTTCTAACTCAGAGTTCCTTCTTCAGCTATAGAAAGGAAGAACACTTTTGAGTACATTTCCTCTGAAGTGAGCATCTTCCAAGCTGTCCAATCTTTATTTTTTTATGTTGTAATGGAAAACAGGTGGAGGAATTTTTTTAGAAATCATTAGTACTGTATCCTTATATATTAATTAAGGTAATCATTATTAATCTCTACTTTTTTTCTCTGCATTTTTCTGTGGTGACGTTTTGCAGATACTCTAACTGTCCATGAGATGCAATGCATCCAATCTCCTAGGACGACACTTAAAAAACAATAGGAACTATTTAAGCACTTTTGTTAGGTAGAATGTCCAGTGGGGATGTTTGGCCTTTAAAAAACTGCAGATTTTCTGTCATGCCCAGCCATCTGACCTTAGCATTTGCCTTATCATTAGAGAATTAAAAACAAATCTATACAAACTGCTCAAAAAAATTAAAGGAATACTTTGAAAACACATCAGATCTCAATAGGGAAAAAAATCATGCTGTATATCTGTACTGATATGGACTGAGTAATGTGTTAGGAGTGAAAGGATGCCACATCGTTTGATGGAAATGAAAATTAGGGCTGAATTCAAAGAAAAATCAAAGTGAAAAAATGATGCAGCAGGCTAGTCCATTTTGCCGAAATTTCATTGCAACAACTTAAAATCGTACTCAGTAGTTTGTATGGCTCCCACGTGCTTGTATGCATGCCTGACGACGTCAGGGCATGCTCCTAATGAGATGACAGATGGTGTCTCGGGGGATCTCCTCCCAGATCTGGACCAGGGCATCACTGAGCTCCTGGACAGTTTGAAGTGCAACCTGGCGGTGTCAGATGGACCAAAACATAATGTCCCAGAGGTGTTCTATTGAATTTAGGTCAGGCAAGCATGGGGGCCAGCCAATGGTATCAATGCCTGCATACTCTTGCCGCATGAGGCCAGGCATTGTTGTGCACCAGGAGGAACCCAGGACCCTCTGCACCAGCATAGGGTCTGACAATGAGGCCAAGGATTTCATCCCAGGGTGAACCTGCTCTCATCCGTGAAAAGCACAGAGTGCCAGTGGTAGACCTGCCAATTCTGGTATTCTATGGCAAATGCCAATCGAGCTCCACGGTGCTGGACAGTAAGCACAGGGCTCACCAGAGGACATTGGGCCCTCAGGCCACCCTTATGAAGCCTGTTTCTGATTATTTGGTCAGAGACATTCACACCATTGGCCTGCTGGAGGTCATTCTGTAGGGCTCCGGCAGTGTTCATCCTGTTACTACTACTTTGCTACTTAATTTCATTAACACCAAAGCAGCTGAAACTGATTAACAAACCCCTCAGCTACTTAACTGACCAGATCAATATCCCAGAAGTTTCATTGACTTGATTCTATACTCTGATTAAAAACTTTTCCTTTTACTGGTATATCTGTGTTATGTAAGTGTTGATTTATTCTTATGTACTATTTTTGGATTGTCATTTATTCATTTTTATCCTTACCTATCTGTAATTTGTTTTGTTCTTTCTTGCAGTTTTTTCTTTGACATACTGTAAAGCACTTTGAGCTACATTTTTTGTATGAAAATGTCATATAATGTCATTTACTAACCAGACCAGGATCACCGGTGCTGGGCCCTATCCCAGCTAGCATAGGGCACAAGGCAGGAACAAACCTTGGACTGGGTACCAGTACATCACAGGGAAAACACACACACACACATATAGAGCAAACACACACTATAGCTAACTTAGTGTCAATTCATCAAATCTGAATTGTCTTTGAACTTTGAGTGGAAACCAAAGCACCCAAACAAAACCCATGCAGACTCAGAGACAACATGCAAACTCCTTGGAGAGTGGACCTGTTATGCAAATCCTGGTGTCCTCACTGTGAGGCATCTTTGTATGAAAATGTGCTATAAGCCAAAAGTCAAAGTCAAAATAGCATGTGCAAATGAAAAAACTAGGTGGTCAAAACAAAATCAAACAGCCAAGCATAATGCACAAAACAGTCAAAGTTGAAGTAACACACTCCTAACGCCATGAAAATGTTTGTTTTTTGAAATAATCCAGCATATTGGACACCAGGAGAAGCATGTCATTATTTAAAATATTTTTTGAGTGGTGACATCATCACATGCAGCTTCATAGCATCATGTGATGGCAACAGGGGTGTGTTTCTAACTACAAGATGACTTCCTACACCAAAGCAAGCTAGAAAATGTTGGCAAAGAATATAAACAAAATAATAAGATAACCATCAAAATATATTCCACTTAGTACAAAAATGGGGAAAAGACATAAAAATACCTAAAATTCATTAAAATTTTTAGGTGGCAGAATCTAAACATCACAAGGGGGTTGTCCTTTCTGTAATCTTCTGTTCTGGAGTTTTGCATGATTCCTAACTTTTCTTTAATCCTGCATGAAAATGACATTTCTTGGGCTTCTCTCCTTGCATCATAAACAACACGCTCCTATTTCACCTTACAGTATTTTGCTACTTCTACATGTTTCCTTGATGATCCCACTTTCACTATGGTTGCCTCATTAAAATGTAACTCAGACTGACCTGAGCTTGGGCATTCCATAATGACATTTATAGTGCGTGTGCAATCTAACTGTCAATAAAGGTTTTCATATTTCGCTTTCTTTGTTTGTGTTTCTTTTACTGTTCTATGCCACCATGGTGGCACATTGACCTTTGAAAATACATTGTCCACCTATCAGCTCTGTACAGCATACATCCTAATGATTTTTGCAAGTAAGGATATTTATTTTAGACTGGTAGGCCATAGAAGCTGCCTTTTGTTTTCTAAGATGTTTCAAAGAATGAGATATTTAATAAGTGGCTAGGTAAGAAAAGTGTATTTTGAGATTTTGCCATGCTTATTAAATATCCATTATTTATTTGGTCACATTTAACATGTGGGTGAAATGCAATCGTAATCACGCTCCCATTTGAAATCTGATTTGCTACACAGATAATAAGAAATAGGAGGCACAGTGTTCTACTTGTTAGAGTTGCTGCCTCACAGCTCCAGGGGGCTGCTTCTGAGCAGAAACTCAGATTGACCAACACTCACTAGTTTGAAAAAACAAAACCTGTAATTTATTTCAATGTAAATGGTCATTTTCAGAGTTGTGAACAGAATCCTGGAGTTAAAGGCTTTAACTTCAATCTTTCTATTTTGTGTGATAAACAACTAGGATGGATGGGCATTCCATCCCGACTGAGATGGTTGCTGTTCCATTTCAGACAGCAAGTACAGTATAACAGAATGACAGAGGGAGATTGTGATCTCCCAGTATGCTAGAAGCAGTATCCCTCTGGAGTAGCTCGCATTTGTATACCTGCAGGGCTGCATTGAAATTGTAGTTATGTAGGGTCGCCCTTTTGGTGTACTTGTGGCTGCTAGAGGGAACTACTGGAAGGAGGCTTCCTTGTCAGGTGGAGGTTCTGTCTGGCCTGAAAGTTCTTCCTGGCTACAACAGTCATTTGCTAAGACGTGTTCTCCTGGGTTAAAAAGGAGCACTGTGCCTCAACCATGTGAGTCAGAGTCAGAAGTGGAGGAACACAAAGCTCACCTAGGAAGGAGCTGAGGGGAAAACAGAAGAAAAGTAAAGCAACAGAGAATTATTTTCTGATTATAAAGATCTGGGGCAGAAGCCATTATTGTAAGGTAAAAAGACACAAAAAGTGTCATTTGAACCCAGAACTTGCATGCTGTGCAGTTGTGTCTGGGGTTGTGATCTTAATCTTTAATGGAACAATGTCTGCATGTGGAAAAGGGTACAGTGTAAAGCTAACTGTTCTAATACACCAAGGCAGGTGACAGGAATGGAAAAAATGTAACAAAGACCAGGAGATGAGAAAGTCAAAATGGGCCAATGCCTCCATTTTGGTGTACCTGCGGCCATAAACACAAAACAGAAAGCAAAGATGGAAAGTCATGTAATAAAATAAAATAAAATAATACCAAAATAGTTTTAGTGCCAATTACCTCAAAAAAGAAATGTTCTTGTTATCCAAAAACTTAGCAACTGCCATCTTAAACTGTGACTTACAGAAGACAAACACATCTGAACTTCTCACCACCATGTGATTGCAGTGGGGCACCCTTTCCATCAAAAAATAACCATGCCCATGTGTAAGCACAATAGTCACATGGAAAATAAAGTGTTCAGTATGATAAAAAATTGTGGAAAAATGCAAGAAAGACACAAAATAATAACATCAAAATTCTGAACATATGTAAACCTCTTAAATTATTACAAGAGATAATATTTTTTTCCATTAGATTCTCTAAGAGAATCCATGAACAGAGCCAGATAATTTCCTATCTTCTCTATTAGTTTGATTGTTTAGGGAATGGCCACCATCTTCTAATATAAAAAGGGCTAAAACTGCAAGTGAAATGCTATAGTCCAAATTAGAAAGAGAGTATTGCTCTGATATGTGCAGCCTATGCAAGGCCAGTTTTTTACATGAATTAGAGGGTATCTAACCCTGATGTGCTCTGCCTACTCCCAGTGCTCTTCTTTTAAAATGACAGCATTATAGGAACAAATAAGAGGTATGGTATATCTAATTGCTCTGAAGTAGGAGACATTTTAATAAGATAAGATAAATCGGTCCTAATACCATTCCATAAAGTCTGATCAAATCTCTCTAGATGGACATTTTGCATTGGGTGATAAAAATCTGCACCAGATATATAAACCTTTCCTGGGTAAAAAAGAGTGAACTTCAAAAAAAGTAAATTGGAGGTTATTGTCAGTTATACTGGCTTTTAGGAACATTAACCTACCGGAAGTAAACGCTGGCGTTTCTGTCTGCCGCTGCTTGCCGGTGGTCTGTTTGTGTACTTTTACTAGTTGTTTTTTTACTTGTTTTTTGCCTTTTGCATCGGATCTTCCTTCACCTTTGCATTGGATTAAAAAACTGATAACACGCATTTGCGTCCCTTGCCTCCTTCAGCCTTAACACGAGCCCTCGTAGAATTGTTCTTTGCTGGCTGCAACCTGTGTGGGTTAGTGGAAACTTTCTCACTGATTCTCTGCTCAAGTAACTAGCTTTGATGAATAGGTGGTTGAAACTGTCCCTTGTCAATTGCTGAGTACTTGTGGAAATGCCAGTGGTGACGGTCTAGTGGCTAATGTGTTATTTTAATTGGGCCGAGTAGGTACACAAGGGGTACATTGCTTTGCTTCCAATCTGGAATTTGCTTGGGTGATTTCTGGAAATCTACTATGATAAACCTCAATTGGATTACTATGTCTACTTTGCTATCTAATGCAGTCACAACTACAAAACTAAAATATTCACCAGACGAATTGTATCGACTTCGAACAAACTATGAATTGCCTGCTGATCTCCTGCTGCACCGCGGCATTCTCCGACGACCAAAGTACGTTCACCGGGGTTCTCGTCGTCATTTTTGTCTCAGCAGGAGTAGCAGCAGGTCTATACATTCACTTTGGTCTGAAGCACGCACTTGTCCACGTATTTTTGAGCGACGTGTTGATCATAACGTGCTGATTCCTCTGGTAAAATCACTGGAATATATGTCCATAGACGATTTGAAGTTTGGATTATTGAATACTCGATCTATCTCTAACAAAGCTCTGCTGATTGGTGATTTTATCATAGACACAAAGATGGACTGTTTATGTCTTACAGAGACTTGGCAGCAACCGGGTGATTATTTTCATCTAAATCAAGTGCTCCCTCCAGAGTTTGTCTGCATCTACAAATCCCGTTCTTCAGGGAGGGGAGGCGATCTTGCAATAATACACCGCAAAGACCTAAAATTATCACTGATACCTCTTCCAGCATATCCATCCTTTGAACTGTTAGCTGGCAAACTCTGCGGACCTTCACCTATTATAATTGCTGTTTTATATAGAACTCCTAAACTATCAAGTGGTTTTATTACAGAACTTTTTACTGTTTTAACAACTTTGTGTGCAATGTCTACAAATGTCATCCTCATGAGTGATTTTAACATACACTTTGATGTGCCAACTGATGCACTGACAAATAATTTTAATGAAATCCTTGACTGTTATAATTTAATTCAATATGTCAACTTTTCGACTCATAACAAGGGTCATATTTTAGACTTAGTTTGCTGCTCTGGTATCACAACTCACAATCTTATTCCTATTGAATTACCTATCCCAGATCACAAAATGATCACATTTGATGTTAGCTTACCTCTCAGTAAATTAAAGGTTCAGCGTGTAATTTCATTTCATAATGTCAAGCATGTAAACCCAGAGACCCTTACAGATTTATTGCAATCCCAGCCTGTTTCTCCTTCTGCTACCACACTTTCAGAATTAGTAGACCATTACAATGCTGCTCTGTCTTTTGCCTTTGATACACTAGCTCCCTTAAAAACATGTCCTGTTTCATTTATTCGCACTGCTCCCTGGTTTACTGAACTCCGTCAGCTCGCTCAAAGCCACGGGCCGACAGTTGGAGCGCCTAGCTAAAAAGACGGGTCTTGTTGTACACAAGGAAATGTATTCAGATCATATGTTAAAATACAAAAATGCTCTCTCTGCTGCCAAAACTGTATACTATTCTAACATTATCAATACAGGAGGGAAAAAGACTAGAGCTCTTTTTTCTACAATGAAAAAGCTAATTACACCACCAGAAAATGTTGCTTACCATAACCTCTCTGTTAAAGACTGCCTCCAGTCCCATCTTTCAAAAAATAACCTTTTTGAACAGTTTCAATCTGGGTTTCGTCCTAAACGGAGCACAGAAACTGCCCTAGTCAGAATCACAAATGATCTGGGACTTTTATCAGTTCTTGTGCTTCTTGACCTCAGCTCCGCATTTGACACCATATCCCATCAGTTACTTTTGAAACGACTAACTAGTTTTGGACTCTGTGGCCTTGTCCTCCAATGGTTTTCTTCCTACCTCACTGATATGAGGCAATTTGTTCAAATAAAGGGCTTTAAATGTGAGAATACAGTCATTACTCAGGGGGTCCCACAGGGTTCTGTTTTGGGGCTGCTTCTTTTTCTCATTTATATCTCCCCAATAGGTAATATCTTCCGGCACCATGTTTTTAAATTTCATTGTTACGCTGATGACAGACAGCTCTATCTATCCACTAAATCCACTTCTGTTTTCCCTCCAGATACTTTTACGGCATGTCTCCAAGACAAAGACATGGATGACTCACAATTTTCAACTGAGGTGCTCCTTACTGGTTCTAAATCCACACTTGTTAAGGTTAACCAGTCTTCTATTTCAATTAACAATTGTCACACACGTGCGAGTTGGAGGCAGTCAAAGAGCCCAAAGGTGAGTGAAACATCACGAGACAAAGGGTTATCACGTGATGCTTACCTTAATCTCTCTTTACCTACAGAAAATTTGAAGAAAAATAAGAAGTCTCAATTCTGGGTTCAAAATGGCCACCACGACATCACTTCCGGTTCACTCTGATGACGTCACTTCCGGTTCCATCAGTCCATTGCTCTTGTCTAATCCTGAGGACATTGGTTCCGTTTCCCCGCCTCCAATTGTCACTTCCTGCCAACCATTTCCTGTCCCATAATCCATCCTGCTATAAAAACGCCATCTTGTCTGCAGTTGATTATTCATTTTGTACTAAAAAGTCTTATGAATCAACCTTTTCTATCATTTGTCTGGACGACAATATACGGGGACGAACCCCAATCCTTTATTTTGTGTGGAAAATATTTTCTTGAAGCATCTTATCACAATTGGTGTAGTCGGCAGGATTTGTTCACGATGTCTGAAGAACAGGAACTCAACACTGTGCTTACCACAATCATGGGTGACCTCCAGACTCTGAAGATCCAGATGGGAGAAACGCGAACCTAATTGGCAGAAGCCGAGGCTCGTTCCCTTGCTGGTGTACGGACGGAGGTGGCTCGGTCACTACCAATTCAGTTGACTACACTAACTGAATCGGATGATATTGAGACCTACTTTTTGATTTTTGAATGGACCGCTAAGCGGAACGCTTGGCCGAGGTCGGAATGGGCGTACCAACTAGCTCCCTATCTGAAGGGGAAGGCGCAGAGGACTTATTACGACTTAACTGAGGAGCAGGCTGCCGATTACAACGCTCTGAAATTAGAGGTGTTCAAGCGCTACGGTCTTTCACCGGAACAGCAGGCGACGGAATGGAGGGAGTGGCAGTTTTACCCCGAAAGGCCATTAAGAACCCAGGGCTTCGAAGCCTAGGGAAAGGTGTGTCGTTGGCTACGGCCCGATATTAACTCCTCATACAAGAACTACTAGCGTGCAAAACCTTCGTACATGCCCTCCCTAACCATATCGCTGAGCAAGTCCGGAAACATAATTATGAAGATATGGACACCTTCATTAAAGTAGCGGAGTGTCATTGGGCGGCCTGTAAATCGGGGCGGTTGGAACAGTCCACTCGTCGAACTCAACAGGTATGTGGGGCAGCTCCTGAGCCAACCCGGCAACTTCCCGTACCTGCCATCCGTAGAAGGGACAGTCTAGCCTGTTTTTCTCGCTGTTTCAAGTGTGGGGAGATCGGACATCTGTCCCCGAACTTGCACTTATGAGCAGATGGATTGTTCTCTAGTTAGGGGAGAGAGGTATTGTGCCACTGTGACTAACCCTTTGTCTCTTCCCTATACAGGTGCAGTGGTTATAAATGGCAGGAAGGTAAGGGCAATGTTCGATTCTGGGAGTAACATCCCTATTGTTGCTGCCCGTTTCGTGTTACCGAAACAGTGGACTAAATTAAAAACTAGTCTGAAATGTATTCATGGAGACATCAAATATTATAAAACAGCCAGATGTGTGGTCTCGGTAAATAAAAAAATAACTACTATGGCCATGGCTGTATTACTGGACCCTCCTTTTCCAGTCATATTGGGAAGGGACTGGAATAAAATTAACAGTGGTAATAACGTCACTGTACCTAATAAAAATTTGGGCTTAGTAATGGAGAATGATACTCCGGCTGCCTCCACACCGTGTCCCTCAGTATCACGGACCCACACGCGTACCCAGTGCGAAAATTTCGATGTCCCATCATCCTCTGCGGGAGCTGATACAGTTGTTGTAGAGGAGGTGGAGACTGAAGCCCCTCCCATTGAACTTGTAAGGGATCCCATACAAAATTTGTCTACACAATTCCTATTAACACTATCATCCTTTAAAAGAGAACAATGGAATGATGATTCTTTAAAATTTGCTAGGAATGCAGTAGTATCCACTGAGGGTTATATTACTCTGGTTCCCATGCCACCGATGCCGTTCTTTGTAATTAAAAATGATCTGTTATATAGAGTGGCAGAACATGGGGGTGAAGTGAGAGCTTTGTTGCTAATCCCATATACTTTTCGGCGAAAAGTATGTGAATTAGCACATGCTCACCTTCTAGGAGCCCATTTAGGCTCTGATAAGACATTGGAGAGAATAAAACTCCGATTTTACTGGCCGGTAGTTAATGAGGAAGTCCGGCGATTTTGTGCTTCCTGTCCCGAGTGTCAACTTCGCCACATTCCAAGAAGAACTAAAGCTCCTCTGATTCCCCTTCCCCTTATTGATATCCTTTTTGAACGAGTTTGTATTGATCTCGTTGGACCCCTAGAACCCTTGGCAAAGGGCTTTAAGTACATTTTAGTCCTAGCAGATTATGCCACTCGGTTCCTGGAAGCTGTTCCTTTGCGCTCAGCTACTTCTAAAAATATTGCACGGGAGTTGGTAGGGATATTCGCTCGTGTTGGGATTCCCAAGGAGGTCTTAACTGACCAAGGAACTCCCTTCACTTCGGAAACGTTCAGGGAAGTTGCTAAATTACTCAGGATAAAACATCTGAAAACGTTGGTTTACCATCCCCAAACTGATGGATTGGTGGAAAGGTTTAATCAAACATTAAAGCAAATGTTACGCAAGGTAGTTAACGAGGATGAAAGAAACTGGGATCAGTTGCTTCCTCTCGTTTTGTTTGCCTATCGAAGTCCCTCAGACCTCAACGGGATTTTTTCCTTTTGAATTATTATACGGAAGACAACCCAGGGGGCTTTTGGACATGCTAAAAGAAGGATGGGAGGAGGTACTCCCTACTTCAAATATTCTTGAATGTATCGCCCAGTTACGTGATAGACTAGAAAAGATTAGACCTATCTTAAAAGAAAATTTGGAAAAAGCACAAGCAGCGCAGTCACGTCACTATAACAGGAACACCACCATTCGGGAATTTGTCCCTGGTGATCGTGTTATGGTATTAGTCCCAACGTCCCACTCAAAATTATTAGGGCATTTGCAAGGCTCGTATGAAATTAAGGAAAAGAAAGGACTCGTTGACTATTTAGTTAAACAACCTAATCGTCGACCGAGTGAACGAGTGTACCATATTAACTTGCTTAAACCGTGGAAAGAAAGGGAACACGATCCCTCCTCCGGACAGCCTAGTTCACTGTTTATGTCTTGTGCCCATCTTAATTTCGGTCCCGAGTTGACACCCATACAACAAGGTCTCAAAGCTGCTATCTTGTCTGTCCCTAAGGTTGTGGATGAAATACCTTGGCGTACTGCGTTGATTGAGCATGAGATCATTACGGACCCTGGAGTGATTGTCAGAGAGAGACCCTATAGGCTCCCTGAGGCAAAGAAAGCGGAAGAAAGCTGCAGATCAGACGAATGCTAGAATTAGGGGTTATTGAAGAAAGTTATAGTCCTTGGTCTAGTCCAATCATCTTGTTTTCCAAACCAGATGGGTCATGGAGGTTCTGTAATGACTTTCGTCGACTCAATCAGGTCTCTAAATTTGATGCGTATCCAATGCCATGAGTGGATGATTTACTCGATCGGCTAGGAAACGCTCAATTCCTAACTACGCTTGACATGACAAAAGGGTATTGGCAAATTCCCTTAACGGAGTCCGCTAAAGAAAAAAACGCTTTTAGTACATCCAGTGGACATTGGCAATACAGAGTCCTTCTTTTTGGCTTGCACGGGGCACCAGCTACTTTCCAACGTCTGGTGGACACATTGCTACGGCCTCACAATTCATATTGTGCCGCCTACTTGGATGACGTCGTCATCTATTCCAGCACGTGGAAGGATCATGTATGGCAGGTTCAAGCAGTATTCTCCACGCTAGCGTCAGCAGGGCTTTGTATTAATCTGAAGAAATGTTTCTTTGGATTAAGGGAGGCCAAATATTTAGGCTACCTAGTGTTGGGGGGGGGGTGCTGTTAAACCACAATGTCACAAAATTGATGCCATCATGAATTGGCCCTGTCCGATATATAAGCAGCAAGTACAAGCATTTTTGGGACTGGGTGGTTACTATTGACGCTTTGTACCACATTTCTCTGAAATTGCTACACCCTTATCAAATTTGACAAAGAAACGAGCACCTTTGAAAGTGGTATGGGATGAATCGGTTGATAAAGCATTCAGTGACTTAAAATTGGTCCTTACATCAGCACTTGTATTGAAATCTCCTGACTTTTCTATTCCTTTTATTCTCCAGACTGATGCATCAGCCACAGGATTGGGTGCCGTGCTGAGCCAATGTGTCAACGGTGCTGAACACCCCGTTAGGTATCTGAGCCGGAAACTGCTGGACCGGGAGACTAAGTATGCTGCGGTGGAGTGAGAGGCCTTGGCGATTAAGTGGGCTATCATGTCTTTAAGGTACTACCTATTGGGGCGGGAATTCACTCTGGTGATGGATCATGCCACTTTACAGTGGATGTCTGTTCATCAGGAGTCAAATCCTCGTGTCACTAGGTGGTTTTTGGATCTTCAACCGTATAGTTTTAGTGTTACTTATTGTAAAGGTTCCTTGCAGGCCAATACTGATGCTCTCTCCCGTGTTCACGACCTCTCAGTGCAGGTCGCCCGACCTGATGGGTCTGGGCTGAGGGGGGTTCATGTCACACACGTGCAAGTTGGAGGCAGTCAAAGAGCCCAAAGGTGAGTGAAACATCGCGAGACAAAGGGTTATCACGTGATGCTTACCTTAATCTCTCTTCACCAACAGAAAATTTGAAGAAAAATAAGAAGTCTCACTTCTGGGTTCAAAATGGCCACCACGACATCACTTCCGGTTCACTCTGACGACATCACTTCCGGTTCACTCTGACGACATCACTTCCGTTTCAATCAAACCATTGCTCCTGTCCAATCCTGATGATGTTGGTTCCATTTAACCGCCTCCAATTGCCACTTCCTGCCAACCATTTCCTGTCCCATAATCTGTGGAATTTCCAAACAATTTTGTGTGGAAAATATTTTCTTGTGGAAGCATCTTATCACACAATATTAACACAAACTTGTCTACCCAGGAAAAGATCCTGAGCGTCATTCTTGACAGTACTCTCTCTTTTTCTTCCCATATAAGTAATGTTTCTCAGACTGCCTTCTTCCATCTCTGAAACATTTCTAGACTTCGTCCTGTTCTTACCCAACACAGTGCTGAAGTATTGGTTAATGCCCCAGTCACCTCACATATAGATTACTGTAATGCTATCCTATCTGGTATCCCACAAAAACTTATCTAACACTTACAACTTATTCAAAATTCTGCTGCCAGGATAATAACTTGTTCTAAATCCACTGAACATATTACACCTATTCTCTCTCAACTTCTCTGGCTCCCTGTTAACTACAGAATACAATACAAAATACTGCTCTGAACATTTAAAGCTCTCCCCTACCTCATTGATCTCCTACAGACTTACACTCCCACTTGCTCACTCAGATCCTCATCTGCAGCTGTACTTTCTGTACCGCACGTCAAACTCTGTTCTATGGGAGCTCGAGCATTCTGTCATAGTGCTCCTCAACTCTGGAATTCTCTTCCCTCTCATATACGTCAGCTCGAGTCAATAACACATTTTAAAACTGTCCTCAAAACTTACCTTTTCAAACTGGCATACCAATTGTGAATTTTCCACTGTTACTGCCAGTTATCTTTGTTTGTTTGCTAATTATTGCTTTTTGATTTATCATTCTCTTGTTTTAATTTCACTAATGTTGTTTAATTTCATTGTAAGGTGACCTTGAGTGCTAAAAAGGTGCCTATTAAATAAAATGTATCATTATTATTATTATTATTATTTTTTTTTTTTTTTTATTATTAAGAGTATGTTGAGGACATCAATGATCACTTTGGACATGACAGACACCATCAGGAAGACAAAGGGCACATGGGAGTGTAACTGTAACTGCCAGGTAAGAAATTTTCTTTCTTTTTAGTCATTCTAGTATGTGATCTATCTATCTATCTATCTATCTATCTATCTATCTATCTATCTATCTATCTATCTATCTATCTTCACAAGACAACAAACTTCACAGTAGTGAATTAGAACCACAACAGTGTAAATGATCCAGAGATATAATTATCTCTATAATAATTATACAATTTTCCCTTCACATTGATATTTTACATTTGTCCCTCAATTGCTATTAACACTATGCTTACCGGTACTGAATCCAACAGCAAATCTAATACTTTAAAAGGCATTAGACACGTCTTTAAAGAGTCAGGAAGTAGTTCATGTGGAAGAACTCTGTTTCACATTCCATCCAACATGCCAGAATTATGAAGAGATACGTTTCAGTTTATTAACAAACTGGCAAACTGGCCCACACAAAACAACCTTCACTTTCTCTGTTTTTGGTGTGGAAATAGCAGTGCAATATTTATACTGAAAACATGCTTTCTGCAATAAACAAAATAATACAGTTTACAGGCTTCACCTGAAGTACAAAAAACATTTTTACAAAAATTCAGGTTTACGAAAGAAGTCTTTTAATATCCCTTTCCATTTTACAAACCACAATGAAAGTGAATTTTTTGCATACTGTGTCTGGTATTATTTTTAAACATGCATCACTACTGCTAAATCCTGATCATCTTTAGATTTATTTCAGGTACAGAATGGATTAGGACAGGACTTTGAGGTGTGACTGAGTGCTTCAGGCAAGTAGGGCTAAATATTTGAGCCTGTACTGTATTTTAAGACAAGAAATCTCAGTCTCAGAGCTTTTTCTGTGTTCATGTGCTGTGGATCAATAAACTTGTTGCATACATGTCGTTTCACAATACCTTTGTGCATCACGGTACCAAAAAGATCATAAAAGCATTGAGAAAGCCTAAAAAAAAAGTGAAAGGCTTTTTCACTGAAATGCATGAAGGACTAAAGTCTTAAAAAATATTATTTAATTAAGGAAAGTTATTTTTTTAACATTTGTTTTGATGGCTGATTTTAAACTTCAAGTTTTGTGTGTTATTTAAGCCAAAACGGGGTGCATTTTTTGAGGCCAGGGAAGACTTACAATTTTTTCCTTTTAAATTAATACTACAAATTAGCTTTGCAAAGTTGGGTAAACCTGTGGTTATCACATAAGGATAATAGAAAACAGATATATGTTAGTATATAAGGACAAGAGCGAACAACAAAAAGTATAAATTTAAGATAGCTTGGTTAGATGTTTTTATCTCTGTTAGAATGAGGCTGAAAACTTGTAAAGTCTGTTTCTTTAATTCTTATCTAAACAATGCCTAGAGAATACAGTGTTCAATCAGGACTGGCTTTTAGATGTTCTTGTCAGAGTTCTGTGTTTTGGCTGGTAAGGTGCACCAGTCTCTATATAAGTTTCTTAGCTCTGTTGTCTTTCTTCATGGATTGCGTTTGAAATGCTCTTATGTGAGTACATATGTGTGTTTGTATTAAATTTAAGAGGAAACAGTAATTAAGGGTAAAAAGCTGTCCTTTACACAGATTTATTACTTTCAGTTTCTGTAATACTGATTACTGGAAATACACTTGTTAATAAAGTATGATAGCTTCTGTTAGACTGACTCCTAAGCTACAAAAATAACAGTATCAGAAGCAAAGAATAAAGGGTATTTGTCAGTTTGATTCCTGTCATCTCTGGGTGGAGGCAATACTTTGTCCTGATTTCTTAGGGGACAGCTTTGCTCCTGTGTACATGGGAGGATGTTCAGCTTTGCATTTCTTTCTTTCTTTCTTTAGATACACTCTCCTGTTTCACTTGTGGTTATTGGCATAGTGCAATTATAGGTTTCATATACAGTGGTCTACTTTTGATAGCATTAAGAATGAAATCTGCAGTTGACTCCTTTCTTCAACTAGACAAACATGTTGCTTTCACATACTGTACAGTTTCTCTTGCTTGTGCAACTTGCTGTCTTATAGCAAGACTGGACTCAAATCCAACTCTGTTATGGGCAGCGTACTGCTTTTATGGTTCAGGACTAGATACGGTATTGCAGAAAAAGTAATTGAGAAAGGTAACAAAGAAAAAATGCATCAAGTAATTCAAAATACAATAACAAAGAAAAGGCAGAATAATTCAAAACACAACAGCCAAAGTAATTCAAAAATACAATAAAGAATCAAAAAGCCAAGAGTTACAAAAGTTCAAAACATTACAAGAATAAAAGTTACAAATACAATGTAAGAAAAGAAAATCTAAGTACTCAAACAGGGAAGTGTTGGTACAAAGTAGGAAAAACATATTTTGAGTCCTGGTGGCCAACTCACTGCAGGTCGAGTCCACATAAAGGAAGGGGTTGCGGGCCAAAGGCAGGCACAGTTAGTAATGCCTAATTAAAGCAAACTTTAAAAGTATAATAATAATGAAAGATTTATTATTACTTATAAGGTAATGCTATCTTTTTGATTGAAAAAAAAAATGTAATATGCATTAACATTTTGTAAACAAATAGACATGCCAGCTGCATCCGATATATAGTATCTGTGTGAATCCTTCACACTTTTGTCTTCTGTCTAAAAGATAGAAATGCCTTGTAAATAGTAATAGATCTTTTGTTATTATTATTTTACAGGGATTAAAGTTTTCTACACATGATTTCAGCCCACTACCCCTTCTAGCAAGTGTGGGGTGAGAGTGCAGAGAGTACTCTGCAATTCGAGATATCAGAATGGTTTGTGCTAACCACCTCATGGCACAGTCAATCAGTGCTCTAAATAATGGAACTCTGTGAGAGCAATTCAGTATTGTATATATTTTGCTTATTGCTATTTGCTGGCCATTTGTTGTATTTTGTTTTTAGTTATCATTTTTTTTGTTTGTGACAGGATGGAGCTGCCTCACAGCTCAGATCACATTTTTTGCCTCTGTGATCACTCCAGCATAGTTGGCAGATGTTTCTTCAGCCCTTTGGGTCATTTCAAATACCACTGCACTACATCACTCAAAACTAGTTTATTTCCAACTTCGGAATGCAAATTCCTTAACATTTCTATGATTCTGCTGAACTCACAGCGAAGCAAACTTCACAGGGTTTGCTCATCACTAGTAAGAATTACAGAAGCCAAAATACAAAAGGTAAAACTACCTTAGCAATGAATGCAGAGAGACTTCCCGCAGTGCACCAGTAGTTCTCCTGGGGTTTGCACAGCTTTTAAACTGGAGGTCAGGCGGTGGTCCTGTTAGCTGTACACCTACAGTATTCGTAGGCCCCTTCCCCTGGGTTCAACACACAGATTTAAAGGCAAAGTGGAAAACAACATAGAACAATTCCATTAAAGGAAATTGCAAAAATATCATCAGAAAAGAAAACTTCTTCTTCTTCTTCTTTTGGCTGCCCCTGTTAGGGGTTGCCAGAGCAGTTCATCTTCTTCCATATCTTTCTGTCCTCTGAATCTTGTTCTGTCACACCCATCACCTGCATGTCCTCTCTCACCACATCCATAAACCTTCTCTTAGGCCTTCCTCTTTTCCTCTTGCCTGGAAGCTCTATCCTTAGCATCCTTCTCCCAATATACCCAGCATCTCTCCTCTGCACATGTCCAAACCAACGCAATCTCGCCTCCCTGACTTTGTCTCCCAACCGTCCAACTTGAGCTGACCCTCTAATGTACTCATTTCTAATGCTATGCATCCTTGTCACACCTAATACAAATCTTAGCATCTTTAACTCTGCTACCTCCAGCTCTGTCTCCTGCTTTGTGGTCATTGCCACCGTCTCCAACCCATATAACATAGCTACCGTCCTGTACAGAAAAGAGAACATGTAATGAAAAACAATTATAAAAGAAAATAATTCATACATCAGATTTCACTTACAAAAATAAGACAAGTAATAAAATAACAATAATTAACACAAATAAGACTGGGGACAAAATCGTGGCAAAACCATGACAGCTTACCCAGGACCAGCAAGCACACTGCACCAATATGACACCAACAAGATAGACAAGACAAACGAGGGCATCAACTCCCTGATGCAGAAAAAAAACACCAAGTAAAAACTGCATAACAAACTGCTTCACAGGTATTTCCACTTTCACAATAATATAGTTTCTCATGCAAGGTTTCTAATTCTTGCAATATGTGTTCCCTTAACTGTAAAAAGACTGTGTAAGATTTTTCAGTGACATTTTAGAAATCAGAAGATTACACTGGTTAAATACATTTCAATCTATCATCAGGATATGAGGTTTAGGGAATTGATAGATGGATGGAAAATAAAAGTAAGAATAATTACATTGCATTAGAATAAATAGTCATTGTGGTTTGTGCATTGGAACATTAAAACTGCTTCTATTTATTTTGTGTAAAGTCTGAGTCATTACAGTGGCTGGAGATGTGACATTTAAATCTTGACTGAAGTTTATTAAAAAAAATCACTCTATTACCTATGGAACATCTCCAGTTTTAAGCTTTACTACTTCTTGTCAGATGCAGAAATATTATCTAATGTATTTATTGGTATTCAAATGGATTAAAGTAAAACCCTGCCCAAAAGTTAAAGTATTATTGGAAAGGGTTCAGAATGTTGCTGCCAAAGTGCTGACACACAGAAAATGTCATAAATGCATAACTCCTTGGCAAGTCTGGCTACATTGGCTTTTTCTTTTTTTTTTTCTTTTTTTTTATCGTCTCTTTCGGAAATATTGTTAGCTTTGAGGTAACTGTCCTGTATTAGATTGTGTGTGCATGCAAATACACTATTTTCTTTGGAATAAAAGAAAGGTTTCTTTGCCACTAAGAAGGTGTCATATGAAATAAAGACTCATCGCTCATTGTTGCTTTTAGATATTTTCCAGTCTAAAATCAAGAAAATTATATTTTGAAAAAAAATTGTTAAAATGAAACTGTTACTCTTTTGTATGTCAGGGAAGTACCGTGAAGTGGAAAGAACTATGAGGTAGACAGGATGGTGAATGCTCATGATTCATATAATATGCATAAAAATAATATGTATATCAATCAAGCACATCAACCCCACATAGAAGTGGGAAAAGATGAAAAAGAAGAAGAAGAACAACAACAGCAACTAATATTAAATATATTAGCATTAGATGTTGTTCCATACTAAACTGTAATCTCCAGTATCGTCTATTCCTGACTCACTGTGGGACCACGGGCCTGGCACCTAACTGACCAGTACTCCAAAACGAAGAATCAATAGGTGTGTAAACATAACATTTATCTGTTACTGTAGAGAAAAGGTTGGTTAAATTAAAAGTCATCTTTTTTTATTTCTTCGAGAATTCACTAGAGTAAATACATTGCATAATTAATAGGGCCAAAGATCCTTTATAAATTTCATTAACTTAATTGTCTGAATGGTTGTACACTGCTTTTATTGAATAAATTACACTACTAGAGGAATAGGTGAAGTACTGTTAATATCAAAACTGTTTTTCATTAGACACTAAGTCTATAACTTGAAAGCAGAATGGAGTTCAAAGCAATGAATGCACCAGGGACAGGCCCTCAATCATCTCTAATTTCATTAATTTAGAGTAATATATAGCTTTTCATAAGTCTAATTGGCTCTAGTTGAACGTGATACAACAAAATAATCTCTAATTTTATTTTTTTAGTAATATATAGCTTTAATTTTATTCATTTATTTTAATATATAGCCTTTCAGAAGTTTAATTGGTCCTACTTATATGTGTTAGAACAAAATCATCTAAATCATGTCTGTATTAATTTATGATGTCTAATATATAGCTTTTCATAAGTTTAACTGTCTTTAGTTGCCTGGGAAAAACAAAATCATAAAAGCTCAAACATAAAGAAAAGAATCAAAAAGGTTAAGCCAGCTCATTAATAGGATAGTTCAATATGCAAACAATATTTTTATTCCATTCTTGTGTAAACATTTCTTTGTATATGAGGTTGACTCTAATCTTTTTGGGAATTGTGTATTTTAATTAACTAATTATGCAGATGTCGAGTAATTATCTTTGCAGTATTCATTCAATCAACTCCATTGTTTTTAAACTCATTTGAACCAAGCTCTATAAAATGTAGATGATTCTCACAGTATAACTTGCAAAACTAATAGAAAAGATTATTTCATTAGATTCCAATTAGTGCTATTTTGATACCTTTTATTAATATTTAAATATTTTAAATAAAGATGAAAAAGCTTTATCAAGGCAGTGAAAAAAGGTGGAATTCATTAAAACATGCCAGTGCTTCAATTTATTATCCACATCTCTGAACAATGCCCTTGATTTCAAACACAAATAGGCCAAATTTAGTTAATATCAAAACCTACTTAAATTTAAAACCATTAAGTTTAAATAAGGATCACAATTTTTAACCATTACCTCTCAAATACAAGGCATCTTTTTGAGTAAGCAATTCTTTCATCCATTTCCTGTTCCGACTTTTCCAAAGGGTCAAAGGCAGCTGAAGTCTATTTCTGTGGCAAATGCACATTGAAACTATGCCAGCCTATCTCATTACATTCTCATTAACACACGCGCCTACGCTAACTTACAGCAGGCCAATTTACAGTCTGAAATTAACCTGACCTGCATATGAATAGTTAGCCATGTTTCTAACATCTTCGATTCTTCACTCTGTCTGTTAAAAAGCTTCCTCCACTTTACAGCATTAGAGCAGTCTAGACAACAAAAGGCCATTCAGCCTAACAAAGCTCACCAGCCTTATCCACTTAATTCTTATAAAAAAATATCAGGTCTAGTTTTGAAAGTCCTTAAAGTCTTACTGTCTACATCACTACTTGGTAGCTTATTCTGTGGTTCTCTGTGCAAAGAAAAACTTCCTAATGTTTGTGCGAAATTTATCTTTAACAAGTTTCCAACTGTGTCCCCATGTTCTTGATTAACTCATTTTAAAATAACATTCTTGATCGACTGTGCTAATTCCCTTCATAATTTTTAACACTTCACTCATGTCACCTCTTAATCTTTTGTTTAAACTGAAAAGGCTCAGCTCTTTTAATCTTTCTTTATAATTCATTCCCTGTAGCCCTGAAATCAGCCTAGTTGCTCTTCTCTGGACCTTTTCTATTATTGCTATCTCCTTTTTGTAGTCTGGAGACCAAAACTGCACACAGTACTCTAGATGAGACCTCACCAGTATATTGTAAACCTTGAGCATAACCTTTAGATTTATACTCCACAAATTGTGCTATATAACCGAAGAAGAAGAAGAAGAGGGGGGAGACGTGTCTGGAGGCAGGAGGAGAGGAGGAATGTAAAGAGCATGGAGCTGAGGGTAGGAACTTTGAATGTTGGCAGTATGACTGGTAAGGGGAGAGAGTTAACCGATATGATGGAGAGAAGGAAGGTTGATATATTGTGCATGCAAGAGACTAAATGGAAAGGGAGTAAGGCCTGGTGAATCGGAGGTGGATTCAAATTGTTCTACCATGGTGTGGATAGGAGGAGAAATGGAGTAGGGGTTATTCTGAAGGAACAGTATGTCAAGAGTGTTTTGGAGGTGAAAAGAGTGTCAGACAGAATAATAATTATGAAGCTGGAAATTGGAGGTGTGATGATAAATGTTGTTAGTGCATATGCCCCACAAGCTGGATGTGCAATGGATGAGAAAGAAGATTTTTGGAGTGAGTTGGATGAAGTGATGAACAGTGTACCAAAGGGACATAAAGTGGTGATTGGAGCGGATTTCAATTGACATGTTGGTGAAGGGAACAGAGGAGACGAGGAGGTGAAGGGTAGGTATGGTGTCAAGGAGAGAATTGAAGAAGGTCAAAGGATAGTGGATTTTGCCAAAAGGATGGACATGGCTGTTGTGAATACGTATTTTAAGAAGAGGGAGGAACATAGGGTGACGTACAAGAGTGGAGGAAGATGCACACAGGTAGATTACATCCTATGCAGAAGAGTCAATCTGAAGGAGATTTAAGACTGCAAAGTGGTGGCAGGGGAAAGTGTAGTTAAGCAGCATAGGATGGCGGTCTGAAGGATGACGTTGGAGATCAAGAAGAAGAAGAGAGTGAGGGCAGAGCCAAGGATCAAATGGTGGAATTTGGAAAAGGAAGACTGCAAGGTTGAGTTTAGGGAGAAGGTGAGACAGGCACTGGGTGGTAGTGAAGAATTACCAGACAGTTGGGAAACTACAGCAGATGTAGTAAGGGTGACAGCAACAAGGGTGCTTGGCGTGACATCTGGACAGTGGAAAGAGGAAAAGGAAACCTGGTGGTGGAATGGGGAAGTACAGAAGAGTATATAGAGGAACAGGATGGCAAAGAAGAAGTGGGATAGTCAGAGAGATGCAGAAAGTAGACAAGAGTACAAGGAGATAAGTCACAAGGTGAAGAGAGAGCTGGTGAAGGCTAAAGAAAAAGTGTATGATGAGTTGTATGAGAGGTTGGACACTAAGGAGGGAAAAAAGGGCTTGTGCCGATTGGCTAGACAGATGGGCCGAGCTGAGAAAGATGTGCAGCAGGTTAGGGTAATAAAGGGTAAAGATGGAAACATACTCACAAGTGAGGAGAGTGTGTTGAGCAGATGGAAAGAGTACTTTGAGAGGCTTATGAATGAAGAGAACAAGAGGGAGAGAAGGTTGGATGATGTGGAGATAGTGAATCAGGATGTGCAACGGATTACCAAGGAGGAAAGGACAGCTATGTAGAGGATGAAGAATGGAAAAGCCGTTGGTCCAGATGACATACCTGTGGAAACATGGAGGTGTTTAGGAGAGATGGCAGTGGAGTTTTTAACCAGATTGTTTAATGGAATCTTGGAAAGTGAGAGGATGCCTGAGGAGTGAAGAAGAAGTGTACTGGTGCTGATATTTAAGAATAAGGGGGATGTGCAAGACTGTAGTAACTACAGGAGGATAAAATTGATAAGCCACAGCATGGTTATGGGAAAGTGTAGTGGAAGCTAGGTTAAGAAGTGAGGTGATGATTAGTGAGCAGCAGTATGGTTTCATGCCAAGAAAGAGCACCACAGATGCAATATTTGCTCTGAGGGTGTTAATGGAGAAGTATAGAGAAGGCCAAAAGAAGTTGCATTGTGTCTTTGTGGGCCTAGAGAAAGCATATGACAGGGTGCCTCGAGAGAAGTTGTGGTATTGTATGAGGAAGTCAGGAGTGGCAGAGAAGTATGTAAGAGTTGTACAGGATATGTACGAGGGAAGTGTGACTGTGGCGAGGTCTGCGGTAGGAGTGATGGATGCATTCAAGGTGGAGGTGGGATTACATCAGGGATCGGCTCTGAGCCCTTTCTTATTTGCAATGGTGATGGACAGGCTGACAGACGAGATTAGACAGGAGTTCCTATTTGTTTGCTGATGACATTGTGATCTGTAGCGATAGTAGGGAGCAGGTTAAGGAGACCCTGGAGAAGTGAGAGATATGCTCTAGAGAGGAGAGGAGTGAAGGTCAGTAGGAACAAGACAGAATATATGTGTGTAAATGAGAGGGAGGTCAGTGGAATGGTGAGGATGCAAGGAGTAGAGTTGGCGAAGGTGAATGAGTTTAAATACTTGGGATCAACAGTACAGAGTAATGGTGATTGTGGAAGAGAGGTGAAAAAGAGAGTGCAGGCAGGATGGAATGGATGGAGAAGAGTGTCAGGAGTGATTTGTGACAGACGGATATCAGCAAGAGTGAAAGGGAAGGTCTGCAGGACGGTAGTGAGACCAGCTATGTTGTATGGGTTGGAGATGGTGGCACTGACCAGAAAGCAGGAGACAGAACTGGAGGTGACAGAGTTAAAGATGCTAAGATTTGCACTGGGTGTGACGAGGATGGATAGGATTAGAAATGAGTGCATTAAACGATCAGATCAAGTTGGATGGTCGGATATGGTGAGAGAGGACATGCAGGTGATGGCTGTAACAGAACAAGATGCAGAGGACAGAAAGATATGGAAGAAGATGATCCGCTGCAGTGACCCCTAAAGGGAGCAGCCGAAAGAAGAAAAAGAAGAAGAAATTGTGCTATATAACCTAACATTCTGTTAGCCTTCTTAATGGCTTCTGAACACTGTCTGGATGTTGATAGCATAGAGTCCACTACAACTCCTAAATCCTTCTCAAAAGGTGTACTCTCGATTTTCAGACCTCCCATTGTGTATTCACACCTAACATGTTTACTTCCTAAATATAATACTTTACATTTACTGACATTAAATACCATCTGCCACAAATCTACCCAAGTCTGTATGCTGTCCAATTCCCTCTGTAATGATTAAACAGATACCAGATTATCTGCAAATTCAGCTATCTTGGCATCATCTGCAAACTTAACCAACTTGTTATTTATTCCTATACAAATCATTTATATATATTACAAATAGCAGCAGCCCAAGAACAGACCCCTGTGGAACACAAATCTTAACGTCAGCCAGTTCTGATTAGGTTCCTCTCACCATCTGCTTACTGTGTCTGAACCAATTCTGCACCCATTTAAAAGCATAACCCTGAGCTCCCAGTTCTTTTAGTTTGATGCCCAACCTTTCATATGGCACCTTATCAAATACTTTCTGAAAGTCCAGAAGAATAATATCATATGCTCCACTTTGATTATACCCTTTTGTTGCTTCCTCAAAGAATTCCAGCATTTTAGTAAAACATGACCTATCTTTTCTGAACCCATGTTGCATGTTCAGAAAAACTGCTTTCCATGTGCTGCTTAATCGTATCCTTTATAATTCCTTCCATTAATTTTCCTGTGATGCACATTAAGCTAACTGGCCTATAGTTGCTTGAATCACCCTTTGTATATAATGAGATGATATTTGTCATTTTCCAGTCCTTCAGAATTTCCCAAGTGGGCAGTGACTTTCTAAAATATGTCAACAGTTTATATATTGTCATAGATGGCCAAGGCCTTTGCCTGGCCAGGACACCTCTGCTATAGAAGGACCTGGGGAGCCAGTGTGGACAGAACACTACCTCCCCCGAAACACTAGATGGCAGCCCCCCTGGGTGGCAGCCGTACCTCGGACTCCCGCAGGGCTTCATGGGAGATGGAGTCCGATACGGCCCTGTTGGGATCTGGGGGTGCCGCCAAGGGGAGCTGCAGCTTTTCCTGAGCCTGTGTGACCGGTTCTTTCACCATACCCGGAAGTACTGTCGGAAGTAGGGCAACGAATACTGAAACACTTCTGGGTGCCTTATAAAAGGGACCAGCGGACAGTCCTTGGTGAGCCAGAGTCAGGTGGAAGGTAGACAAAGCTTGCCAAGGAGGAGTGGAGGAGTAAAGAGAGAGAAGAAAAGATTTAGAAGTATTGTGCTTTTGTGCTTGTGGGACTGTGTTGGGCCTGTAGGAAACAGGGAAGGCATTTCTCACGTGGTGAAGAAAATAAAAACGTCTTTGTTTTTATCAGTGTCCCTCTAGCGTCTATCTGTGTCGGGTGGGGTGGTTGGCACGCCCCCTAGAGTTGTTACAATATGTACTTGCTAACCTCCTTAAGAACTCGAGAGTAAATATTATCTGATCCCATAGATTTGTTTGATTTCTGCCTATTTAATCCAAGTAGTACTTCTCCCTCTACAATTTCCAAATCAATCAATAACTACTTACTAGTCCTGTTTACCTCTGGGAGGTTATCCACTTGCTCACTTGTGAAGAACTCAGAAAAATGTGACAGTAGAGTGTTTGCTATTTTGCTATCTGCATTTTTTAATTTCCCTTTACTATTCCTAATGTACTTCACGGTACATAACGGTAGTAACATATCTGCCCAGAGGGTGGCAGGGTGCATTAACTCTTTTTCTAAGTCTCCTGCAGACCCTTCCTGGGAAATCCCATTAGGAGCCGCTACCTCAGCAGGGGACACATTACTTCCGGTCCCGGCCCCAAGGACAACTTTATTTCCGGTCCCGGCCCCGAGGATGACATAATTTCCGGTCCCGGCCCCAAGAATGACATCACTTCCCCCAGACTCCCTATAAAACTTCACTCCCTTCCTCTGGATTTTAGTCCGAGGTCCCTGGTAAAGATGGGCTGTCTCCGGGCCAGCAGGTAAAGCAAATTAAATGCTAGGAATTTAAAGTAGACGGGTCAATCCCTGAGGAGGCTATGGCTCTCTGGGAACAGGTGGCTCTGTGGCTACAGCCGTTTGACTGGATCCCTTACCAGACTGTGGAGCAGGTGGCCTGCTTCTTTTTGCTTCAGTATCTACACTGGACCTTTGCCCAGCCAGTCTCCAGCAGTAACATGTCTGTCGTTGCTCGCAGATATGTCTTACCATGACAGTAAAATAAACAAAAGACCAGTCTTAGGTGCATACATGGAGAAGTTCATGTACAGTGGAACCTCGGTTTACGAACATCTTGCAACACGTACAAATCGGTTTACGACCAAAAAGTTTGCCAAACTTTTGCATCTGTTCACAACCACGGACTCGGTATACGAACAAGCCAGTTTCCCTTTCGGTTTGTGCGCGCCAATGATTTCCGCACGTGTTCAGTCTCTCCCTGTGCATTCCCTGTGCAGAGAGCGAGAGAGAGAGAGACACACACACACAGACGCACACGAGAGAGACATACACATGCGCACGTGAGAGAGAGAGACACACACACAGACACACATGCGCGCGAGAGACACACACAGACACAGGTGCGCGCGCGTGTGAGAGAGGGAGAGATGGCTGGACGCATAAGGCCGAGAAGGCCTTATTTTTAAAGAGACAGATCCGAGCATTGTTTCAACCTTGTATTTAATGAAGACTTCTTTCTATTGGATTTTAACCTCCACTTCACTTCTGATAACAGCGATCGGTTCGTAGCGTGCATTGTTGCAATATTACTTTTCTTGGTGGTTTATTAAATTATGGATTTCTCATATGTTCATTTTTTTCCCTGTGCTTAAAACTTATTAAAAAAACGTTTTTTTAGCAAGAAGTTCATAGCGCTATAGCGCAAACTCTTGCAGTGTTAGTTTTCTCTGTTGTTCAAGGTTTTCTCAGTGTTATTCAATGTTTTTACGTTTAGTTTACTATTACGCTGTGTATTCTATGGTATAATTAACTATATTTGTGCTTAAAAATCTTTAAAAAAATATATATTTGCATACAGTTCGTACGGTCTAGAACGGATTAATTGTATTTACATACAATCCTATGGGAAAAACTACTTCGGTTCCAAAGTTTCCAAACCAGAGTTTTGGAACGAATTATGGTCGTGAACCGAGGTTCCACTGTATATAAATCCACCTGGTGTTATATCTGTCAGGGGGGAAAGCTTAAATGACTAGTATGGGTCTTTGCACGAGTTGGCATCCCTAGAGAAGTCCTAACGGACCAAGGGACGCCTTCTACCTCAGAAATGTTCAAGGAAACGGCCAAGTTACTGAAGATAAAGCACTTAAGAACCGCGGTGTACCATCCTCAAGCCGACAGTTTAGTAGAGAGGTTAAACCAGACTTTCAAGCAGATGCTTCGCAAAGTGGTCAGAGAGGATGGGAGGAATTGGGATAAACTTCTCCCCCTCCTTCTTTTTGCCTATCGGAAAGTCCCATAAGCCTCTACGGGCTTCTCACCTTTTGAGTTATTATGCGGATAGCAGCCCCAGGGAATATTGGATATCTTAAAAGAAGGCTGAGAAGGAGAGGCTCTTCCCTCAACAAACATACTCAAATATATCGCACAGTTATGTGATAGATTTGGCAAAATTAGACTGATGGCATAACCCTCTGGAGTTCCATTCGGGGGATCGGGTCATGGTTTTGATTCCTACCTCTCATTCCAAATTGCACGCCCAATAGCAAGGCCCTTACGAAACTAAGGAGAGGAAAGGATTGCTTGATTATTTGGTGAAACAACCTAATCATCGGCCAAGCGAGTGGGTGTATCATGTGAACTTATTGAAACCATGGAAGGAAAGGGACCCCGATCCCTCCTCTGGTCAGCCTCGCTCACTCTTTGCTCAAACAGACCCCCTTAATTTTGTCGAGGAATTATCGTCCAGACAGAGGCAGGAGCTGGAATCAGCTATCTGCTGCGTCCCAGAGTTGGTGAGTGAAACACCTGGTCGGACCTCTCTGGTTGCGCATGACAAAGTGACTGAACCGGGGGCTATCATCCGAGAGCAGCCCTATAGACTCCCGGAGGCAAAGAAAGCTGAGGTGGAACTGGAAATCAAGCAAATGCTGGAACTAGGAGTGACTGAGGAAAGTTTTAGTCCCTGGTCCAGTCCCATCGTCTTGGATGGCAGTTGGAGGTTTTGCAATGACTTCTGTCAGCTTAACCAGGTATCCCAGTTTGATGCTTATCCCATGCCATGCGTGGATGACCTCCTCGAGAGGCTGGGACAGGCTAGATTCTTGACCACACTTGACATGAAAAAAGGGTACTGGCAGATTCCTTAAACGGGTCCGTGAAGGTCAAGACCGCGTTTAGTACCCCTAGTGGACACTGACAGTATTGTGTCCTTCCATTCAGGTTACACGGGGCTCCTGCAACTTTCCAGCATCTGGTGGACAAAGTGCTCCAACCCCATAACGTGTATAATGCTGCCTACCTGGATGACGTCATCATCTATTCCAGTACATGGAAGGAACACGTGCAGCAGGTCAGAGCGGTATTGCGGACACTAGGAGAGGCCAGGCTTCGAATCAGTCCCAAGAAATGTT
This sequence comes from Polypterus bichir lapradei, assembly GCA_026402145.1. Taxonomy (NCBI): domain Eukaryota; kingdom Metazoa; phylum Chordata; class Cladistia; order Polypteriformes; family Polypteridae; genus Polypterus; species Polypterus bichir. The sequence continues at coordinate 19,982,044 of JANRMT010062819.1, read as the reverse complement.
TCTTCGGACTGAGAGAGGCTAGATATTTAGGCTACCTGGTGGGCCGGGGTACTGTGAAGCCACAGTGTTCAAAACTAAATGCCATTCTCAAATGGCCCCGTTGGCGAAACAAGAGGCAGGTCAGATTATTTCTCGGTTTGGCTGGGTACTACCGCCGGTTTGTGTCTAGGTTCTCCGAGAGAACAGCGCCCTTGACCGAACTGACGAAGAAAACAGCTCCCAACCACGTGGTATGGTCTGACGGAAGATGCATTCTATGATTTGATACAGGCTGACTTCAGCAACTATATTGATAGCCCCTAACTTTTCTCTTCCATTTATCCTCCAGACAGACGCTTCGGACACAGGCTTGGGAGCCATTTGTGCCAAAGCATCGATGGTGTTGAACACCTCTCAATGTACCTACTGTAAGCTGGAAACCGTTGGATCGGGAGACCAGGTACGCAGCGGTGGAGAAGGAAGCCTTGGCAATTAAATGGGTGATTACCCAGTCACGGTACTACCTTTTGGGCCAAGAGTTCACTCTGGTGACAGACCATGCGCCGTTAAAGTGGATGGCCCTTTACAAGGAATCGAATCCACGGGTCACTAGGTGGTTTCTTGACCCGCAACCGTACAAGTGTTTGCTCATGGGTCTCTTCATGCTGACACCCTCTTTCGGGCTCATGACCTCTCAGGGCAGGCTGCCCGACCCGACGGGTCTGGGCTAAGGGGGGAGCCTTGTCACACATGTGTGAATAGTAGGCAGCTGAAGGGTTTAATGACTGGTAGTAACATATCTGTCCAGGGGGTGGCAGGGTGCACCAACTCTTTTTCTAAGTCTCCTGAAGACCTTTCCCAGGAAATCGCACCAGGAGCTGCTACCTCAGCAGGGGTCACCTCACTTCTGGTCCCGGTCCTGAGGACAACATCATTTCCGTTCCCAGCCCCAAGGATGACATCACTTCCCCCAGACTCTGTTTTGGACTCTGTCTTGTAAACACTACTCACTCTAAAACCTTTTTGCTTTTGCAGCCAGGAACACATTATACAGGTGGCTGACCCTTTGCAATGTCTGGTGTCCTTCCCTGTTACAATATATATTATATTATATTATATTATATTATATTATATTATATTATATTATATTATATTATAT
>JANRMT010062819.1:19934605-19980896 GCA_026402145.1 Polypterus bichir lapradei | reverse complement strand
ATTATATTATATTATATTATATTATATTATATTATATTATATTATATGGTCACTTGCCCCTATTGATTCAATCACCTCTACACCCTTAGTTCTATCCTGATTATTACAAAACACTAAATCTAGACAGACTTCACTCCCTATACTCTTTAACAAACTGTGATAAAAAAACAGTCACTAATTACTTCTAAAAACTCCTGCTCTTGTGCTCCACTATTTGGAAGGTTATCCCAGCTGATATTCGGATAGTTAAAGCCCCTCATGACTATAATATCACCCTGTAAACATGCCGTTTTTATATTACTAAAGTAAAATTACTATTATTTTTTTACTTATTTCAGATACAAATAACAAGAATGAATACAGTTATCAAGTAACTTTTCCAAGTGCACCCCCAAACACCTAGCTGCTTTTGCTCCTGTGTGGGTGAAAAAAAAAAGCAAGAAACGCTTCTAAAGGGAAAAAAAAAAACTTTAAAAATTCCCATACAGATCCTTAGTGGCAAACAAAATCCAAGTTTATAGGAGTAAAATGTATTTTAATTAACTTTCACACCACAGAAAACACAAAAACTCTCAGCAACTTTTAACTGCTTTTCCCTTGATTGCAAAGATGATGTCAGCACGTCTCCCTCCGTCAGTACATCTCCCCAGTACTTCTTTCTATCCCATGCCACTTCCTCCAGGTATCTTCCCTTTGCTCCTCTGTCTCTTGCTCTTGCTTACTGTATCTTTCCACCTCTTTCTTGCATTTGATTTGGAAGGAAACTGAATTATTCAGAAAAAAAACACCACAACACAGGAAGAACATAAAAAATCTAAATGGCTTGGAATAACTAAACTAACAGACTCAATAAGGAGGCATTGCTGGCCTTGGAGGCACTCACATAAATGAACAATTCAGTTTATAAAGGTACTAAATGGGGTACTAATTAAAAGTAGGAACAAAATAAAGCCTATAGTATTCCCTTGTACAGATTGGGAATCTGAGCAAAATTTGTTGAATATATGTTCAGTGGTGTGGATTTGTATACTAGAGGAAAACAAGAAGGGATACCCAGTGCTGCCCAAGGTGGGGACACCATCTAAACCTGACAGCAAAACATAGCTGACTGTCATCCTCTGTACAAATCGGAAATATGTGCATAGTTTGGCAGAGACAGGTCCATTGGTATGGATTTGCATACTAGCTAAACAGAGACACAGAGAAACATACATTCAGTTTTATATATTTAATAATTTGTGTTGAAGGCTCACAGCATCTTCATCCAACAGAACAATTCTCATGTATAAGCTATTTGGTTGCTGTTGCAACCGGGTTTAAAACTGGAATAGTCTTTTTTTTGTAATTAGTAATTTATTATACTTTAAACAATTCAGTATTTTGAGAACTTGTTTAACAATGAGCAGCACATTCTGCCTCTGTCTGTACAGAACTTCTTCTCTCATCCCAAAGGCATTTTAGGTTAACTGGAGATTCTAAATTAGCCCTGTGTAGGTATGTGCATGGGTGTGCCCAGGACTGGTTCAGGTATTGTCAACATAGATTTCAGGATGCTGTGGCACTGGACTGGACTGTAGTAAAGTGCATTTAGGGGTCCATGGCAGTGTATGTGTTTTTAGTTATAAAAACAGTGCATCTGTGAGTACAGCCACTGTGTGTTCAGCATGGAGGCAAGCTGATTGCTTAATTAGGTCAACTGTTTCACATCAGCACTCTGTGGATAGCAATTAGGATGCCCCATCCACAGGAGTGTAAAGGAGCCTGTAGAGAATGAGATCAGGAAAGGAAGAAAAAGAAAGAGAAGGAAACAGAAGGTTAAATGGAAAGAAAAAGATAAGGAGTTGTGTCAGGACTGAGTGCTGCAGAGTGGAGGCAAGTCAGCGGAGGTGGACACACCGCTGAGCACCTAAAGACCAGGAGAGACCAACCAAGGACACCAAGGGACACCAAGGGAAGGTGCCAAGATAAGGAAGCAGGGCTCGCAGGGTCCCCATTGAATCCCAAGGAAGACTACATTTATCAGAAGGCATCTCCTGCTGTTGAGAAGAACACATGGGTGAGCAGCAGAAACATGGATTAGAAGGAAGCACTGATACTTGTGATAGTTTTTAAATGGACAGGTCCTGACTTTGTTTCATCATCCATTTTTTTAAACCTTTTAGGTGATTATTCATTTATGACATTTTACCCTCCTCTAGACCACTGTTTTATCCAGGATTATTTGTTTATTTAGTAGGAGTACTGCACTTCGGTTTGAACATTTTATTGTTTGAAAATAAAAGGACTAAGCACTTTGCATCATCTCTTGCTCTGTGTGTGTGTGTCTTCATTGCGAGGTCCATCCTTGATCATGAGTATCGCTGTCCCGGGATCAAGGAGGAGTTTGCCAGCTGTGGCCAACCTGGGCATCTCATTGTTATGTATGTTGATAACCTAAAAGTATATCTGCTGTAGGATAGTTTTAATATTTTTAACAAAAAAAAAGTTTTTGACTTCAAAACACATATTTTTCTGTTTTGACACAGTAGGAGCTGAAACCTATTCCTATTTTACTGCAAAGCAAGGACCAACCCCTGATGAATTGCCAGTAAATCAGAGGCCACACTCATGCACTGAGCTACTTTAGAATCGCCAGTTCAACATATACATTTCTTTTTGGGCACAAACCACGATACTCAGAGAAAAGGTATGCAGATATAAAGAAATCTGCAAATTCAACTCATACTGCGAGTGTCTAAAAATCAGCCCTAACAACTGTGCCATTGTGCATTTGCTAAACTACTTATATATTCTTTATTGCCTTTTCTTTTTTATTGCAAATTTTATTTATTTCCCAAAATATGCATTACAAGGGAAGTGTTATAATGACCAAACACATATTACTATAAACAAAAAATAAAAAAGTCCAATCAGAAAGAAAAGAAAATCAGGAAGTTGAGATTAGTTAATCTTAAACCTCACTAAAAACCCCAGCCTTACCCTAAACCGAGAGCTAATTATTTTAAATAAAAAGTGTGCTACACATCTTTACATTGAAAATTTAAAAAGGAGTTTGGCATTTTGCTTGATTTTTTCAAATAGTTCATGATTTATTCTGGGGCTATGATACTATGATAATAATGTGAGAAAATATGTGAGTATCACATGTGACAAGGTGAGTGAACTGCAGCACCTTAACACATACCAGAGTACACCTCACTGCAGCTTGCAGATCGGCCCTGCCACATTTGAAAGGCTGCTGTAAAGACAACGTCTGAACATTTCAGCATCAGGTGTGGAAATAACTGAGATCGGGATTATGTATCTCTAACATCCAGCTGTGGCCCATTTAGTGGCTACCATGTGGACAGTCCCTAAACACAGCATCAGGTCTGAGAATGACTGTGACTGGGATTGTGTGTCACCTACGTCCAGTCCTGCACCAGACCTCCATTCCTGTCCCATTCTGCAGGCTGCAGTGAGGTGTACTTAGAATGACTGCGTAGATGACGCATATTTGAAAATCATTTTCAATTTTCCTGAAGCAGTAGAAGCCTATATTTTAAATAACTGACTGAGCAAAGCAATATGTGTATTTGTGTGGCTTATTTACTTTCTGGTTTACTAATGCAGTATGAATGGATCTAGCAAAATACATTTACTGAAAAGTAGTCATTAGAATTTGGAAATGTGGAGAAGTAAAACTGAAAGTAGACAGAAGCTTTTATAATCAAGTAATGTAGAAATATTCTCAAAACATACTCAAGTGTAGCAACATAGTATTTCTACTTTGTTACTATACAATTCTGTAAGACACACAGTAGTGTCACTATAGTTTTTAAGTATGGTTATGTCCAGTGTAGTGATGCTAAGTAGAACTGTGTAAATGTTAAATCAGTCAGTCAGTCATTGTCCAACCTGCTATATCCTAATATTGGGTCACATGGGTCTGCTGGAGCCAATCCCAGCCAACACAGGGAGCAAGGCGCCAGGCCACCGCAGGGCACACACACACACACACACCAAGCACACACTAAGGACAATTCAGGATCGCCAATGCACCTAACCAGCATGTCTTTGGACTGTGTAAGGAAACCAGAGCACCCGGAGGAAACCCATGCAGCCACTGGGAGAACATGCAAACTCCTAAATGTTAAATAATGGATTAATTTATATCAACGAAATTATTAAACAAAATTCATATTTACACTAAGCTAAACAACATATATTGACTGTTCTATTGGAAAAATATTCCCCTCAAACATATCCAACTAATAAGAGTACTGCATTGTACTGGAATCTCATATTGTATATGCTGTATGACATCTGTAGTTCTTTTATTTTCGGGTAGGAGAGCGGTATGTAACTTCCATGAAATAAGAAGATAAAACTTAAAATTTTGCAGCTTCAGGCATAAAAAATAGCTATGTTCTTTGATAACGGTTATAAATATGCAAAATATATCATGTGAGAAAATCCCTTGAGATTTCATCACTACTTCCTCTAGAAGAGGCAAAAAATGGCTAGCTCATCAAAGCATGCAAGTAAGCAAAATTATACGGACAGTGTTACACATTATCTACGGCATTTAAGAGACTATCTCTTCTACAAGTAGTAGAATCTATTTATATGTTCCTACATGCTGTTGGTGCTCTAAATTTGATATGTAATTCAGTCACTCCAAGATAAAAAGATGAATAATGTATCATATATAAAATACCATACATAAACAGGAAAACCGATAAATTTGGATATTGCATTCAGGATGAACATTGCTGACTGGTTAAAATGGGCAATTCTGATTTCCATTAATTTTAATTTGACGTTGCTTAGCCAGATATAATTGAAAGAAATTTGCACAAATTATTTTTTTCAATAATGCAATAATTCCCTCCTAGGATTGTGACCTTGGTGTAGTGGTGGTGGGGCATGTGTGCTTCAGCTGTGTTGTCTGGAAATTTGTGCTCCTGATAGGGTTACCTGCAGTAAATAGGACTAATGAGAGGAACAAGTCAATGTCCAATTCAGTATTTGATTCTCATGAATCTTCTGATTAAATCTAGGTGAACCTAACTCAGAACAGCCATACTTGGAACCCACTCCTCTAATCACGCCTGGAAGTGAGGGCCTTGTAGCCAAGTGATCCACATAAGTCAAATGGGCTTAACTTGAAAAAACTATGTGAATCACCCACAGCTGACATTCAGCAGTAAGACAGATCAAGGTGTACTGGACCATGATAATAGTCTGAGTTTGTTACAGTGCATGAGAGGGTCACCTTAATGTAACTTTGAGTTGAAGAGATGCAATACATGACTATCGTTAGTATGTATGCATTTATGCATTTAAATGCAGCCGGTTTTTAGTCACACTACGTTCAATGTTCATAATAGTACCCTGTAATGATCCTGTAGTCCTTTGTAGTCCTTCTTGGAGACTTCTGTGCTCACACGAGGAATGACAGCTATATCTGGCTGGTATAGGAATGAATGGATTCCCAATATGAATCTGAGCAATGAATTGTTACTGAATTTGTTGTGCTGATTGCTCATAATAAACACCATGTTCGAACAAAAAAGGGGTTGCTTGCAAATATCAACTTTGAAATCCTGTCTTCAGATCCAGGGCCTTTTGCTTTGTACACTTAAGTAAAGAGATGCACAATGCTAGTAAATGTTCAACTTTTGGTAGTGAGCTAGATCAAAGTGACAAAGCTCCTGTTGAACAGACCTGAAAAATCCAAACCTCTAATAACTGTGTGTTGGGAACAACACAGGGATGCCTCTGCTCAGAATGAGTTTATCTGCCATCTCTGGATGTGGTTCTCGTGCATCTCTGGATAAGACAGAAACATACCGTCTGAATGGACCCTGTTCATAATGTCAGTAGAGGAGGCAGCTGGAAGGAACTGTTGTCAGAAGGTCACTGGTTCTGGGTTCCTGGGAGAAAGAGAGCAAGCTATTTCTAATCTATCCTTTTGACCCTTGCAATTTTAAGTGCAAACACAACAATAGGCTTCATAGCAGTAACCCCTGGCAAAATGGGAAATTAAGGTTAAAGCTATCTTATGTAATAATGTACTGCCTTAATTTAAGACTACAAAATGTTAACAAAAGTTCAGAAGCAATGTCTCTATGACCAAACAGTGAACTTTGTGAGCTGGAATGTCAAAGGTCTCAATCACGAAGTAAAGAGAAAGAAAGAATTCTCTCACCTTACAGGTCTAAATGCCAAGATAGTATTTTTACAGGAGACCCACTTATTAAGCAAGCATCAGCTTCAGTTGCAGAGAGATTGGACTAGCCAAATATTCCACTCCAGTTATACAAAGAAAGCTAGAGGTGTGGGTATTTTAATACACAGAACAATTTCATTTGTAGTTTCAGTTGTAGTATCTGATTCTGAAGGGTGCTGCGTGATTATTATGGGTAATGTATTTACAGTGGAATCTCAAGATACGAACACCTCTGTATACAAGAAATTCAAGATACGAGGAAAGTATGAGCGAAAAATTTGGATCTAAATACGAGCATTGGCTTGCATAACGAGCCACGAGCCAGGCTGTGGGTATGCGTAACGCGTTTCCCGATCCGCCTCGACTCAGGGATTCACCCAAGCTGACGCTGCCAGCCCGTCAGCTCACTCAGTGTTCCTTGTTCTCCCGTAGCGTGAGGATCTACGCGTTTGTGCGCTTGTGATTTCATTGTTTCGCTGTAGCAGTTCGCCGTATAAGCGTATCCAAAAATATCGAGGACACGCAGACGGAGAATAGGAGACGATTGCCCTCAAGAGGAGAGAGAGAGAGGCGCGCGCGTGCGAGTTAGCAAGATAAGGAGAGAGAGAGAGGCAAGCGAGCGAGAGAGATAAGGAGAGAGAGAGAGAAATGCGTGCGCGAGCGAGAGAGATAAGGAGAGAGAGACGCGCACGAGAGAGAAGAACCATCAGCTCAGTTATGATCACATGACGCTCAGCAGACAAAGTGTATCCATACTACTCGTATTGCAAGACATCGCATGTTTTATCAAGTCAAAATTAATTAAAAAATTTAGCTCGTCTTGCAAAACACTCATAAACCAAGTTACTCGCAAACCGAGGTTCCACTTGTATATATTATTTATCAGTGTTATTTGTTAGGAAAATTGATTTTTATGTTGATATTTTTGGGGGTGCGGAACGGATTAACTGGATTTCCATTATTTTCAATGGGGAAGTTTGTTCTTGATACGAGAAATTCGCTATACAAGCTCAGTGCTGGAACGAATTAAACTCGTATCTCGAGGTTCCACTGTAATTGCAAAGTGATTTTAATAAATATCTACACACCCAATGTTGATGATAGACACTTCATCCAAAACATATTTGCATCCATTCCTAATGTGAACACTCATAAAATTATAATGGCCAGAGAATTTAATTGTGTTTTAAATGCAGACCTGGATAGGTCTTCAGCCACAGGGGCGAAAACATCTAACACTGCAAAAACAATCACACAGTTTGTAATTGATTACAACTTATTAGTCTCATGGAGTTTTTTAAATCCAAACTTAAGAGCATATTCCTTCTTCTCACCAGTACATCATTGTTAATCAAGAAATTATTATTTCTTTATAGATAACAATTTTCTAACCACGATCACATCTTGCAAGTACAACGCTATTGTCCTCTCCGACCACACCTCTCATGAGATCATGGATCTCAAATCATTATGCCTCACATACTCATCTCACATCTGGCATCTTAATCCACTTTTATTAGCTGATGAGAACTGTATAGAATTTATATCCAAGCAAATTGATTTTATTTGTAGAAAATACATTCTCAGAGGTCTCTGCAGGAATACCCTGGGAAACTATAAAATCATTTTTAAGAGGGCAGATTGTTTCATATCTCTCCCACAAAAATAAATCGGAAACCAATGTGTCTGGACACTGCCAAGGGTGCATCCTCTCTGCCTTTATGATTTTCATGGACAGGATATCAAAACAGAGCCAAGGAATGGTGAGTCTTGAGTTTGAAGACTGTATGCAGATGCTGTCATCCTCTTGGCCTCATCATCATGATATCTGATGCAAATTTGGGCTGTTTTAAGCAGTGTTATTGGGTCAAGAATTAACTTCTTAAGCTCTGAAGTCATGGTCCTCTTCCAGGAAAACGTTGTAAGTTTTCTGTAGGTAATAGGTGAGTAGTTGCCTCAGGTGGAGATATTCAAATAACTTGGGCCTTGTTCACATGTGAGGTTAGCAAGGATTGTAAAAGTGCCTGGGTATTTCTGAAGAAAGAATGGATAAAGTTGCTGGGGATAGGAAGGACTGGTCAGCCCAGCTCAGTGTGCTACTACAGGGTGGTCCAGATTTAATTATGCAGATCCAGATAGTCTGGATGATTTTGATTTATGTGGGGACGATTCCAGTTCGCAGTTCGGTGCAAAGACAATTCTTCATGTCGTCAGTTTGCACACTTCTCGATGGTCTGGGATTTTTTCGGGTGATTTTCTATGTAATAAACTTAATAAATTATAGCGTAATGAAAATTGCATAATTAGATCTGGACCACCCTATATCCCCCTCACCAGGATAAATGTAAAGTAATAATGATGAGAAATAATGATTAAGGGAATGTTGTAAGAGAGTGTGCACAATCAAATGTAACTAGGTCTTCCACCAAGTGTCACTCTTTGTGCAGCTAAGTCCTTTGTAGGTAAAAAATGTTTATGTCCACTTTTGGATATTTTTAATTTGCGAATCTGAAATTTGGCTTGCTAAACTGCAGGTAATAAAAAGAGGGGAAACAGAATTATCCTTACAAATCAGGCCTTTAGCCTTAATATACAGTAAGCCACCATCAATGCAAGACAAACCAGAAAGCATAAAGGTATTTGCATTAGAATTTAATTATTTTTTTTGCACTACTTATCAAAAAAGGCGAAACATAAGCAAATAATGAAATCACAAACTGGTCAATAGACAATCACAAAATATACTGTACTTAAACACACCCATACTCATTCATATTGAGCCATTTTTATATATAATGTACTTTTAGGTACACCAAAATACATCTTTGTATTTGATTTATTGTTATAAATGAACTTTTTGAAGTGACACTGTTTCCTTTTCAAAGGCAGAGATTCTTGCAAATGTGGGAGGAGCACATAATTGCATCTTTAGCCAGGTTTACCTTTGAACAATCTAGAAGAGAACAAGCCATTTAGCCCAACAACATTCGTCAGTCCTATCCACTTAGTTCTTCTAAATTAACATCAAGTTTAGTTTTAAAAGTCCCTAAAGTCCTACTATCTACCACACTACTTGGTAGCATATAGAAACTACCTATGATTCTCTGTAAAGATGTAAAGGGATGTAAAGAAAAATGTCCTAATGTTTGTGAAAAATTTATCCTCAAGAAGTTCCCAACTGTGTCCCCTTATTCTTGTTGAACTCATTTTAAAATAAAAATCTCTATCCACTCTACTAATTCCTTTCATAATTTTAAACACTTATATCATATCTCCTCTTAATCTTCTTTTGCTTAAATTGAAAAGACTCAGCTCTTTTAATCTTTCTTCATAATTCATCACCTGTAGCCCTGGAATCAGTCTAGTCACTCTTCTCTGTACTTTTTCCAGTGCTGCCATTTTCTTTTTGTAGCTTGGAGACAAAAACAGTACACAGTAATCCAGATGAGGCTTCACCAGTCCAATATAAAGTATCAGCATAACATAAACATCTGCCTATGAACAGGCAGTGGGATCACTTCAGTGGGATCACTTCAGTGGGGAAAACTGTTTTGAAAGAATTTCAGGATACCTTATTTGGATTTTATTCTTTCTTGGTAATGATGAATCTACTACCCTATTTTTCTAATGAAGTTAATCCTTTTTCTGATTTATGCATTTTTTCCTGTTACTTTTTTTTCTGCATTTAAATTTTTTGTTTACTCTTTATTTGTTAAGGACAAACAGTCTATACTTTAATGGCTGGTTAATCAGGATTCTTACTTTTTCAATATAGTTGCTCTTTGAAAGTAACTAAGATACTTCATGGGACTAAAATGTTTATGTGAAAGCTTTATTTAATAAATTATTATCTGTCTATGTAACAGAAAAATTTCTACTTCATCTTCACCATTTCAAAGTGAATTTGATTTGCATGTGTCAATTATTAATCACTAAAATCACATAATCTTGCCTAAAATCTTTCCTGTTGTATTGCAATCAATGTGTTGGAAAGGAGTCCTATAATAGCTAAAGAGAAGAAACTGAATTGCCCTCGATTAGTTTATTGCCATAATTTCATACCCATTTATATGATTATTGCAAGAAGGTGTTACAAAATTAGAAATTTCTGGTGTTATCATGAATCCATGCTTGTAAAACTTTCTCTATAAAGACATCGACAGTCAGTCATTATCCAACCTGCTATATCCTAACACAGGGTCACGGGGGTCTGCTGGAGCCAATCCCAGCCAGCACATGGCGCAAGGCAGGAACAAATCTCTAGGCAACACGCCAGCCCAGTGCAGGGCACACACACCCCCACACCAAGCACAATTTAGGATCGCCAATGCACCTAACCTGCATGTCTTTGGACTGTGGGAGGAAACTGGAGCACCCGGAGGAAACCCACCCAGACACAGGGAGAACATGCAAATTCCACGCAGGGAGGACCTGGGAAGCGAACCTGAGTCTCCTAACTGTGAGGCAGCGGTGCTACCACTGCGCCACTGTGCTGCCCAACATCAACAATGACATGTCATTTTTAGTGCTAAAATATATGGCAATACTCAGCTTTAACAAGAAAAACCACAGTGTACCGTCAAAATTTGTCTCAATTTCATTCATTTACTGTTTCTTATTTCTATATGCCAATTCTTTCATGTCAAACAATTCAAAATGTGAATACTTAATATTGTCTGATGTAATCATTGTAATTTTCGGTAACAACTGGAAGGTGCAAAGTCAAATAATGCTGTTACTATATTTTTAGGCTGGCTTCAGACTTTGATGGCGCTTTATATGGCACACATTCTCCTACCATCTGCATGGGTTTTCCCATGGACATCAGTTTTCTTCCACATAGGAAAGAAAGGCATATTAAGCTAATCATTGCTTTTTACATTTTCCCAATGTAAATGAGTGAGGCTGTATGGACGAGTGTGACCCCCATACAGATTATTTCCTTGCACCCTGTGTAGTCATGACAGGCTCTGGCTATAAAGTGGATTGGTGATCTAAGAAGAGTAAGAGTCCTTCTTCAGTAATTCAACTATTAAATTTGGAGTGCTCATTTTAACTAGTTAGGCTCAGATAAATACAGTTAATTCAAGTTTTGAGACAACATCTCATCTATCATCTTTGTAGCATCCTTTCAGGGATGGCTCAGGGCAGTCATTGTTTAAATGAGAGGTTTTGGCTGACCTGAATGTTAAACTGTGTTTTATATCTTCAAAATATGTCAAATCATAATAAACATGTCCCCTATCCAGTTACAATCACATATTTTCAACCTCTTAGCACGATACAACTGATTCAAATACAGTATTTTATTATGTATCTAACCAGCCCAAAATATTAAATATAATGCTACTTTTGAAAAAAAAAACAGCAAAACATGATTATCTTTATATTTTGTCTGTAATTTTATTTCTGAAGTGTTATGATATAATCTATAATATTTTTGGATTGTTGGGGTTGTCTAATTATGTAAGGAGCAATGCCACAATGAAATATCAGTTTGCAGATTTATTTTTGACTTCTGGAAGCCACTTCAACCTTTAAATGTTGACACCTCTAATCACCAATTTTTTCTTGGTGATAGTTGTGCACAGAGTAGGTTTTTACCTAGAAGTACAATATTTTACATGCAGGAGTATAAATTAACACAGAACAAAAATCTATTCTTTATTTCTAAAGAGAGAATAGTATAATTTTTACAGTGTCCATATCAACCAAAAAAACAGCAATGAAGGAAGAAAATGTTTTCCTTTGATATTAGCATTATTGACTACTGAAGCAGAAATATGCATCCCCATAAAAATAGAAAACCACTATCTAAATTTGATTTATTAATAATCATTTTCATCACAGCAAACACAATCAACGTTAACTATTCCACAGTATGCTCAAATTATGCTTTATGTAAATAAATATTTTAGAATTGCAACTAATGACCAAAAATAAATAACATGTCATGCCTTTTCTTTCTTAAAATATTGAATTACAACTGATATCAAATACAGATACACAATATATAGGAATATTTCAATGCTAGACTCAAGATAAATGTCTACCAATCACCGATCAAGCAATGAATTAATTGTCAAATAATAACCACCCATTAAAATAGCATACAACCTGACAAAGAAACCTCCAAGGGAACTTACCAGCAGTTTACTATTAACCCAAAATTGTGTGTGCTAAAATAACAGTTTTCTGTTCATTTAGAAAAATTACAATTAAATGACCACTATGCACTGATTTAATATGTCCGATACTAATGAAAACAAACTCTTTGAGCTTAACAAGCCAACAAAAAGGAGTCTGTGATTTGAAAGTCCACCAGAAACATTCAAGACACTCTGTGTTCTATGACCAGTAGTGTTGAGCGAAACCTACAGAGTTCACCTGGCTGTGAGTTCTGTGAAATAACAGAAATGTTTGCGAAGTTCATTGAAGTCAATGGGGAAAGAGAAGCTGAAGATGGTTTTGAATGGATTATAACAGTGCAGTAGACTTTTAGGCAACCCTGAGGACTACAATAGTGTCTGCCAACTATGCTGGACTGAATATTGTAGCCAAAATTGTGACCTGTGCTGTGAGGCAGCAGTGCTAAACTCTGCCGCTTTGTTCCTCAAAGCAACAAAATATTCAGATGGAACAAATACCACAAACAAAATTACACAAATGACCAGAAATTAGCAATAAAAATATTGAGCATTGCACTCACGGAGTTCAAATGGAAGTTCAGGACTGGCTTGATCCATTGTTTCAAGCTGCAGCTCCAGGTGCAGCTGAAATGTCTTTTTTGATTCCCAAGTATCTATGTAGACGCTTCACATTTCTTTATCCCCGCAAGAAGAAAGAAATGTCATGTAAATAGTAATAATTCTTTTGTTATCCTAAATTTTCCGAAGAGAGGAACGGAAGGGTTTTTGTAAGGGGTTTTTCTTTTGACTCCTAATTGCAGCATGCTGCAAGCCACAGGGATCACATATTCAATGGCAATACTTACAATATTCTCATTATGGTCAGCTAATGTAAATCTCAAATGAAAATCCTTTCTTTTTTAATGTATTGTAAATCAAATCCAGCTGGAGTAGTGACATCATGCATGCTCAAAGCAAATCAGGCAGCAAATAAAATATAATGTGGAATATGCATTCAGTATGAATGTGTGAAAGTTTTGTGCATGGCTGCTACAGCTCCGTGATGTCACACTGGTCTTGTAAGGCATCATGGGGTACTGGGAAAGAAATGTTTATCTAAGCAGCTGCAAGGCAAATTCCCAAGAAAATATTCTGAGAAACAAGGTCACAAGTGAACATAGCATATTTGCCAAAAAAAAATACTTTGGCAAATTTCGGCACTCAACACTAGTGAGCAATTCGGATGGCTATTCGCTTGAAAGGCTGGCATGTTTTGGGAATCCTTCTCTTCTTCTGATCCAAGAGACCAAAGCAAGCCTCTAAGGATTACAGCATTATGCCACTACTCCATATTGAGTAGCATACAGAAAAAAAAAAGCAAATGAAATTGTAAACAAACATATTCAATGTTATATATATATATATATATATATATATATATATATATATATATATATATATATATATATATATATATATATACACAAATAATTAAAGGAACACTTTGAAAACACATCAGATGTCAATGGGAAAAAAATCATGCTGGTTATCTATACTGATATGGAGTGGGTAATGTGTTAGGAATGAAAGAATGCACATCATTTGATGGAAATTAAAATTATCAACCTACAGAGGGCTGAATTCAAAGATACCCAAAAAGTCAAAGTGAAAAAATGATGTGGCAGGCTAGTCCATTTTACCGAAATTTTATTGCAGCAACTCAGAATTGTACTCAGTAGTTTGTATGGCCCCCACGTGCTTGTATGTATGTCTGACAGTGTCGGGGCATGCTCCTAATAAGATGACGAATGGTGTCCTGGGGGATTTCCTCCCAGATATGAACCAGGGAATCACTGAGCTCCCGGACAGTCTGAAGTGCAACCTGACGGCATCGGATGGACCAAAACATAATGTCCCAGAGGCATTCTATTGCATTTAGGGCAGGCAACTGTGGGGGCCAGTTAATGGTATCAATTACTTCATCGTCCAGGAACTGAATGCATACTCTCGCCACATGAGGCCGGGCATTGTCGTGCACCAGGAGGAACCCAGGATCCACTGCACCAGCATATTGTCTGACAATGGGTCCAAGGATTTCATCCTGATACCTAATGGCAGTCAAGGTGCCATTGTCTAGCCTGTAGAGGTCTGTGTGTCCCTCCATGAATATGTCTCCACAGACCATCTCTGACCCATCAGCAAACTGGTCATGCTGAACGATGTTACAGGCAGCATAACGTTCTCCATGGCTTCTCCAGACACTTTCACGTCTCTCACATTTGCTCAGGGAGAACCTGCTCCCATCTGTGAAACCCACAGGGCACCAGTGGTGGACCTGCCAATTCTGGTATTCTATGGCAAATGCCAATCGAGCTCCATGGTGCCAGGCAGTGAGCACAGGGTCCACTAGAGGATGACGGGCCCTCAGACCACCATCATGAAAACTGTTTCTGATTGTTTGGTCAGAGACATTCACACCAGTGGCCTGCTGGAGTTCATTTTGTAGGGCTCTGGCAGTGCTCATCCTATTCCCCCTTGCCCAAAGGATCAGATAACGGTCTTACTGATGGGTTAAGGACCTTCTATGGCCCTGTCCAGTTCTCTTAGGGTAACTGTCTGTCTCCTGGAATCTCCTCCATGCCCTTGAGACTGTGCTGGGAGACACAGCAAACCTTCTGGCAATGGCACATATTGATGAGCCATCCTGGAGAAGTTGGACAACCTGTGTATATACACATGTACAGTACAGGCCAAAAGTTTGGACACACCTCCTCATTCAATGTGTTTTCTTTATTTTCATGACCATTTACAGCACTCCATCACTCTCCTTCTTGGTCAAATAGCCCTTACACAGCCTGGAGGTGTGTTTGGGGTCATTGTCCTGTTGAAAAATAAATGATCGTCCAACTAACCTGACTTCTGCACAACACAACTGCTGGTCCCAACCCCATTGATAAAGCAAGAAATTCCACTAAATAACCCTGATAAGGCACACCTGTGAAGTGAAAACCATTTCAGTTGACTAACTGTTGAAGCTCATCAAGAGAATGCCAAGAGTGTGCAAAGCAGTAATCAGAGCAAAGGGTGGCTATTTTGAAGAAACTAGAATATAAAACATGTTTTTAGTTATTTCACCTTTTTTTGTTAAGTACATAACTCCACATGTGTTCATTTATAGTTTTGATGCCTTCAGTCATGAAAATAAAGAAAACACGTTGAATGAGGAGGTGTGTCCAAACTTTTGGCCTGTACTGTATACGAGTTGCCTAAAATAATGATTACATCGCTTGGAAGAAACGTAATTATACATACTTAAATTTTAACAATAAGTTTGCAGAGAAAAATATCATAACAAATATAAAATTAGTTACCACAATAATATTTAATAACATGTGGATAACAGAAATATGGGAACTGTGAGACTGCAAAAGACCCAATTATAATGGTTATAGTAGGATATAGGATTGAATGAAGGATACAGAATATACTGAAGAGCAGATAAAAAATTTACTGATATGCGTAGATAAGAAAATGAAGGAGTATTTAAAGATAGAAATGTGCTGTTTTTTTCTTACTCACAATTACACATACATCTACATGATTTGATCTCTGACACTCGCCTGGTTAATCTTCAGTAAACATTGAACGCCCCCTCAGCCTGTCTACATATAAAAACAATCATTGTTGGTAACATTTATATTACTAAATACTGCAGGTAAAAGAAATGAGTGTGGCTTGAAAAGAAAAATTGACTGATTGATGTTAATCAATCAGTTAATTACCAATGTTGCCTTTAGCAATGCAGGTAATTAATTAAATGAAAAAATTAGTAAGATACCCACTCAGAGATGCCAAATTAATGTAGGAGATATACAGATATTAATTTCTGTCCACCCATGGATCGCTATTTCTCCTTCCAGCTGGGATGCCAGAAATATGAAGAGATCTGTACAATTTATGAATGAAGTTCATAAGCCTACATTAAATACTTTCTTTTCTGTAGTTCAGACATGGTGACTTATTTTCAACAAATAACTCAAACATGCTTGCTGCAATAATCCAAATAATACACTTTATTTTTAACATAAGGATAATAGAAGGTGTATATATACAACTATAATAAACAATAATAAACAACACAAAACATATCTTTTTCTCTCATATAGAAAAAAAGCACATAACTTATGAGTTCCTTCTCTTGGCTTAGATAGATTTGTTTCTTTCCTATAGAAAAGATACATAACTTATCTATTCTGACCACATAGATTGAAAGATCAGAATTCATAAGTTCTTTAGCTAGTTATAAAGTTTGTAGTGCTTGTATCATGAAGGTGGTGTTGCTTTACTCAAAACTAGTCTGCACTGGCTTATGCCACCTCATAGCAGTTTGTGTGTGTGAGTGTGTGCATGTGAGATGCTGCTCTGAGCTTTCCTGCTGGATTTAGAAAGAAACTTATAACAGCTAAAGACTGCTCAAAAGTTGCTATGTTTCGTACTGTTAATGTACTGTTCTTTCATGTTTCTTCCACTTGTATATTTATGAGTGCACCATTTATGTAAGAATAAAGAAGATTTGAGAAATGTATGTCCTAAGGCAATCCCTAATTAAGAAGGAATGATATAATTTCTTAAATTAGGTCAGGCCTGTTTGTATGTATGCTTAATTTGATTTTTTCCATAAACACAAAGGATGAATTCATAGTTCTCAGAATATATGTTTCTCTTTTGGTCTTACTAGCTAGCTTTTAGCATTTTACAGCTTTGTGGAATCTAATCAAATATTTATTGCTGTTGTACAATAAAAGATGCTAAATTCAAAGCAAAAAAAAGTGTGAATTTTAGAAGTGCATTGTGCTCAATTAACTCCAGTACCAAACTAACATTAATCTGAATTTTCATTGATTACTCTCTGTTTTTTTTTTTTTTGTATATTTGGCTGATAGTGGTTTTGTAATGCCAAAGGATAGTAAGCAATTTAAATCAAAAGAGCATTTGGGAATCCAAAACATAAAAAGGATTAAATAAAACAGACATATATTCGTTGTTGCTAAGTAAACTTCAAAAGAAGAGCTTTTCTTCGACTCCACCAACTTAGGCTACACACTTTTTAAAATCTAGAAAAAAAAATCTATTCCTGCATTTCTTTCAAGTCTTAGACAGACAAGCCTTCTGGGCTGTTGTAGCAACAAAATACAGGTGTGGGCAAAAATAAGTTTACAGTTGTTCATATGGGAAAAACATGCAGACTATGATTATTACAATAGCTTTTGTAACTTTATTAACTCAAAAGAATGTCTCAATGGCACAGTGCACTTAGATACAATCTTGTAAGTGCCCAAATTGCTGGCCTTGCGTAATCACAACTGTAAACCTACTTTTCCTCACTCCTGTATATCTGCAAAATGGCAGTCAAATGACAAGACATTCTGGCAATATTTTTCACTTTGCACTTTAACGCCTTAAATCCCCACAACATATTGCCACCCAGTGCACTCTACCTGCAATCAAGTTCATTTATTATCATGTGTACAGAGCATAATGAAAATTTTATTTGCATGTCTTCTTTAAACTGGTGATAGTGGTATAGTATAAGTAAAGTGTTATAAATACAACAATTTGCATTAAATGCAACATCTAAAAATAAATATGAGATACAAATCAGTTGTGTGATATGAATAAGTGATGATTAGTCTTAAACAAGTTACTGAATCTAGTGGTGCAAGTACTAATCGTCCTGTACTGTTTGCCATAAGGGAGGAAAGGGAAAAAAGTGACAGTGTATGATGGCTGCATCTTTAATAATACTATTTGCCATTCTGTGTAATATATGTCAGGAATAGACTTGATCTTTGTGCCAGTGAATGTCTGAGCCAACCTCACCACCCTTCGAAGTGACATCTGATGAAGTAAAGACATTTCTGGGCCTTCTTGATATAATGTGCTGTGCTCATTTCAGATCATCTGGGATGGTGACTGCAAAAAATGTAATGACACTGACACTTCCCAAAGCACCCCTGCTCCCACCCCTCCTCTGATTATTCAGTTTTTAATTCAGTTTGGTTTATTTTTTGTATAGTATTCTTTACCAAGTGCAGGCTGAGAGCACTGTAACAAGTTCATAGGCAAAACACATATTTTCCAAAATACTAACAACATGATGCACACACATATACAGATTAGTTAAAAAGCACAACAAAACAAAGCAATTTATTTTTTATTATTTTTTTTTTTTAATTTTATTGCACTCCATACAAAGCAATCAAGTTTTTACAAAGAGAAAAATAGAGTCAAGAACAGATCGATCCCCCCAGTCTTTTTGCAGCCGGAACTGATCCTTGCTTAGTAAGTGGGTCTCCTGTAAAAATACTATTTTAGCATTTAGACCTGTTAGGTGAGAGAGTGCTTTCTTTCTCTTTAATTCGTGATTCAGGCCTTTAACATTCCAGCTTACGAAGTTAACTGTCCCGTCATGGAAACACTGATTCTGAGTTTTTGATGTCATTTTATAGTCTTAACTGGAAGTGAGACAGCTTCGGCCTTAATTTCCTATTTCCCCTAGAGTTGTTGCCATGCAGCTTATTATTACGTTGGTAGTTATAATTATTAAGATTAATAGGATAGATTAGGTATAGATCAAGCCTGCTCTCTTTCTCTCCCCCCCTTAAACCCCCCACCCTCCCTTTTTGCCTCCCCAAGTGAGGCTAAAACCCACTTCACGCAGTCCCAGTCCTCTGACATACCCAAAAACAGAGCACGTCCAAAGCAAAACAAGCCCCAATGCAGCGGCGCTTTAGGGTTAAAAGATAGAGATATCTGTTACCAATATAGTCTTTAAAAAAGAAAAAAAAAGAATTTTGCACTTAAAATATATATATAGTCTTCAGCAATTTTAGTGCATTAAGATGATACACCCAGATAATAAACCCAGGTGATGGTGTTAAAGATGTGTCCAAAATAAGCATAACAAGTCTTAATGCAGTAATAGCAATAACAATAAACCAAGGGTATGATATTGAACAGTCTCGTTTAGGGTAGAGATGAAGTAATTAGAAAAAAAAAAAAAAAAAGTAATTAAGCACTATAAAACATAAACAGATAGCGCCCTAGTAATACTAAGTAATAATGAGAATATATGAGAATATATGCTGATAAAAAAACCCGTATTTTAAAACGAATAGATCAAACAGTAGATTATTAATACTTGTTTTATCATTTACTGCCATGACTCACTATTATGTATCAGAATAGTACCGGAATCAGCTTTCTTAATTCCTTTTCTGCTTCTTCCTTGCTAGCGAAGACATAGAAATGACCTTGCCATTCCACTTTAAGTTTTGCCGGATACAAGAGGCTGTATTTGACGCTGGCTTGCCGTAACCGCTGTTTGATGTTATAGAAGGCTACGCGTTTAGTAGCTGTTGCTGGAGAGAAGTCAGGAAAAATACGAATGTGGTTATTTTCAAATGTAATATCTTCCTTGTTTCTGAGGAGTACCATCACCTCTAGCTTAAATGATAATCGTTCAAAACAAAGCAATTTCAAACTGAATGATGTAAAAGGATCTTAACAATATATGTGCTTTAATATTATTGTTGGGACATGAGGAGAAGCAAATAAAAACTCCACTCCACCACATCCCAGAAGGAAATAAATCCGTGAGGGGTACACAATCGATTATAACACAAAGTCAAAAAACAAACTTAGAAACAGTCAAAGTTCCAGAGACCTTGGCCAATGGGCTGCCCACCCCCTTCTAGACATTCTAAAAACTGATAGAAGTTTGTGCTAGGAAATCTAGTAAGATAACTAGGTGTGATGGTGTAATATTTTGCATATAATTTGATCAATATTTTGCATGTCTTTATTTGTAAGCTTAATAAAGCAAATGTAGTATTAGTGTTTCAGGAGGCATGATTTACTTCACTTATGAGAACAGCAGCGCTTTGATGTTTACATAACATTCTCACAGACTTTAGGACTGACTCAGGATGAGTTAATTATGGTGAGGTTGATGAAGCATCAGACCAGTTCGGCAAAGGTGACTGTGCTTGGTCTTAGAGCCTATAAGCTATTGCCTGCAGGAAGGCCATAAACTGACTAAACAAAGCAACTGGGGGAGGAGTTGTACTTGAATTCTATTGGTCTAAAGTATGACCGTTTATGATTGGTTTTGAATTGGAGGCCATTTGGTTTGTGTTTTGTTGTAAGAATGGTATAAAGTTGTTCACCCCACCTTTACCTCTCTCTTTCACCATCTGGCCATGTAGAGAATACCATGATGAAGACAACATTTGACTCAGCAGCCATATTGAGACAGGCATGTGGCCTGTTTCAGTACTCCATTCAAAGGCCATGTAGTAGATTAACGTAGACAATGGAAGATTCAGTTTAGTCAGTCAGTCAGTCAGTCATTATCCAACCCATTATATCCTAACACAGGGTCACGAGGGTCTGCTGGAGCCAATCCCAGCCAACAAAGGGCGCAAGGCAGGAACAAATCTCTGGGCAGGGCACAAGCTCACACACACCCACACACCAAGCACACACTAGGGACAATTTAGGTTCGCCAGTGCACCTAACCTGCATTTCTCTGAACTGTGGGAGGAAACCGGAGTACCCAGAGGAAGCCCACACAGACACGGGGAGAACATGCAAACTCCACGCGACAGGACCCGGGAAGCAAACCCAGGTCTCTTTACTGTGAGGCAGCAGCTATACCACTGCATCACCGTGCCACCCAGATTCAGTATAAATAAATTAAACAAATTAAATTATACAAAATTGAATGTTCATAATCGTAACCCTGTGTGACAGTAGAATAGCCCTTAGATTGAAGTTAGACAGCTAGAAAGATATCTGTATGTTCAGACAGATAGACGTTAAGGGCATATGACTGACTGTTACATAGAACATTACATAGATTGTTAGAACATAGAACAGAAAACCTCAAGAAATGTAACCTAGATATTTAAGCAGAATATCATGTTTCCCTTTTTTTCCCCTTTTCTTTTTTTGCGTGCATTATCAACTTTTTTCCTAATTTCTTGAGTAAACTTTTTGCTTTGAATTTCACTAAAATCGACAAAAACACTTGGACTGTGTTTTTTTTTTTTTTTTGTATGACAAGTATTACTAGTGCCAGAAAGTCTATATGGTAGCTACACTTGAACTTTTTTGAGCCATTGGTAAACCTTCATGAAACGCACAGGTATGTTCAACTAATATTCACAAAGTATTCTGCTTCCTTAATGTTTTTGGGCATTTCCTTCTATATAAAAGCGGTCGGGATTGTCCTTCCGTCCCGTGAGTGGAAAGCATTGCGGTATTCTGCTTATCACAGACTTACTACTTGCAGCTTGCGGTATGAAGCGACATGATGTGAGCAGAGTTCTGGTGCTCCCATCGTTCCCTTGCTTTTGTGCGTGATGCGCTGGAAAAGTAGACAAAATTATGTCTCTGGAAATAATTAATGTTGATGGAGTACAAATGCCTCACCGCGTAGTAAATATCAGGGGGGTTCAATATAGAAAAAAAGTTTAAATTTCATCACAAAAATAACAGAAACTACGAGTATTAAAGTAATACCGCTCAAATGCAATATAACCAAATTAATGAGTTTGTATAAAATATCAAATTGATCTACATATTGAATTGCCTTAAGAAGTGGTCAACTTAAAAGTCGGTCGCCTTAAAAGGCAGGTCAGCCTAGTTTATAAATAATATCTCATTAAATGTGTATCTTAACTCCAACCTGTTCTTTACTCAGTCTCATTGCCTTAAGGAAAACGGAAAGGAAGTACTAAAGTACCAGATCACAGTGGGGTATGTGTATAAAAAAGAGTATAAAAGGGGAAAATAGGGTCAGTAGAGAACCTTACGCTATAAAATACTAGGGTGCTTTAATCCTTGGATTCCTAGATGCCAAGTATCTTTGGGGTCTTTCCCATTTGCAGGAAAACAGCTTGAAGATAGAGTTTAGACACCAAGAACAGGAGCAGAATAGCGGAGCTACAGTACTTGGAATGTTATTACAATGAGGCGTTACTGACTCTGAAACTTAATAAGGAATATTATTATCCAGTGACTTTTTTGTTACACCTTGTGTAGTGGGAACATGGGCACCAAACTACATATTGGGTGTTCTTGTTCAGGACCAAAAAGGACCAGCAAGAGAAATATAATAAGGCACAGAGCCACAGACAAAAATATTAGGTTGAAAAATGATAGTGCAATTTATTTACAGGTGCAAGAGCAAACACAGTGTCATGCGGGCCTTGCACACTTCTAATAGCAATAACACACAAAAAACAATAAAACAGAAAAACAGTAATTATTTAGTATAATTACAGTACAATTCCAATGCCCCCCCACCAAAAAAAGAAAAATACCCTGAAGAACTAATGCGATCTTTCTCTGTCAAACACAATTTAGAAAGATGACATCTTTGAAACACAAAAACAATCCACAAAAATATTTACCAGAAAAAAATAAATGTATATAAAAAAGGCAAAATTATAAAAATACTTCTATCAAGCAATAATTACTACTAGGAGATATCTATACAAGAAAGAAAAATATTCACAGGAAAAATAGGCACAAGCCACTATTATTTATTGTATGTTTAAATGTTCTGCAACAAACTATCACCTCCTCCTCACCCTGGTCAAAAACACGACCCATGCAGGCAGTAAGGGACTTTTATACCTTTTATACTTTGGGGCCTTTTGGCTGACCAACCATGCCTCATGTCACCAGCTGACTTGGCACATTCAACCTGTGCAATGTGTCACTCCTCTGTAAGATCTCTATTAATTGCACTGCAGCCTTGTATGTGCATGTGGGCTCACAGAGTACCAAACACAAGCATATCAACATTTTCTGAAGTTTTTACCTCCTAACTTTTAATATGGGATTCTTTTCCAGGTGGCACGGTGGCGCAGTGAGTAGCACAGATGCCTCACAGTTAGGAGATCCGGGTTCGCTTCCCAGGTCCTCAATGCGTGGAGCTTGCATGTTCTCCCTGTGTCTGTGTGGGTTTCCTCTGGGTGCTCCGGTTTCCTCTCACAGTCCAAAGACATGCAGGTTAGATGCATTGGTGATTATCAATTGTCCCTAGTGTGTGTGTGCGTGCCCTGTGGTGGGCTGTTGCCCTGCCTGGGGTTTGTTTCCTGCCTTGCACCCTGTGTTGGCTGGGATTGGCTCCAGCAGACCCCCGTGACCCTGTAGTTAGGATATAGCGGGCTGGATAATGGATGGATGGATGGATCCTTTTCCAAACAAATTCCAACATAAAACTAAGATTCTGTCCTTGTTTCCCCACAGCAGCAAGCAGCTACTGAGATCCCAACACTTGGTCTGAACAATCTTCCACAACATATACTCCACAAACTTTCTGCTAGTGTCTGGACTCTCACGTCTCGCAGTGCAGTCAAACCAAAGCAGATTTAAAATATTCATAGATGAGCTGTCTTGCTATTTAAATGTTAAAAAAGACTTGACACTCTCTTCCACTGTATTTATAATGTGGTTTTTCTTTGCCCTGGTAATGTTTGGTCATGTACATTACCACACTTCTCTAAAAATTTCAGATTAAAATTAAGATCTATGTTGGATTCTATCAAAAACAGCTGAATGATGAACATTCTGCAGTTATGGATGTATTCTAGTATATTAGCAGTGGTAGTAGTAGTATTTCCATGGGTACAAAGTACAATGGAATCCCAAATCACATGCTTGACTATCATGCAACATGGTGCCGCTTTCCTAGACTATGCTAACCAAAGCTTTAATATACGGTATTGTGCATAGATGGGAAGTAAAGTGGGAATGCTTTCAAAAACAATGCCATGAATAGTTTGTATTAATCAATAAACTTCCTAGAGAGTGCAGTAAGCCACGGTTCCACTAAAGATTTTGACTGTCTTACTTGGTTTCGTCTCTGCAAGGAATCTCAGACTCGGATGAAATTGAGACCCATGCTCATTGGGAGTCATACCATCTGTTGCATTATTCCCTGTTCCTCTTTTTGCAGGTAGTTTTTTTGTAATTTGGGCCATGTGTCTGAGGTCATACCACCTCTGATGGCATTGCATGATAAGTAATAATCTACATGTAATTCTTACCAGTGATGAGGTCATCAATATTGATCAAATCACCAGCTCTGTTCATGGAAATACAGATCCAGACCTTCAACAAACCTTCACTATTGTCTGCAGATGTTCATGAATATACTATTTTCAATTCCCATGGGAGGAAAACTACCTTCAAATTTTGACATCAGATCAGAGCACCTGTTGCCTTTTTTCTTCACCCCAGTCCCTGTGCTTTCACGCATAGGTGAGTCATTTGGCATTATTTGCAACTTGGAGGAATGGCTTTTTTGCTCACAAGTCCATGAAGACCACTTTTGGACTGTAGATCAATGTAACTGGGTGTGAATGAGTTCTGCCAGTTCTGAGCTGGACATCTTCCAATTTTGAAGGGAATTAATCTTCATGTATTTCTTGATTTGTGCACTCAGTTTCCAAGGCCTACCACAGCATTTGTGTTCCTTAACCATGCCCAATTTTTTGTGCTTCAGCAGAAGAGCTTGGGATCTGCATATTTTGAAAGATCTGTCAGTCATGCACCTGAAATTTGTGCTTGGGAAAGACCTTGATGATTCAGGATTACCACCACATGCCTTGTCTCTATGCTCACTTTTTCCAAGGTCTAAGATTTTCAGGTTAATCTGCCACATCTACCATATCCTCACCTTTTTTAGTATTGTTACCCCTTGCCAGGTTTTATTCTCTTTACAGAGTGCTTTGTAATTAATTACTTTGGTTCAAACTACACATGATTTCATTGATTACTGGCACTGTTTGTTATATTTGCTTAATCAAGCATTGGGATAGGTGCCTCACTTTTTTAACTGAAAAGTCATCTGTCACTATGTGCATTTCTTTCTTTAAGGACTTCAGATATCTTATTGTAATGCCTAACTTTTTGGAAAAGAGCTCTAAAATAGACTCTTGTCTATCAGCACATTAATCCAAAAGATTTAAATGAGCATCTAAAACATATTTTTAAAATTTCTTCAGACTTTTCCATAGTTCTGGTGCAGAACTTCATTTTATTTAATAATAAACACATATCAGTGCACTGTGAGTATGAGAAGATTGCATTGATTTTTTTAAATTTTATGTTTTAAATGTGTAAATACCCACAAGAGTGCTATATATCCATCCGTTATCCAACCCACTATATCCTAACTACAGGGTCACGGGGGTCTGCTGGAGCCAATCCCAGCCAACACAGGATGCAAGGCAGGAAACAAACTCCGGGTAGGGCACCAGCCCACCGTAGGGCACGCACACAAACCCACACACCAAGCACACACTAGGGACAATTTTTAGGATCACCAATGCACTTAACCTGCATGTCTTTGGATTGTGGGAGGAAACCAGAGTACCCGGAGGAAACCCACCCAGACACGGGGAGAACATGCAAACTCCATGCAGGGAAAGAGTGCTATATAAAATTAATTAAATTAAATTTAAAGGAAAACATCACATTTTTCCTGATTAATAAAGAAATTATAAGGAAATGACCCTTGTTTCTTGCCATAGCAAAGAAAAAAATTGGTTTCAAAATTAAGTTCAGTCAGGTAAGTGAATGTGTGGGTTGGCAGTTATCCCAATTTCAGTTTCTTGAGTGCTGGAAAGAAAAACAATAAAACCATCAATATGAGAGACTGCAGTGTGCATAGTTTTGATGCCCACAGTAAAAAGGAAACAAAGGAAGCCAATAAACCAGAACCTGTCAAATAACTGAAGAGAGGCTCTCTGACAAAATATTATATTGTGTCAGAGAGGAACTTCACTTTGGGGTCAAGATGCTGCCAGTCAAAACCAACTCAAGCTGATAATTGAGGTAGGGTGGTGCAGAAGTGAGAGTGTTACTGCTAAGACAGACCCTTCTGTATTTCAGAGTTTGGAACCCTCAAGTCTCAGCCAAGTCTCTGCTGATTATCAAAGTGTGTGTATGTGTCTGTATATATTGTTGACTGTTAGTTTCATTGCTCTAAGCTGATTATTTAGCTATTTACTGCAGATGAAGGAGAGACAGATGAGAGAGGAGTGTTAGTCAGTGTCTGTGCTCCATGCTGGGTGTTTGTATGTGTATGAGAGCTAGGAGATGCTAAAAAGACAAGGTGTATCATAAGCATTTAGAGTATGCACAGCAATAACAGCAGCAGCAAAATTAAAGATAGATTTATTCCTTTCCATAATAAATTCCCTCAATTCCTTATTTAGTTCTCAGTTATAATATACCTTACAAAGAGGGAGAACTTTTGTGGCAGTCCTTACACTCTCAATAACATTAGGGAGGTCAAAATATTTAACGATAAGAAAATTTTATCAAATAAATAAACTTCAAGGATGGATAAGCATCACCTGTTGCCCTCTTTCCTGGAGTACAATACAGTATATTTATACAGTGTATAATGTCATGAACTAGGAGTCCCAAAGTATGTAAGTTCCAAAAACACTTCCACAAATGCCCACTAGAGGGAAATATCACTGTCAAACCCCAGCTAGTAATATGGGTAAACACAGAATTTGTATAAATAATAAAGATTTATTCTTCACAAAAAATGCTCTTCCATCAGAATGAAGCTCCATCGGCTCAAAAAAAGGTAAAAAACAGTCATCTGTAACACAAAAGACAATCCAAGCAAACAAGTCCTAATACAGATATCTGAAGAATGGTCAAAAACTGAGCAATAAGGTCAAAAATCCAAAGAATCACAAAAGTACAGAACTATACAAAGATACACTCACCAAACTCCCAAGAACATTCAGAGTGAACTGCCAGAAACTGCAGTTCCTCTGGATTTATAACACGGATTGCAGGTCCTGGTGGTGATTGACAGGTAGCCCCGCCTCTTAAGGGATCAACAACAAACCACATGGAATGTAACACAGGCAGCCTACATAGTGAAAATCAAAACAAAAAATATTTTAATAAAAGTAACAGTAACATAAATAAAATAATCGATAAAGAACAAAAAATGCATAACATAAGAATTTATACGCCAGCCAGGGGTAAATTTTGGCTGAAAAATAACATAATTGTAATACTTCAGTCAAAAATTGAAATTTTCAAATAACAATAAAGAAAGATGTGTCCTGAGTGTCACCTTCTAATTCCATGTAACTTGTAGACACTATTACTTAAAAAAAATAAAGATTGTAGATGCTGTTTAGATATTCATTGTGTACATTTTCCTTAATATTCAATTTAAATATCTCAATCAGCATGATATATTGCAGCTGATATTATTCCATTGTTGAGCTTAAAAATGTATTTATACCATTAAAGGTACAATATCTTTGTGCAAGCCCATTATGGTATTGTGATATTGTGGAACTGTAGGCATTTCCCATTTTGCTAGGCTTTAATGGCACACCAGGCCTGTTAAGAATGCAGATTTAACAGGGATGGCGGCATCCAGCCATGTCTTCCCCCACTTGCATTCTAAACTAAGCAATAGAACTCCAACTTGTACTAGGATCTACCTGGAATTCATTTAATGACGAAGGTGTAAATCAGAGTTGCACTGACACCTCTCCAGTGGCTCATCTGGAAATCTCTTAAGCCAGAAGGCGCAAAATGGTCTCAAGCAGGAACAAATGCCTGTATACAATTCAATAAATGACAACTAGGATGGACAGAATAACTCGCCTATTAGAAGACACTGATTTTGTAACTGGAAGTGTCTTAATTTAATGAAAAGGTTAAGCCTTTCTTTTAAACATTGTTTTGTCTTCTTAGAGTTCTACTGTATATTTTTCTACTTTCCCCTTTTGCATTATTAAAGTTTAGCCTTTGTCAGAATGTCTCAAATCCCATAGACTTACCACTGTTTATAAGGTACTGTGCTTTATAACTTCTCCCCACTTTCACTTCTACATCTATAACATAGTGTAAATGACAAGCAGGAGTTAAGTAACACTTTAAATAATGTGTTATTAATAATATTCATAAATATTAACTATTAGCAAAATACACGTAAACACTGGCAGTCATACAACCTGATAAATGCTTATATGTACTATCAGGAGGCACACAGACTTGTTAGTTACTTAAAATGTCTCTAGTAAAGTCATCATTTTCTAGCTTTCTTCAGGACAGGCCACATCCCTGTCTTAAAATGCCTGCTGAGCTGTGCTTCTCAGTGTGGTCATTTTTCAGTCCATGATGTGTGAGATGCTCCTTCATCATGATGGTGTGTGAGAGAGAGAGGGAGGGATAAAGCAACCAAGTGTAAACATTCTTTGTCCAAATTCTTACACCAATAGGGTGTTGTGCTATAGAATGGCTTCTGATTCAAACCAATCTCAAACAGCCATATCTCAGACCAAAGGGGGCACACAGTACCTTTCACACCTGCCCCTAAAACAATTTGTTGAGCTGATGCTTGCCAGCTAGGCAGTCTGGCTTTCCTGTGGGAGTTGATTGAATGAGTCCTGCAGAGAATCACTTGCCAGACTGGTTTTAGGCACTTCCCCCAACCCTTTCATAAAATTATTCACTATCCTGACTCAGTCCTAAAAGGGGGGAGGGGTAGTTAAACATCAAGCCATTGCTGTTCTTATCAATGATATAACACTAATATTGCATTACTTAGTCTAAGTTACAAATAAAGACATACATTTATATTTATCAACGTGTATACAAAATTTCATACCACATCACACATGCACCCTATCTCTCAAAGGAAGAAGCAGGAAGAAGAAAGGGAAGAAGCAAAGAGACAGAAGGAGGGGAAATACTCCAAAATGACCGAAAACCTCTAAAAATTTGCTCTGTGAATCTAAAAGCTATGAGTCTCTCTTCCTTGGACAGCCAAAGTTGAAAAATTGAGACCCAGTCTGTCAAACCAAAGTAGTGTGCCAGTAGTCTGACAAGGCAGAGAACCCATTACTTCGAGAAGAGGACTTCAGCATCTAAATGTTTGGGCCAGAAAGAGTAATGTGTGGTCCCTATGAAGTGGCATAAGACAACAGAAGTCAATCTGAGGAAGCAGCAGCACAGAACTGACAAGGATCATGTGGTAAAGAGAACGAGTGGGCTCCAAAGCATGAAGAATCATCCACTTGGTATCGTAAAACTATGGCAAGATATAGTGGAACTGTAAATGCAGCCAGCCTATATGTTATAATTTTGTCAGTTTGCATCAAGCCATATCTTTATATATATATATATATATATATATATATATATATATATATATATATATATTGTAAAAGATGCAAAAGTAGACAACAAAAAGGTTTGGGGTTTTCCGGCCCCGTATATTGTAGACGCTCCACAATAAAAAATAAAGAAAACTGGTCAAACACATAAACTAAGCAGTTCATATACGCGACGCCGAAACATGGCGTTGGCGGCCATTTTATGAGGGAGGAGCCGGAAGTGGAGGAATGCTGGGAAAGAGCTGTGAGGGAGGATGGGATTGATGACGTCAAGACAAGATGGAGGAGGAAGGGCGGAAGTAACGTACTGCGGGCAAAACCTGGCTTATGGTGGCGGAGCGTCTCTTTTCCTGCAAGAAAGCAGAGGGAGAAAGTTAGTACCCCGCCATTCCCTGCCGGCGAATGTCTTTCCAGGTGTGTTCAAATCCGTCCGCGGTCTCCTACTCGCGCGTGCGTGACAATATATATATATATATATATACACAGTATAGTATATGCATTATATATGCATAATCATTGTGTTAATTAATACTCTGTTCCTTGAAATGAGTGTGCCTCAGTTACACTGATATAAGTCTAAAGGCCGGTGACCCCTACCTACAACAGAGAAAGATAAGGTAAATAAATTGCTGAATTATTTGAGTAATTACTGGTATTGCCAAAGGCAAAACTGATAATTAACTAACCTGAAATTCACTCAGGTCCTACATTTAAATCGACTATTCCTGAGTGGCTAAGTTAAAATTTATTTTTCCAAATCCTTCAGTACAATAATTATGGAAGCCCTGGCAAAAGTGACTGTACTCACCCAGGAAAACTTTACAACTCAGCCAGTCATGTCTATTGTGAATTTCACCTTGGGATCAATAAAGTATCTATCTATCTATCTATCTATCTATCTATCTATCTATCTATCTATTGTGTTCATTCTGTGTAAAGGAGGTGTGATTGAAAGTAAATTTAGTACATTTTCAAGGACTAAGAGCAAACACAATATTAGCTAATATATATGCAGTGAATGACTTAGTAAGCCTTCATTTACATAATATAGCCAGTTTGAGGCAGTCTGTGATACGCTCTTGTAAAACCGACCATCTATTGTGAAACAATTAATGACCGAGACCAACTAGTCTGAAACTGACTGGGATTAATCAAACAGATTTGATTTTCTCATTAGTCGGAGGGACAGGCTGTGTATGAAGGAGAGCTAAACCAAATGAACCAATGAAAGTTTATCCGGAAGTACAATGCATGGATTGTAGCAACAAAGAATAACGAATTCACCTGCTTTGAATCTCACAAACAGAAGAAAAGTTTGTCTGTATGATGCCTTGTATTTTACATATAATAACAGAACAGATAAAAGAAGTAAAGGGCAGAGATTGGTGCTGAACTTTCTGCAGCTGTTAACCCTTCATAAAACACCATACCATCAGACAACATGCTATTGGCAGTCAGGAAAAGGGGTGAGCACGTCCGTGCTGGAAGATTGGCACTCAGTTGGTAAATGTGATATGGCCTGCGATTTCCAGTCATGTAATTTGACAAAGTGCAGCGTCGAGATCAGCAACTGTGATCGGCAAATCTGACATACCCCATGACACAAAGTAACATAATGTGATATCGGCTTAAGAATGACACAGAGAGAATGAGACAGAAAGATATACTAACATTACCAGCTTAAAATACATCAAAATGTGAGCAATAAGCATAGTAATAAAAGGAATACTAGGAATAACATTTAAATATGTTTGGTAAGGTAAGGTTGGTGTCTGTTAAGGTTAATGGTAGAATTTTTCAGTGTCACAAAATTTTGTTAGGTGTGTAATATTTATACTAAAAAACATATAGTTTTTCAAAAATCTTATATGATCGTGGACATTTTTTGCTTCATTCACATGAACTATTTCCCAAATTCTTAAATTCTAAGTAGGGAGTTTTCTAATGAATTCACAAAAGGCACCTCTATTTTGTAATTTTAGTCAAAACAATAACTAAATAACTTTGTTTTGTCCTTAATTATTTTAAAATACCACTGTATTATCTACACTCACCTGCAACTTTATTAGGTACACCTATTCAAATCTTTCTTGTTGCGTATACAATATCTAATCAGCTAATCACATGGCAGCAACTCTGTACATTTAGGCTTGTAGACCTTGTCGCGATGACCTTTGGAAGTTCAAACTGAACATCAGAATAGGGAATAAAAGGTGATTTAAATGACTTTGAATGTGTCATGGTTTTTGGTGCTAGACAGGCTGGTCTGAATATTTCAGAAACTGCGGAACTACTAGGATTTGTGCATGGGATTTTCATTGTCACATATGCAAAATAAAGACGCTGATGAAGAGATGCGAAGGAATTTAAGGTGGTCCAGCATTATGATTTTTTTTAGTAGGTTTCAGGGATTTTAGTGTTAAATTCCACAGCCTACCTGACTATTGTTTCTGACCATGTCCATCCCTTTATGACTGCAGTGTACCCATTTTTTGATGGCTACTTCCAGCAGGATTATGTGCTATGTCACAAAGCTCAAATCATCTCCAACTGGTTTCTTGAATATGGCAATGACTTCACTGTGCTGAGATGGCCTCCACAATCTTATTCCAATAGAGCACCTTTTGAATGTGGTGGAATGGGAGATTTGCATAATGGATGTGCAGTCAACAAATCTGCAGCAACTGTGTGATGCTATCATGTCAATATGGACCAAAATCCCTGAGGAATGTTTCCAGCATCTTGCTGAATCTATGCCATGAAGAATTATAGCAGTTCTGGGAGCAAAAAGTGGTTCCAACCCAGTTCTAGTAAGGCGTACCTAATAAAGTGGCTGGTGATGGTATGTTTATAAAAATATTTTTAATTAATCTCTTTGACATGATATAGGTGGAATATGGTACAGAGATTTTGCAAATAAGTATGCTTTTGATAGCCATATATAGAATAGTTAAATTAAGCTAAAAACTGTAGAAATAAAGAGCAATACGAGGTATTTTTATTGTTATATTACATGTAAAAATGCCATACTTTTTATGTCATATTCTCCCCTTATATTGTGGTTTAGAAATCACACACAGTTTGTTGCTAGGTAACATTAGATATCTGTTTGATATGAGACAAGAACAATTTCAGCATATACCTTTTTCCAACAAGAAACACGTACTGTGAATGTGTCTCTGTTTACTTGGCAGATGTCTATAGTATTATGCAAAAACTTGTTGCCTTCCAACCATTTCCAAGACCCATGTCTAATTCTGAGTAACACAAGAGCTACAGCTGTTCATGAAATGTCTGGACAAGCTCATATTTTACTGAAAGTGACATGGTGTGGGTAGTATTACTGGAACAAGTTTCTCAGGCCCTATGTACAATTACAAACCAAGGCACATCACCACAACTCTAATCATTGGACATCAGTGCTCCCTCTACCCTGGTAACATTCATCACTCTGTTTCTTGTGTGTCCCTAATTTGGCTTTGGGATCATTCACCACTGCTCCATTAGTATGAAATAGGTTATTGATTGCCAAGTGTTGCCAAGCATCATGTTTATTTTTAAGCATCAATCACTGAAACTGCCTCTCGAGCACCACATCATTTTTTATCACTTATCATTCAAATCACTTCAAATGTATCACTCTGCTGTTCATTTATGCAAATTACATTTCTTGCATCATGATTTTTTCTGTCGTATTCTGTTCATATCGTTGTCACGTTCTCATCTCCTCTACTTATCCCTCATTTTAATTTTTCAGGTCTTTGCTGCTCTTTTTTTATCCAGTGCCAATTGCAGTTCTTTTTTTATGCTTTTAAAGATATGCATACATGACCAATAAAGGACAACGTATAATAGACTGTTAAGAAAGCCAATGATGTTTATTATTATTGATTATTTTTGTCTTCTATATATCATAAATAGTAATAATGTATACAGTATAACTTGTTGAAACATAACCCTAAAATATTTAGATGACAGACTTTTTATATTAACAGTTTTAGTCTTCATCTTACTTTTTTCAACAGATCCCACAAATTGCTATTATTAATCAAAACCTAGTCCCTTAATATGAATCTAAAATTTATTTTCACAATTTTACATTTAATGTACCTGCTTATTCCACTACAGAGCTGTGTGTTACTGGTGCATATCTCAGAAATGCTGAGTACAGTATAAAATAAGATGTACATATGAGAAGAAACCAGAAGAAACCCTCATGAACATCTGGAAACACACACAAACTCCACACAGAGATTTATTAGGCCAGCCTTCATACAGTATGTAAGTTGCTGCAGCTATAGATATGACCAACTTATACAATGTCTTTGAAAGTGAACGCCATACCATGGGGCACTACTGTATATACAGCTACAGATTTTAAGAAGAGAGGCATATGTGTTAAGTGTATGCAGGATTAAAGGTGCCCTAAAATGGAAAGGAACTGTCAGATAAAAATTTAGTGAATCTTTCCCAAATGCTAAAATACATAATCAAATGAAGCACCTCTGTCTACATAATGTATTGTACATACATTGCAAAAAATATTTAGGTGTGCTTATAGATTGACAGATAGATAGATAATACTGTCCCCAAAGGGAAAATTTTAAATTTATAGAAGCTCCAAACATGAGAGTGATCCAGTCATCATTGCTCATATGGACGTGTTATAATATTTAGTCAACACAATGACCAATTTGTTAAACACACCCAAACATCGACTGATACGAGAGTAGATGTATTTGACCACAGGAAACCCATGTATTACAATACATGCCACTAGTTTTGATCCGAAGCCCATGATTAGCAATCTTCCTAATTTCTTCAAATTAGAAGAATTTGCTCATAAAAATATAAATATACAAAGTAAGCAAACACTGTGTTCCCTCCTCTTTCAGTTTTAAAGCTCTGAATTCTTCTAGGTAACACATCAAGGCACATTCCATGACCTGGATGTACAGTAGTTATTGTAATAATTTACTAAAAGTAGACAAGGTCATCGCCTATGTATTTGTAGATATTTAAGATTGTGTGTGAATTAATTATTATACCTTAATAATTTTGATAAGTTAGGAAAAATATTGCAGTAAGCATGCAAAGTATGAACACTGGTTTCTTCTGACAGTCATCTTATCATTTTTCAAGTATCTGCATGGCACTGGGTCTTTGTAGGTATTTGTTCGAGCTCATGAGGTGGCAGCTTAGCTTTGGAGACTTTGCTCAATAGTGGCTTCTAACTTTGGAAGGTTAGCATTTGGGGTTACTATGACAGCAAATGTTGTGATGTCATCAAGTTCTAGTAGAAAATTTAGTTGAATTTGTGCTTCTAACACAGTGCAAGGGAACATAAATGAAAGAATTAAAGAGAAGGAGCTGTAGCTGTTGGAGCCAAAAAAGACCTTCATGGAGGTAGCCACCCTGATGTGAGTCCAGTAATGGATGGACACCCTACTGGAGAGGAGACTGGTGCTGCTGAGTAAGGTTTCTACAGTTGTTTCTGTTAGTAAGTTGAACTTGTTTTATTAAATCTACACTTGCTCTTTTACTGCTGATCTTCATTTGTGGAGTTAACCAGTATCACACAAGTGAGACTGGGGATCACCTTCCTGGCTCTACTAAGGTAAACGATACCACATCAGGACGAGATAGGGAGCTGCTGCTAATAGTTTTTTCTCTTTCATTCATAGCTCTGAGAAAAAACCCAGTGAGGGTTCCTAGCTCCATCCCAACCCCCAGAACAGACCCCACCCCTTCTGGTCGGAGCTCCATAATACCAGTTGTGCAAGGAAGGTGGCTGGAAACAGATCTTATGAAGTACGGCACTCCTGCATTATTCTCATGCCACTCCTGATGGGGAATCTTGCTAGTTGGGCCATTACATGGCCATCTTTTAACTTGTGCCACAGTGCACCTTTTGTCTATTTCTTCTTTTATTAAACTGGGTTGCCCTGTTGGTTCTCCAAAACAACTTGGTGGATTCTTGCAGTCTGTTGTCTCTGTCCCACTGGTTTGTACTATTATTTCACAGAAAGCTTTAAAACAACATTATTTTGTATGCTACATTAGCAGACTACAAAACGCCATTTTTTTTGCTTTGAATGAAAAAACTGAATAGCAATATTTGTGTTTATTCAGTCTGAACGGTAAATATTTATAACTGGTGTTGAAGGGTTGGAAATCGAGGGATGAGGGTTCATCATTATTGTACCTTATCATTCCATGTTAATTTTTGTTATTAGTGTTATACAACAAAAATACACATTTTCTGTTGTTTAATTGTTTTCCCTCAAACATTGATTTCCTGGATTGGGTGTGAGGGGGTGTCAAGGACCGGTACAGTTGGCTAACTTTTTTGAAAATTGTCCACTTTCCTAACAGGTGGGCAAGTGTGAACGTTGTGTCTATTAATGTGTAATGCATCTGGTTTGCTATATTGAGATTGAGGCTTATATTATAACAATTTGCCTTTTGCTTTAATGTTTCTTTATGGATGAATTTTGTTCTGAATTATGTTTTAGAACTATTCTCACGAAAAATTGCACCCCAAAATGAGTCGGAAGTTCATGATATCTCTGTGGACATCTTCTTGCCAATACTATACTTCTTTGCTTGTGACTATCTTAATTTCCTCAGTTTAAAATAATGCTTTTTGAGTGTTAGGAAATAAGATACTATTTAATTTGTGTGATGTGTTAATATAGGAATAGCTATGATTTATTTTTTAAGTGAACAGAATATAAATGTGGGGCTTATAGGAAAAACCTAAAGTATTCAACATGGCAGAGATTAGTAAGTGTTCTCCAGGGAGAAAGCATTCTGAGGGCTGATGCGATATCAAATACCAAAAAAAGTGTCCTCAAGCATTCACTTACATAGTTGTTGGGAGCATGCACTGATTACATCATGTTGCTGCACCCACCACATGGCAAACTACGCGGATTGAGAGCCAAGTGCAGTCGTGCAATGGGTGACACTTCAGCACCACACTGATGTATCCAGCAGACAGAGTTAACTCCCTTGGAATGAGTTCTTTTGTAATCACTGCATGTTACATAACCCGAAGCTATATAGATATAATAATACAAGGCGATACCCCTCCCTTAGTGATACGGCAGTAAGAAATCACATAGGAGAAATACCTTAGCTTTTTTTAATGACGGCTTACATGGCATAACAGACGAAGGAAGCAAATGGCAAAAACCCAGTTCAGGAGTGGGGGCCTGATGTGTAGAGTTTCCCATTTTCGCCGTTGCATTGGAAAAATTTTTAGGATCAGATGACGTTATCTCCCATCCATCTGTCGGCTTCAAAGGTGTTCTGGGCAATGTTCCAAGGCTTTATGCTCTTTCTTCATGTGCAGGCCCCCACTTAGGCGAATCATGCAATTCCAAACAAGGCAAAATAGAATACAGTTTCATGCTGAGTTTGACAGGCAAAAATAGTATGCAACAGTCCTCAATCTGACTGCCCATTTCCCAGCTGTGTCTATCTGTCTTGTCTTATAATGCTTGCCTAGCAGTTCTATATGGTGAACCCCTGTGCTGAATCTGGCTTTGTGTCAACTGTGCATGTGAGCAGAAAAAGGCAGATTTATAAGATATATTTGCACAGAGTACAGTGACATATTAAACTTATGCTTATTACAACTGAACAGTGTGAGTTTTTTTTACAGTGTCTGGAGTTGGAGGACCTGCTTGCAGGACTGGATGCAGATTAATGTCATACCCAGGACGGAGCAATTGCATGTTAAGGGTCTTGCTCAAGGGCAGGGTTAATAGATGGAGTTTTAAGCTTATGACAAAATAATGTGCATAGGTGTGTAAAAAGACAAGCTATAAATGACAGAAAATGTTGTAATATATTATTGCATTAGCTATGTTAATAATAATAAGATGATAACATGACCATTGATAAGATAACAGTTGTTCAGTTTTGGTATGATGCAACTATTGCTTTGTTTCTGTAATTCTTACATGAGCAGTCATTGTATAAAAGAGAGAGTATTAGTGCATCTCAGGCTCTTCTTCTGATTCACCAGGTTCTTCTCCTTAACTACTCTTCTTCTGCCACTGCAACACTCTCTAGACAGTTCCTGGCTCTGTAATTGCTCAAGACTAGCTACCTAGTATGAAGCTTGCAGTGTAACATTGATTTGAACCATTCAGATTGTATGGTTTCATTTGTTTAACTTCTGGTGTTTGATATGTCTGGTGTCTCTGCAGATAAACTTACATAGGTTTATGTAAAGTTATAATCTCACTGAAATAACCTTGTATTTACTGACATTAGCATTTGCCAAAGAGGTAGGGGTCTTTTTGCCGTCTAGTCCAGGTCCTGCAGGGACATTCTGTTCCAACCCTCCAAGTGATGGAAAACTGGCTGAAGCCAACTGAAAGCTGTGGTTCTCGAAGAATGAGGCCTATCATTGCTCAGGTTCATCAGGGTGGGAAATTGCAGGATATATTTGTAAACGAAGTCAAAAATCTAAGGTACATTTTAATGGCATTTCTTCTTGTTTGCCAACACAAAGAGAACCAAGAAGTCTAGTGTAGTGAACATTTGTGATAATATGATGAAACATTACCTTAACAATTCAAAATACAGGATATAATACTCCATAACCCCTAAAATCTTAACAGTGTCATGATGAGATCTTTGAAAATAACTTAAAATAATAATATTTCACATATAAAGAACTGAAATTGCAAGAGATTCACATGATCAACTAGAATGAGCCAAAATAATAAGATCACAACAAAAACAAGAACACAATATTGTTAACCAGAAAGTTGTAACTCTGAAGTGGTTAAAGCATCTTTACGAAAAAAATGTCTCAATGTAAGGCAAGATAGGAATCAACCCTGGGTGAAGCACGTGTTTGAGGGCAGATTCGTGAATAGTTTTTTATGAGTATGGCACAAATTATAGGATTATATATTCATTGCTCAGATTGATCCTCACATCCTTAGTATTACTGGCTAAACTATTGGCATGTCAACAGGTTTTCATGAAAGTTTTAAACATTTGCCTTATGTGCCATTTCCTGTCAACACCCTAGGGCAAAGTAGGGTTTGCCATGTCCGTTCAATGAACAAAATCTTTCATAAAACACATGATATGCCATGACTGGCATGTACACATTAATCAGAAATTATATAGACCTGATATATCCATAAAAAAGACATTCAACAGCCATAAAATACAGGATAGAACCCACATCAAGTGTAACATTTATCAAACAGCTTTCTTTGAATACATTTAACAGGCAATGGATGGCATAAGTTTGAAAGTCAAAGTTTAAAAATGTCAGTTTAGTTGGTATGGGTCTGCAACTTAAGAAAAAAAGTACAAAAGCAGAAACGAGCCAAGAAATGCAAACGTGGTCCACTAACAAGTCCATGGAGACATTTTTCCATCGTCTTTCAAATCGCTAGACTTTGAACTTTTATAATAAGTTTAAAAAGAAGAAAACCCAACAGACTGAAAACAAAAGATGTGGGAAGAGTGCTCAAACTAAAGATAAAAAGAAAACAAAGCGTCACTGACAGAAAATAGTGAAATGTTCTAACACTCAGGTAGTAAAGAACTGGGATATAAATGCATACATTTAAGAATGTACCATACAAAAAATCTTTTGGCAGTTTAATCAAAAAGCAATACTTCAGGGTATTTTACCTTTTCATATTTTACCGATTTTTTAATAAGGATGTAAAACATATATATCGTACTATCTGCAGATA
Organism: Polypterus bichir lapradei; assembly: GCA_026402145.1. Taxonomy (NCBI): domain Eukaryota; kingdom Metazoa; phylum Chordata; class Cladistia; order Polypteriformes; family Polypteridae; genus Polypterus; species Polypterus bichir. The sequence continues at coordinate 19,941,574 of JANRMT010062819.1, read as the reverse complement.
GTATGTAATACTTTAATAAAGCTTGTCTTGTGTATTGCACCATTTTACATATTGATAGCAAGCTTGCTTCATATTTTATATATATATCTATATATTATTTTCAGAAAGCAGAACATTACAATGACATGCTACTCGATCAAACAAATAATAACATAACAGAAACAACCATTTTCTTCAAAATCAATACTGATGAAACAAAGGAAATATGCAAAAGAAAAATAGTAAAACAAGATTCAACACACACCCAAGGTCAGGTTTGCTACTTCTGAAAGCTGAGAGTGATTTATTGGTTATTTTTGGGTTTTTCAGAAGTGGGAGATGACCTTAAATAGACAAAAACATATGTGACTGCTAAAAAAGTATTCATCTACTAACTAAAATAAGCAATGACATAGAGTATTTGTTAGCACTAATACTAACTGTGTTATATTTAAAACTTAATTTTTTTTGTGCTAAATGGTATAATATTTTTATAACAATGTCTTATCACTGAGCAAATAAGTAAAATATAACTTTCAGAGATGTATGCATTGCCATTATCAAATTGGTATTAACAGCACACTGACTGACAACACATAAGATGAAATCATTCTGAGCTACAGTGCATTGAAAAAGTAGTTTGTGCTTTTTCTGATTTCTTTAATCATAGAAAAATTTTGACACTGGTTGTTTTCAGATCTTTCCAGGTACTAGATTAAGTGTACCAGAGGGAACAAACAGCATATTTATATTTATGTCATTTAATGAATGAACACAATTCCAACACCACTGTGTGAAATAACCGGTTGCAAATATTTCAACTAAATGCTTTCATTTTATAATGTAATATCAGGCTTTTATCACTGTGGAGGAGTTTTAGGCCATTCATCCTTGCAGAACAGCTTTCATTCTGAGGCACTTTAAGGCAGGTTTTCTAGCATCTACTGCATGTTGAAGGTCCTGCCACTGTATCTCTGTTAGGTTTAGGTCTAGACTTTGCCTTGGGCAGTCTAAAACTTTCATTTTGCTTCCCTTCAGTCATTCTGATGTACACTTGCTTTTGTGTTTTGGAAAACTGCTATGTTTCATGATCCAGCTGTGCTTTAGCTTGTGCTCACAGATGGATCACTGGATATTCTAATTCATTCTTTGATATATATTTATAAACATCATAATTCTTTCAGTTATGGCACATTGTCCAGGTCCTGAGGCAGCAAAGCATTCCCACGCCAACATACTCCAACTGCCAGTTTGACAGTTGGCATGATGTTTTAACTTGGAAATGCTGTGTTGTCCAAAACGTTACACTTTGTGCTTCTGTTCTGTTTCTGCTTCCTGGCAAATGACAGACAAGAATGTATGTTCTTCTTGGTTAGCAGTGGTTGTGTCAATCTCCAATATTGCACACCTTTGCCCAGGAGGTTTTACTTTTGGAGATATGAAACATGACATTTGCTAAGGAAAAGAAGCAGCCAGTTCTTTGGATTTCTTTAGGATCCTTTGTGATTTCGTGGATATTTTTTGCTGTTCCTTTTGGAGTAATTTTGGCAGGATGGCCACTCCTGGGAAGATTCTCCCTAAGCTAGGGTGGCAGAACTTTATAGAGACATGATTTGCAATTTGCAAACATAGCTCATAAATTGGCAAAGTTGCACTGTTTGTGGTTCAGACTTGGCTGCAGACTCTTTTCAACAAATAAACCAAATACATTTCCTATAATGAATACAATTTAATACAGTTTATTTGTAACATAAGAATAAGAGAGAAATCAGGACAATAAACAAATGTTAAAAATAAGTCTAAGTTAGCTATGTTTTATTCCTCCATTTGTCTTATAAGGAAGGTATAACCATACAAATTTTATTTTCATTCAGTAAAGTTTTGTGTGAACAATTGCCAAAAGAAATATTTATCATTTGGGACTGGCTTTTAAATGTTTTTGTAAGATTTTTGATGTATTAGCCAGTAAAATGGATACCGTATATGCTCACATATAATTTGGGTCTTGAAACCCAAAAAATCGATAATAAAATCAGACCCTGACTTATACACCCGTTCAAAAATGCAACACTTAATTTTTTTTTTTACATCTTCATGCATCCTTCAATCTCACATCAGTTACCAATTTCTTTCGCTAATTCAACGATGTTTAATTTAAAACCAGCTTCATATTTTTCTTCTGACCGAACGTTCCATCATAGATAAGGGATGCTTTTACAATAAAGGTATGTGAGGGTGTGAGATACAAAAAACACAAATCAGTGCAAACGTTGCTTCGGAATAGTTTGGGTATTACCGTGTGGTCATGTAGGCACAATAGAGAGTGAGATAGAGAGAGGTTAGGAGCACACGCTGATACAGCGCATTGCTGCACCCACATAGAAAAAAAGGCAGTGTGCTTTGTGGTTACTCTCTCAGGTGGGTTTTAGCATATCATGTAAAATCATCCCAACTTATCTCCAAGAAAACATATCCATGAGTATATACGGTATATCTTCTTCTAGTTGTAAATGTCTCAGTTCCTACCTGCAGTATACTGAAATTCATTTACTTCACAGCTCTTTTTGGCTCACTTTCCACCACAGCTCCACTGTGAGGTGTGTTTGTGACTTATGCAGTGTTTGATTATGTTGTGAAGCTTTATTGGCAGATTGCTCCCTCTTAAAATTTAAAAAAAGAAATGTTTAAAAACTAAAGATTTTCTTGTCAATACGGCTTATTACTTTCTACTCAAGTGACACAATTAGAAATACATATGCTAGTATGGCGTTTCTCAACCTTTGCATTTTACCTTTTTTCATGTTTATTTTCCCCTTGGTGAACAGAACACGAATGGATGAGCAGGGGAGGGTCCACAGAATCAAACATGTATAAATATCATAGAGCTGTCGATTGTTTAGGTGATCCTCTGCGAATAATTAAAGACCAAGTTGCACACCATTTTTGCCCCAGTAGTTGAGAAGCACTGTGCTAATATATTTTCTCACTTTACCTATAATTATGAGGGTACTTGCGAATTGTAGTTTTGCCTCAGAACCAACCAATATGAGCAATAATGTTCTTAGAATTTCTTCAGAGTCCTGTCATTTTATTGGATGGAGCTGATGCTTGTTCTTAATCTTCATTCTTCAGGACCCACTGAGAATTTTTTATTGGCACATGTGGAACAAAACTGATGAGAGCAATTTCTGTTCCTTTTATTGTAAGCCACTCCCGCAGCCACTACTGACATAAGCTGGACTCAAGCATAGCCGAAGGAGAAAGATCAGAGAGCTAGTCTTGAAAATATATTATAAAGGAAGTTGTAGATTTTTTTTTGGCCCATCCTTTCAGTTCCTGGGTATAATGTTAATCTGCATTTGTCCCTGCATGTAGGCCCTCCAACCTGCAGGGAAAAACTTGGGGGTTGGTGGCAGAATTCGCAGTCCAGCCACCATAAAAAAACCTTAAACTGTTCCACTCCATCTGAACTAGTGTGGTGCTGAGGTATCACCTGTTGCATGGCTGCACTCTGGTCCTAATCTGGATCCTGAGTTGGTTTGTTGTGTGGTGGGTGTGGCAATGCACTGTATCAGTTCGTGCTCCTAACCTTTTTCAGTTGACTCTTGGTTCTCAACTTTGTTCAACAAGATTTGGCAAAGATGAGTTGGATGGATACCAGTTCCTATAGATAGATAGATAGATAGATAGATAGATACTTTATTAATCCCAAGGGGAAATCAAGTAAAGTTGGGGAGCATTCACTGGTACAGTGCGTTGCCACACCCACTACACAACGTAACAACTCAGGATCACGGTTTGCAACCCCCCAGGCAGACACGCGGTCCAGTCCCACCCTCCGGAAATGACCCTCTATCTGCCGCAACCAGGTGTTACGTGGGGGACCCCTTGGCCTGGTCCAGTCACTCGAGTACCCAACAATGAGGATCTTACGAACCGGATCACCCTCGGGGGACCGCGCCACATGGCCTTAGTGCCGTAACTGATGCTCCCTCACAATGCAGGTAATGTGCCTCATTCGGGGCTCCATGAGCAACCGCTCATTCAACACAAAGTCAAACCAACGGTACCCAAGGATTTTCCTTAGAGACACAGTACCAAAGGAGTCCAGTCTTCATCTCAGGTCACTGGATAGTGTCCATGTCTCGCAACCATATAGCAAGACAGGAAGCATGAGGACTCTAAAGACTTGGACCTTTGGCCTTTTGCATAGATATCGGTAGCGCCACACACCCCTTTCCAGTGACCTCATGACCCCCCATGCTCTCCCAATTCATCTACTGACTTCATAGAAAGAGTCACCAGAGACATGAATGTCACTGCCAAGGTAAGTAAACCTCTCAACAAGGTCAACACTCTCTCCGCAAACAGACACACTGCTGATGGCTGTGCCCAAGAGGTCATTAAAGGCCTGGATCTTGGTTTTTATCCAGGACACTTGAAAGCCCACACACTCAGACTCCTCACTCAGTCTCTTGAGCGCCCCGATCAGAGCCTCCATTGACTCCGCGAAAATCACAGCATCGTCAGCAAAGTCAAGATCCATGAACCTTTCTTCACCAACAGATGTCCCACAGCCGCTGGACCCCACGACCTTGCCCAACACCCAGTCCATACAAGCATTGAACAGAGTAGGAGCAAGAACACACCCATGACGGACCAAAGAATCATCTGGGAAAAATGCAGAGGTCCTGCCTCCACTCTGCACAGCACTCACAGTACCAATGTACAGGCCAGCCATGATATCCAGCAACCTCGAGGGGATCCCGCGAGTCGAACGATTTGGGAAAATCGACAAAGGCTGCAAAGAAACTCTGTCGATATTCATGTTTGTGCTCCATGAGAACCTTCAGTGCCAGGATGCGGTCAATGGTAGACTTCTTAGGCGTAAAACCAGACTGTTCCGGTCGCTGGTAGGTGAGCAAGTGATCATGGATCCTATTGAGGACGACCCTAGCAAGGACCTTACCCGGTACTGAGAGCAGTGTTATCCCCCTGTAGTTGCTGCAATCCAGGCGATCACCCTTCCCTTTCCAGATAGGGACGACAAGTCCCGTTTTCCAGTCAGTTGGGATGATGCCAGTCTCCCAGATGGAAGCAAAGATTGCTTGTAATGCCAGGAGGACAGCCTTACCACCAACCTGGAGAAGTTCACCCTGGATACCACAGATCTCTGCAGCCTTTCCTCCCCTCAGCTGGATCACCACCTGTGCAATCTCAGTGAGATTGGGTGATACACAGCTAATTGGAGGATCAGCCTCAAGAACCGTGAACCCAGAGATATCCAACGTCCTAGCCGGAGGATCAGCTTTAAACAACTGCTCAAAGTAGCCAGCCCAGCGGGTCACAACTGCATTGTCATCTGTAAGGACCGTTGCATCAGCTGCCCTGACTGCAACTCTCCGAGGAACAGATTCAGATGTGTGTAATGCTTCAATTCCTCTGTAAGCAGGACATGGGTCACTAGACCACAGATGGTGTGTCACTTGCTCACAGATTCCTCTAACAAACGTCTCTTTATCTGCCCTCAGAACCCTCGCAGCCGTCCTTCTCAGTTCTCAGTACAGACCAGAGTTGCCATTGAGCCATGCACTGCAACTCCTCTCAATGATATCCAGGGTGCCCTACGAGATAAAACACCTCCATATCAACCAGAAGAAGGTGTTTCCAATGAATGAGGTGACTTAAAGGTGTCATTTGGTAGTGATTGATAGATCCTTAACAGACACAATGATGCAGATGCTGCATACCAAGAGGCTCACTCTCTCAGTATTATGTATGTTCTGCCTGGCTTTCAAAACTGAAGAGTCCAGGTTTTACCACCAGGATTAGGCCTCAAAAGCTTCACTCAGGAATTATTGTTCAAATGAACCTCATCCCAACTCAAAATGCAGGCTTACAGCCTGAACACACACAATGGTTTAAGGCAGAAGCTTTTAAATTTAAAAACCCCGAAAAGGAGATAAAAAAACCATGGAAAGCCTCTGGACTGCAATAACAAAAATATTGCCATATTTAAAATGTTTGTTAATATAATTTCAAAAAAATAAGACAGAACAAAGCAAGCAAAGGTTTAAGAATATCTGCCTGAAAAGCTAGCAAATCAGTGGACAATCCCAAAAATCTTAATTCTTTTAAACACAGCATAAAGTCCAAAAATCTGAAGATCAAAAAAATCAAATATACAGAATTCCCAAATTCAAGAGATAGCCAGGAAACAGAAATATATACACTAATATCATAGCATATGCACTATAGCTTTTCAAGGCTTATATAATCTGGGGGGCAGGCTGGGTGATGAATCCACAGTTGCAGCATTAGGGAAGGCCCAACCCCCTAAGGCACAACATTACAGGAACAAGGCATACAGCATATATATATATATATATATATATATATATATTGTGGTACCCGGGCTTGTACCTCCTCCAGACCGTGAGGGGGCATCCGTCCTGGTTATGTTGGGGGCCTCGGGTAAAGGGCTTGGAAGCCCAGCCCTGTAGGGACCCGTGGCCACCGCCAGGCAGTGCCCCAGTGCCTGAATATCCCGGGAACCCAGCACTTCCGCCACACCAGGAAGTGCTAAGGGGGAAGACGACAGGGGACACCCGGACGGCTTCCGGGTGCGCAGCCGGCACTTCCGCCACACTGGGGCGTGGCTACGGAGGAATGCCGGGGAGCAGCTGGAGCCCATCCGGGTTCCTATTTAAGGGGCCGCCTCCCTCCAGTCATTGACGGATGTCGGGTGGAAGAGGACGGAGCTAGAGTGAGGACTGGAGGCGGCCAGGAGAGAGGCACAGAGAACTGTGAGGCCTGGACTTTGGGGGATCGGTGCAAGAGGCACTGGGGTTTGAGAGCACATTAAAACTGTAAATATTGTGTGAATAAACAGTGTGTGGTGGAGCCAACGATGTCCGTCTGTCTGTGTCCGGGCCAGCGTCCACAATATATATATATATATATATATATATATATATATATATATATATA
>JANRMT010062819.1:19901419-19926147 GCA_026402145.1 Polypterus bichir lapradei | reverse complement strand
AAGTATAACTAGTCTTGTGCTGTTCTGTTTGGTTTAACGCTCTTCACATGTGATGCTTAATTTTCTAGCCTTGTCCAGTAACACTTGTTTCAGAACAGTCCTCCAGACTGATGTTTACTGATGTTTTAGGAGTCGATTTGGATAAAAATTTCTGCTAAGTGAATAAATATAAATAATACATTTTGTGGGCAGCACGGTAGCGCTACTGCCTCGCAGTTAGGAGACCCGGGTTCTCTTCCCGGGTCCTCCCTGCGTGGAGTTTGCATGTTCTTCGTGTGCCTGCATGGGTCTCCTCCGGGTGCTCCGGTTTACTCCCACAGTCCAAAGACATGTAGGTTAGGTGCACTGGCGATTCTCAATTGTCCCTAGTGTGTGCATGGTGTGTGTGCCCTGCAGTGGGCTGGCGCACTGCCCAGGGTTTGTTTCCTGCCTTGTGCCCTGTGTTGGCTTGGATTGGCTCCAGCAGACCCCCGTGACCCTGTAGTTAGGATATAGCGGGTTGGATAATGGATGGATGGATAATACATTTTGCACCCATGTTGCTAGGATAGGTTCAGACCACCTTGACCCTGAATTGTGTTAAGTGATTGTAAGAAAATTATAATAGTTTATACCAGACTTTATTCTGTAATAGTCAATATATTACTTTATTTACATATTTAAATATTATTACTATTGATCATTTTAAAAAGAGTCTTCTCCATGGCTGCAGCGGAATCCTGCCGCAATGTCAACTGATCAGAGTATGCTGCATCTGACTCTGATGCTGGAATAAATACACAAAGCTGCACAAGGTGCTTCATGTATGTACCCTGGGGTGGCGCTCATGCCATCCTGCAACCTGGCCAAAAGTCTCAGCAACTATCTATGACTTTGGAATATGTAACTATTGATAAAACTTGCTGCATCAAACCTTCGAGGACAGTGCATTATAACAATAAAGAATAACTTTGTCACCTTTATGTACCTTAGAATGCCTGGGGGTGCTGGGGGGTCTTTTGGCCAAGAAACATCTAGAGGTTTATTTTCTCCAGCATCCCATCAGCTGGGGTTTTGTTTTCCTCTTCTTTCTGGTCATCAGACCATGTGATAATGTTATTAATTTGGGAGCTTACTTTAACCATTATAACTTAAAAATATTTTAAAACTGCCTACACTCAACAGTAATTTAATTTTTGCTTAATTTCATTACAGATTGTTCAATTTTTATTTATGTTTTATTTTAGTAATATACATTTAACTTTTTTGTATGAATTATGACATATAAATAAAGGTCATTGTTGTTCAGAAGCACTATATGAAATTAACAATGACGCATTGATTTACCACTACAGTACATCTAAAATGACTCTTAGTCTATGAATGAATGTTCCTTAGCAGACTAGATCTGGTAAAAATAAACTGACAAGGGCATGTATGATTCCATCATAACAAATATGCACAGAGCCACTTGAGTTTAATTAAGTTTCGCATACAATAATTTCCAGACTTTTTCTATTATGTTGCAAAACGGACACCATAGGTCCCAATTAAAAATAAAATGTCCGTCTCCTGATAATTACAGTAGTCTCTTTTTAAAATGGAAAATAGAGCATTTTTCAAACTTTTCTGAAAGACTAAGCCACATCTGCTTGTGGAATTTAGATTTCCTATCTTAATTAGCAAATTCCCTTTTCAGTTTAAAATATCTCCCTTGGTTTTTTTATTTAGTCATCATGAGAGTAATTATGTAAAGTCAAATTACCAAAGCAATCTGTATTTATGCTTTAAGAAATCCCTTTGTGTTTTGACATTTCACTCAAAAGTGATGACTGTTTAAGAAAAGGAAGAACCATACCTTAATTAGAAAATGCTGACTAAATGATAACGGGAGGGCCATGCTTTCTTAAAAGGTGGAGTATTTGCAGGTTTCAGAAATGTAAGTTAAAGCTCATTATGAAAATAGATTCCTCTTTTAGTCTATACAGAACAAAAACCACACAGAAATAAATGGTGGTGAAGCAACAGTACTTATGTGTGCTCTATATTAGTTTGCTTGGCATCACTCCATCTGTTAATGTCTCATGCTTTTACTTTAAATTTGCCTTAATATGTCTATTACCATTGCACTATTTTGAGAAAAGAAAAAAAAACATTGAAAAGCTTAGTTTCATCACATAATACTTATTCATAAATAGAACACCACACAATATTCAGGATACTCAGCAGCTTTTGAATTTAGATAATTATATCATTAAGCAGTTTTAGTGATTAGAGGAGAAATAGGTCCTTAAAACATTTGTATTTGAGTTTAGGTAATTTCAGTCTATAAACTGGTATAGAATTTCAGAGCCAAACAACTCATATTATTTCTGCACATAATCTCGGATTTGGTAGTTTGGTGTATTTTTGGACTCATTTCATTCGTTTTTATGGTTGTTTATGTTGTACCAGCACTAATGCTTCCATCAGAAAAGCTTTTGTCAGCTCTGAATTAACAGCAGTATGACTTGATAGTTCAATACTTATGTGTACAGCTTCAGGGGATCCAATATATAGGATGAGCCTGTCACAGTTAAATGTTCACCATTCTAGTGAGTAGTCCTTCTTAGGATAATGAACTAACTAAAATAACAATGAAATGAGCAAAAATCAACGGGGGCCAGGCTGGTATGCATTGAGCAGCACTAAAGTTTTTCACATTGGTTAGAACTTCAAGGAGAAGACCTATTATTTAATATGGCAAAGCACTAAGTACCACAAAAAACTACAAATGGACTTACTAATCTCTTCTGAGTTGTTGATGAAGAGTCTTGAACTTGAGATCTGGAACTGGGAATGCCAATTAGCATCAAGTCCGAAAGGAAGATGGCATAACCTAGAGACTGCTACCTCTGCAGCTCCCCACAAGGAGATTTGCCTGCCTACATATTATACGCAGACACCAACACCCAGACATGCACAGCACTCAACACTCCTACTTCTATGTCCTCATCACCAGCTACAGGATTGCACTGGATGAAAATTACCAAAGTGCCAGCTGCAGTTGTGTGACATGTCTCTGTACGTCTCATTAAACAAAAGACGACCAACAGGAAATAAAAAATACATTTTGCCAAAATATATAAAAATGATTCAAAACCCCAGAAACAAGTTTCTCCATGATAAAAAATACTATAAACTAATCCACAAAATAAAATAAACATCTATTGGTATGACATGGGCTCAATGAGATATGACATGGGCTCAATGAGGTATGACACCTCAATAGTTGCAGAAATTACAATGTAATACAGCATCGGTAATAATCACATGACTTGCAATGAGCGCCATTGATAACAACAATGGAACCACACAGCAACACAGACATCAAAATGGCCCTGTGATGACATCACCAATAAGACAAAAAAGACAAAAAAAAAGAACATTTAAAATTAGTTACAACATAAAAAAATAATGCACCATAATAGTTCCTTATGATTCATAACTAATAATTACAACAAAAATAAGTAAGCAATGACTTTCTTCATTTATTTTATTAGCTTAAGTCAGTATGAGCCCCTGCCTATTTAAGCTAACCCTCACCCCCAAAATTGCCACAGTGTTAAAGAAATACAAAGATAAAGCATAAGCAAATTATGGTAAAAGTTAAAGAAACATCCTACATCCAAATGCACAAACCACAAAAAGCTCACAAAAAGACAGAAATGAACACAATAAATTGAATGTGATAATTCTAACAGAGAACAGAACAGTCAACAACTTTGCTAATGTGCCTGGCCTAATTTAACAGGAAAACAACAAGCCGATGTGACGTCATAATATCACAGTCACCCTGGATCATCTTAGACAATGGAGTATTGCCAGCAAAAACAAAACATGAAGTAAGAAACAAGAAATACTTAAAAACAAATTAATTAGCTGGCACAGACATAGCTGATGTGAACATACTGTACTATAGAAGACATACACTCACCTAAAGGATTATTAGGAACACCATACTAATACGGTGTTTGACCCCCTTTCGCCTTCAGAACTGCCTTAATTCTACGTGGCATTGATTCAACAAGGTGCTGAAAGCATTCTTTAGAAATGTTGGCCCATATTGATAGGATAGCATCTTGCAGTTGATGGAGATTTGTGGGATGCACATCCAGGGCACGAAGCTCCCGTTCCACCACATCCCAAAGATGCTCTATTGGATTGAGATCTGGTGACTGTGGGGGCCATTTTAGTACTTAGAACTCATTGTCATGTTCAAGAAACCAATTTGAAATGATTCGAGCTTTGTGACATGGTGCATTATCCTGCTGGAAGTAGCCATCAGAGGATGGGTACATGGTGGTCATGAAGGGATGGACATGGTCAGAAACAATGCTCAGGAAGCCCGTGGCATTTAAACGATGCTCAATTGGCACTAAGGGGCCTAAAGTGTGCCAAGAAAACATCCCCCACACCATTACACCACCACCACCAGCCTGCACAGTGGTAACAAGGCATGATAGACCCATGTTCTCATTCTGTTTACGCCAAATTCTGACTCTACCATTTGAATGTCTCAACAGAAATCGAGACTCATCAGACCAGGCAACATTTTTCCAGTCTTCAACTGTCCAATTTTGGTGAGCTTGTGCAAATTGTAGCCTCTTTTTCCTATTTGTAGTGGAGATGAGTGGTACCCGGTGGAGTCTTCTGCTGTTGTAGCCCATCCGCCTCAAGGTTGTGCGTGTTGTGGTTTCACAAATGCTTTGCTGCATACCTCGGTTGTAACGAGTGGTTATTTCAGTCAAAGTTGCTCTTCTATCAGCTTGAATCAGTCGGCCCATTCTCCTCTGACCTCTAGCAACAACAAGGCATTTTCTCCCACAGGACTGCCGCATACTGGATGTTTTTCCCTTTTCACACCATTCTTTGTAAACCTAGAAATGGTTGTGCATGAAAATCCCAGTAACTGAGCAGATTGTGAAATACTCAGACCGGCCCGTCTGGCATGCCACGCTCAAAATTGCTTAAATCACCTTTCTTTCCCATTCTGACATTCAGTTTGGAGTTCAGGAGATTGTCTTGAGCAGGAACACACCCCTAAATGCATTGAAGCAACTGCCATGTGATTGGTTGATTAGATAATTGCATTAATGAGAAATTGAACAGGTGTTCCTAATAATCCTTTAGGTGAGTGTATCTCAAAGTGTGTTACAAGGTATTTATGAGAGCCTTCTTGCTCTTCATTTTCCTCTTTATTTATAAAGGTGATCTTTCCATAACTGCCCTTGGGTCAAAGAAGAAAAACTGGCAATCACTCTATTGCTCTCACATGAATGAAGAAAGCATTTCACCTGACACTGGCACTGTGCAGAAGAATGTTTTTGTCCACAACAACCACTATATAACATTCTTTTTTTTTTTTTATTTTTTTATATTTTTTATTACAATATATCTGATTAACCTTTACAAGTTCTAGTCAATTTATGAAAAACGTACAATATGTCACCAAAGTATATGTCAGATGTTAATATTCAATCCTCTGACCTTTTAAAGAAAAGGAATATCTGGATGAATTGCATTAAAGTCTGGAGGAAAAAACAAAGAGTGCTTCTAAAAGATTACCAGAGATGTTCAGACAGTGTTTAAATGCTTTCCAGCACTTTTTTCATTGGAGACATTACAGCCACTGGATGATAGTCATTTAAGATCTTTGTGCATGTTTTCTTTGGGACAGTAACGGTGAGCTTATCTCAAAAATGGGAAGTTGTGGCTGCCAAGACTGGGCCCAGTCCCTTAGCAAATAATTTGAGGAAGAAGCCCTGATGATATCAAGGTTAGATTCTAATCATGAGTTTACTATCCATTTGAATGACCTTCTGCACTGAGATCTCCATATTATCAGTGGCAAAGATCTGGACCAGCACTGGGGTCATCAGTCGTACTTAAGTGTTTTTTTTCTGCTATTGCATCAAAAGCAGAGTTTATTCAATTGATTTGCAAAGCTTAAGTTTTCAGAGATGATGGACTCACTTGCTATACAGACTTCTCAAAATCTGCCACACTTTATTGAGGCTTTTTTGATTTTAAGATGCAGCAGGTCTACTATTGGTATACAGTGTTTCTCCAGATATTCCATTTTTGTTAGCTTTTTTCTTGCATAAATTGTTGTGTTTCCTTTTTGTTTGGAAACGCTATGTTTTATTGCATGAGAATTACCACATCTACTTAAAAGCTGTCTGTAGTGACTTAACAGGTTCATCAGTGCTGTCTTGATAGAACACTACCTCCCCTAAACCAGAAGTTTTGTTAGTGTTAGTGTTTATCAATGGCTTAGACCCAGTGCCAATCCCCCTCAATAATGCTGCTAGTCTTACATGTATATTTAATAGAAAATTGGGGTGAGGTGACCTCTGTGGAGTTTTCACTCAGCCATCGATGCATGTCAGAATTCATAAAAGGAGGAAGGAGGAAGGGCTGGTCTCTTGAAGAACAGGAGCTACACATCTGAGATCAGGGCTAAAGCTTCCAAAGCAAAATAATGGCACCAGTATCATGTACGCAGGAAACCACTCTGGTGCACCTCTATACTGTTGTTACTTTCTAACGTTGTAATTTTTTAGAGAATTAAGAAGAGGCAGTAAACTAGTCATAGTTTATCCAGTGAAGTATTCATGATAGTCACATTAGTACTTTTCTTACACATCGCATTTATATGAAAATCTTATCCAGTGAAGCATGTGGTCAACTTTATTAGTCTAGATCTGAGATCATTAATTAGCTATCTACATGCCAGATCCAACACCTCTTGTACAAATGTGGATTTCGCCCCGTTAACTGACGTGTGTTATCCCTATGTTTTACATTTACTTCATTGGTGCCACATGAATTCCGCTCCATATAAGTGCTCATCCATACAATTCACATCAACTCCTTCCATATTTCAAAACTGTATGAAAAAATAAAATAGTTTCATATTTGTGAATCTGCACTTACTAGTGATTTTATTTTCAGTTTGAGTCTGTATTATTTTATTAGTAAACTGAGTTTCATTCTACAGTAGTTGTAGATATTCCACACATAGCAAGTTAATTTTGCACTAATATTTATAAACTAACTGTGTATTCCCATGCTGTAAAAAGCCTTGGATCCTAGAAGCTATTGAAATTGTCAGAACAAAATTGAAATGTAGAGATGTCAGGTAATTGAAAGGAGCTACTCTGGGCATCTCTCTCCTAGGAGGTTTTGTTTTGCCGATGTGCTCGCCTCGCTTCTGTATTAGCGGCTAAGCGAGTGACTCTTACTTTGGAGGTTACATTTTGCCGACGTGCTCACCTCGTTTGTGTATCCTCGGATGTGGAGCCCTTACCCCCGACTCCTCCTGTCAGTTCTGGGCCAGACAGACAGACGGACAGACACACTTCCATGCGTAGACATTTATATATAAGATACCATTGCAACTTTAAAGAATGACTGTTAGAATCTGCTGGGGCATGAAGCTGCAGTATGTTCAGCTTCATTGAACAGCATGGTAGGTTAGACTGGAAAAGAATGACATAATGAATAGCATAATGAGAAGAGCTCAAGAATGTGGCAGCTCTGTGTTGGTTGAAGTACTTCACCAGACATCTCCCAAGGCTGACAGCAGAAGTTAGTCTGAGGCCTTGTCCAAATGTACCCGGGGTTTTTTAAAAATGGGAGTTTTCCTTCATTTAAAAAAAAAATCCTGTCCATATGTGCACTGCTTTTTAAAAATAATCTCCATTCACATGAAAATGCAAAAATCCACTGTCGAGAACATGAAACAGGCATAGATAACAAAGGGAATATCATTTAGTAATGTCCATCGTCCTTTTTTTTTTAATTGTGTGTTCGGCATGGAATTTGTGAAAATACAGGCGTCATGAACACTACCTGGCCATTTCACTATGACAACAATAAATGAACACTTGTAATCACGGGCGGCTTGTATGTTTTGTATGTTTACCTCCCCTTTCTGTTCAAATAATGCATGGAATTTGTGGATGGCTGATTTATTTCTATTGAGTGTTAGATGTAGCAGTGACTTCCTTAGCACATCCTGATGCCTCTCTTGCTTAATATTGTGAGAACATAATTGTATGTTTAAACTTAAACATGAAAAAAGTCCCGTTAACAGTGTTGACACCAGCACTACTTGGTGCACACTCTGACGTCAAGCAAAGAAGCACTACTTGGTGCACACTTTGATGTTCCAAGCCAAAAACTCAGTTTTCACTGTCTGCACGAAAACAGGAAAAACCAAGATTTTAAACATCATCAGCCTGGCAGGTGTTTTTCAAAAACTCAATTTTCAGGGACTTAAAATGCAGTTTGTGGATGAAAGGCCAAAATGCGTACAAAAATGTACATTTTAAAAAATACCTGGGAACGTGTGGAAATGGTCTGAGTCCCTATCAAAGAGCTAATAAACAGTTCTTTCAAGGGCCATTAACCATTCCTTTTGTCTCTGTGTCAGTCATTCCTCCATCACTCCTGAGCTTGTTCCAATACATTGAATATGTTAAGTAGTTTGAATGTTGGAAGAATTTAAAAATATGATCATATTTTGTTTTGTTCTAATAACTTAATTAAATATAAATTAAATATAGAATCTAATTGAAACAGATCAAGCCTAAACAGTTATTTACTTATTAAATTTATCTCCAGTTGAAATTTGTTTGATGATCTCTGGTCAAAATCCTTCTATGCCTTGGCACATGACTATCAGTCCATGTCCAATGCAGGTTATTTGAATTTAATACCCTTGTATTCATGCACTTAAAATTGAAGACAAACAATTCTGAATTTAAAAAGTTGTAATAGATCAGTGTTATTCTAAATAATTAAGGTAGATAAGTCCTTTAGGCTAGCTTCTTTAAGGAACCTTCCCATCTGAAGACTTTTTTGGTTACTTATTAAGCACAAATCTTCTGGCATGCTCTTTGAAGCCACATCCTATCTACGATCCATCCATCTTCCTAGTCCACTTATCTGAGGCAGGGCCACAGAACAGCTGGACAAATCAAAGGTCATAAGGCAGGAACAACACCTGGACAGGTCGTCAGTACATTACAGGGCAAACACAAACACACACCAGGGCCAATGTAGTAATGCCAACTCACCTAGCCTGCATGTCTTTGGACTATCAGAGGAAACTGGAACAAGCAAAAGAAACCCAAATGCACATAGAAAGAACATGCAAACTCCATGACACAAAGCTTGGACTCCTTACTGTGAGGCAGCAGTGCTACTACTGTGCTAGCCCCAACTACACAATATATCTTAAATATGGAATTCAGACTGAAAATAGTCTCTCTTCAACTGTTTACAGAAGCCAGTGTGGTTCAATTTTACAGGTGACAGAAGGAAACAGTTTGGCTGATGCATCAGATGATTTCAGGTTTCAATTTGGAGCACATCTAAAATCTGGAATAAAAGGGCAATTTAGAATTACCAATTAACCTAACCCAGACATCTTTGGCATGGTGAAGGAATAAGTAACTACAAGAAGGAAAACCCTCTGAGGTGTGTGGAAATATATGGAAATCTATGAACTCTACATAGTGATCAGGTCAGAATTCAAACACAGTTTTCTAAAGCCAAAGCCACCTTCTCACATGGCCTTAAGCAATCATGGTCAATTTAAATTTTTTCTCCAAAGGAAAAAAAATCTGCAATTATTAGATTAGATTATTAGACTTTAGGTGCCCCTTGTCGGGTGGTCTTGGCAGTCATTTTCTGAAAGCTGGTCTGCAGTGTTTTTGTAGCTGTTGTGATTTTGTATGTACTTTGTTATGTTCAATCCTTTTGTCTTTTTTGAACTCCTTTCATTTCTACGAGGTTGTCCATAGAGGTTACCTTTTGGTTGTGGACTTGCTGGGCGAGTTGTTCGGGGAGAGCATGAAAGAAGGTCTCACACGCTAGTAGCTCGGCCATACGCTGGGCACTGTTTACATCTGGCCATAGCCAGCAGCCCACTTTGTCCCATACCTCGAAGGCTTGAGTATGTATAGATCTCTCAGGATCGAACTACCACTCTCACCATTCTCTCGCCTGCTGTGCCGCAGATACACCATAGCACTTGTAAACATTTGCTTTAAGTATTTCGTAGTTAGCAGCCTGCTCCTCAGTAAGGTCATAATAAGTCCTCTGCGCTCCCCCCTTCAGATGGGCCACCAGAATGTAAGCCCATTCCGCCCGCGGCCAGCCATTGCTCTTAGCGGTTCCTTCAAAAATCCAAAAATACGATTCTACATCATTCCCCTCAGTCAAATGAGTTAACAAAGGAGGGATAAACTGCAAAGTCTCTGCTCTTACCACCGCAGCAGCCCAGGCTTCCGATTCAGCCAATCTGGTCCTCGTATCTCCCAGCTGAATTTTGACTTGATGTAATTCCGTCATCAGGGTGTTGAGAACGGTATTCAGGTCTTGTTCCTCTGACATCCTGGAACAATTGAATCCTGCCAACTACGCCAATTGTAATGAAATAACGTTAACAAGACATCAAAAAAGAGTTGGGGAATTGCCCCGTATAATATTTGGTTGTTGTTGGTCAAAATTACTGAAATAAATCAAACATTCGACTGAGTATAGTGCTGACATGATCGTTTATATGAGAAAATGGCCACAGGAAATGAGTTGGCAGGAAGTTAGAGAGCACTGGAAGTGATGTCATCTTCAAGGGACAGAAGTGACGTCATCAAAACGGGACCGGAAGTGATGTCATCTGGATTGGCCAGAAGTGACATCATGATCGAGGGACCAGGAATGACGTCATCTTCAGGAGCCGGAAGTGACATCATCCCGGAAGAAATGTTTAGTGTGGAGCCATTTTCAAATCTCTGAACTGTTGTCGGTGAGTGGGAATTATTACTATTTTTCTTCCTTGGTTCTGTAAATGTAGAGAGAGAGATATCAGCACCCCAATTCAACCCTTCGTCAGACAATATATCGCTCACCTCCGGGCTTGTTGACTGCCTCCTAAGCGCATGTGTGTGACAATATATACACACAAAATACCATGGACAAAATGACCTTAAGGAAGGAAAATAATTCATTACACAAATTTCAGACTATCACAGCGAAAAATTATTCTCCTCATAGCAAAGCACAACAAAACTTGGAACCTGGCCTCTTTCAAATACAGTATGTAAATGTGTTTTTTCACACTTGACAAAACAACAAGAAAAGCACAGAATTTTTCTACCTATGACCCTCAACTAAAGAACAACACAGTTTTTTATGCACATGCACATTTGAGAAACTATTTACCATCTACAGTTAAAAACTTCTGTGATCTGTGATAATGAGCGCATCTATTGTTAATTTTAGCCCAGCACAGCAGGATGCACTCTGCAGTGCGTGGGTGAGCCTCCCCTTCCCATATCACTCCTGCTGTGACTTCCTTTTTCTCAGTGAATTATGCCCTGTGAACAGCTGCACTAGGGACCATTTGACAAACTAATAGATGCCTTTACTAAACAAATTTCGAAGTGGTTCAAAAGCTAGCTGTAATTCATAAGAACATGAAGAAAAAGGTTTGACAACAACAGACCACTCAGTCCAACATTATTTTTATTTCCTATACACAATAGTGAATTTTTCAACACAACTATTAGGCATCTAGTGACACACACTTACAATTTAAGCTTTTATGTATTTAAGTGAAATTTACAATGAAAACCATTGAAGTTGTGCCTTTGAACTTGCAATAAAGGGACAGTAATCATCAGTTTGCTTATGTATTATTAGTTTCTGCTTGATTAACTGTGAGAAGCTTGCCTACAGCCTGGCTGAAAAAAGTGTTATACATTTTCAACAGAAGACGTAAACAGTTTAAATCTATTTCCGGCATAACAGAAAAATGGTTAAATTGTATTTTGTAACAAGGTTTCTCATTATGATGGCAAATGTTAGGCACTGTTACAATGATACAAGAAAATAAGCCAAGACACAATAACTGGCATCTTATGTTATCATAAGTACACATACTAGAGATCAGAAAAAAAAGAAAAAGAATAACCTTTAAAAGTGCACTCTTAAAAATAATGGTTCTTTAATTTCACTTATTGTTCTTTACTGGGTAGTGTGGTACCTTGTAGAACCACTGCTTGACAAATCACCATTTCAATGTGGGAAGGGTTCTTTGCATATTCAATTGGTTCTTTGTGCTTTGAAAAACTTTCTATCATATAGAAAAAAAATGAAATCTTTAATGTATGGTAGGCTACTTAGCAGCAAACTAACAGAACCTGAACTTAGCCTGTGTTATCATATGCGGCAAGAGTCCTTTTAAAATCAGGAACCCGTTGGTTTTTCACAAATATGTTACTATCTGTTCATGGTAATTTACTGAATAGAGTCTGATATTTATATAAATAAATAAACATTCTTTCTTTAACCTTCATATGGATGGGTCTTTTGGAACTAGAAGTGGTTTCCTTATGGCATTGCCACTCTGGGACCTTTGCTTTTAAGAGTGAACACAAAATAATAATTCAGAATTCAACCACATCCATTCAAGTAACAAAATTTAAAATGCTTATAGTGCTAGGAATAGAATATTCATTAAATTGTTGCTCTTTACCTTTGGAAGCCTAAATCAGCAGCTTGACAGCAACAATTTGCCCTCTTTTGAACCTGTTTGTAATACGGCTCAGTGACAGAGGTCTGCTGCAAGCCAATAATTTTAATTCTAGTTTTCATGATGCCATTAAGATAGTTTATATTCTTTATGCTGAGGTTGCCAAACCAACATATAAAATGCAAAAACAGAATTAATAAACGACTTATAAAAAAGTTTCATTATGGTTTTGTCCACTTTAAAATCATTGAGCTTTCTAAGAGAGAAAATCCATGTCTACTCTTTTGTTCTGTGTTTAGATCAAAGTTTAGCCTGTTATTAATGATTGTCCACAGATATTTGAAATGCTCTACTATGTCCAGTCTCCCCTTTGATTAAAGTTGAGAGAGTATGAAAAAGGGGAGCACCTAAAATCTATAGCCATATTCTTTGCCTTAAAGTTATTTAGCTGTAAAAATTATCTGTAGCTTGGTAGCAATTAAATTGGAAACATATTAAAGAAAAATCTTTCCTCAAACTAGGACCTCTTTGAGTAAGGAACCAGGCAGGAGGAAGCTTGTCCATTGTGTTTTTATTTTCTCCACAGCAAATGCTGAAGAGGGAGAATTTATCACAGTAGTCTGTTATAAAATGATCAAAAAATAAGGGCAGAGGTCTATTTATATATTAACAACTGAATTTAGATAACGGTGCTGATTAATGCATACATTTACTCTGATTTGTTTGTTGGCTCACACCCGCATAACTTATCCAAATTAAAGTCTATTCTACTACACACTTGTTCTTCTTACATCTCTTAGGTTCAGCTATTGTCCTTGAAATCTCAGTGTATGTAACAACTGTCCAGTCTTGTTGTTTACAGGGCATCTGCTGATCTCATAATCATTTTGTGGTACATTTTGTGTATGACATCAACCATTCTCTTAGTACATGCTTGTCTTTTATTTATTTAACCATTTCAGTAGTTCTCTTCATGACATTTCTACAACAGATGCTTGTATATTTCAATGTGCACTGAAAACCAAAATACTTAACTATTGTTACCTCCTAGTTATTCTCTTACAGTACTGAGCAGTAATAAATAATCAATAAGTAATTAAGTGTTACATAGCTTTAGAGACATATCTGCCCTATTTTTTCTTTATTTATACAGATTGCCTTGCATTTTATATGAAAAATGTTTAGCCAGCCGTTCAAAAAAAATATTACACACTTTATGAGGCTAATTTAGGCTTATTTTATAAACTTGGAATGTGCGATCATACAGCGCTCAAAATAACCTTTTTTTCTTAAACTCTGTCAGAATTATGTTATTCAAATTATCCCCTGAGTCTTAGTATATAAGACTTTAAACACTTTAGACATGTTACAGCAAATGCAATGTGGAAAAAATGGAATACAGTAGATGGCTGAAAAAAATATTTTTTCACAGCACTGTGAAACACTTTAATATACAGAGCTGGCAATTTAATATTCTTCTAGTAAATGTTGCCATATTTAACTATATAAAGCATAGCTTTGAAAATGGAGAAATTTAACTACTTGTACATTTTTAAAAACAATCCAATCACCTGTTTCATTTCCTGTAGCACCCTAAAAATACCAGCAGACTATGCAGAAAACATATCCATGTTTTATAAGAACTACCTCCACTTGTCTCCATAATAATGTTATCATGAGTTTTGGCATACATTGAAAAGTAACTTTTGGTTATTTTCTGAAACAGAAACTGAATTGAATTAGTCAGTTTTTGACTACAAACAAAATCGATTTTTGCTTAATAGTATTGTTATTTGTATCATTTGTACTGTAGTACACCAGGTGTGATTAAAAGGCTAAACTAGTTTTGCACAGTGATAGAATTTAAGGTAAATAATATTACTTTATAATGCATTTGTTACATCTGGATCCTTCACTTTTTAATGGTGGGATTACAGACATTCCATCTGGAGAAAACCATGAATGTG
Organism: Polypterus bichir lapradei; assembly: GCA_026402145.1. NCBI lineage: Eukaryota > Metazoa > Chordata > Cladistia > Polypteriformes > Polypteridae > Polypterus > Polypterus bichir. The sequence goes on along the minus strand of JANRMT010062819.1, from coordinate 19,911,615 downwards.
TTCTTCTTAAATGTGGGTTGGAGACAATTGAACCGTTTGCTAAGCTTCACATTTCTAAACCTATAGTATCTAATGTCTCATGAAGGTGGGGCTCAAAGTAGGGTCTGTAATTTAAACAGCAAGGAGTGCTGGTGCTGTGCTCACTGTTGTTTGCTGAATAACAAGTCCACGGTTATGAAGGATAAACTTTCCATGGCCGAAAAGCCTTCAAAGAAGTTTCCTGTGAAACAAATAAATGTGTGTCGTATGTGCAGAGAACACATTACATGTGTTAAAAACAAACATAACTTGTTAATAGGGAAAAAAAAACCTTCTGCAAAACCAAATTATACTTTGGCATTCAAGCATATCTCTGGACTGTAGTAAAAGTGATTGATGCACTGCCTCTAGCTCTATGTGGTCAGTGTTGTTCAAAATTAAGATGATTCAGTCAGAGTCACTGCGAGGCTATTGTCAGCTAAGTTGACAAAGAAATTAACTATACAGTATCTGTTCATACTAAACAGTGTGCCATCACACCAAGTAAAAAGTAGGAGAAAATTGCTCCTGTTAAGCAAGGTCTTTTTTCAATTAATAATGAAGAGCCACAGGAAAAGGAGATTTCAGTACACAGTACAATGGAAACAGTTAATGTGCCAAACGGCAGTCTTGTCTTACCACAGACCACAGATGACGCTGCACATTGTTCACAAATATCTAAAGTAGGTTAACATTACTCTCTAATTGTAAATGCCAAACATTCCACACCAGAATGTAGTTGCTGTTCTTTATCACCTAGTACATAGTATATATACAGAGCATACTATTTCTCTAAAGACTAGTTGCTGTTGTTATACCATGAAGTAATGCATTAGTCAAAATAACAGAATGATATATAAATTCATCTTTAATCGTCAGTTAGCTTGTATTATTGAGCTCTTTAAGTTACAGCAGCAATTGTAGGTTTTGATTTTCTTTTTGCGTCAAGTCATTTGTTCAGTTTGTTTTTCTGTTTGCTCACTTATATTTTCTGTTGCACGCCAGTGGTTTAAAGTATACAGGCTGGAGGAAATTGGCGGCAATTATTTAGGAAACAATCCTGTCGATGTAGCGTTTTTAGCAATGGATTTCAATGCTGTTCACTGCAAACATTTTAATGAGTTTTTCCAAAACATCTGTTCTCATTCAAAAATTACGCGTGGCCCCATAAGACTAGAATGACAGTCCTACACAACCTATTGTTTGGAGAAAATGACTTCTGACAAATTAGACAGCAACCCAGACACTTGTTTAGGTGTTCCTGTCTATTGGTTGTGTCTTACAGATGGCTGAGATGAGACAGACAGCCAAAAGCAGGCAGTTGTGTTGCTGTAGGTTGCAGAGCAAAACTGAAAATCTCTGCAGCCTAGGTTGAGGCTTTTTGGTCTATGTGGACATGAAACAAATTACATGGTAAGGATTTAACTAAATGCAAAGACAAATAAATTAGAGGTGCTGTTGAATATTTACAAAAATTAAAAGGCACAGAGATAGAGGCCAGGGTCACTAATTGCTTGTGGTAAGTATCCATGCATAACCACAAATATTAGCGTGTACCATGGGTGGACACAGCATAAAAAAACTGACAAAGAAAAAGCACCAAACAGGATAGTTGCAGTCCATGTAAGTGGAGGTTCTTCAGGATATATAACATCTGGGAACTGTTTAGAAATAGAACACATACCTGGCATTTCTAAGCATGGATACAATACAATGAATGCCAAAAGATAAAGAAAGTAAAACAATCAAAAGTCACACAATATACAGTGAACCTTTAAACATTACAAAATGATCAAATATGCTATTATTTCATAACGTTTAAATGTATATAACAAGACATCCAATATTTCTAGAAATGATTAAGATACCTATATGAACTAAATCATTTCCCTAATAAATTTATTGATTTGCCATTTCTAAGGACTGAAATGCCTCCAGTCCATCAGCAAGGTCATAGATTATTACTGAAAAATTCATATTGTGCAGGGACCAAATCAAACACGGATTTCTATTAATCTCTAATGAAGTTATGTAACTCATCTAATTAATCTCTGACTTGGGTGGGCAGTTTAGTGAAACTGTCTGACTTGGAGTCGTGGGAGTTATTTTTTTCAGTAAAGATTTTATTTAGAACTGTGTAATGCATACGGTGTATACCACCATTCTTTAAAAAATACAGTCACAACAGGAAACCTAGAGGGCCTAATAAACACATTTTTCAAATTTCCCTGGATATGTTTTTGTCATTGGACAGGAAAAAGGTTTTTAAGTTATCCTTTGGGGAACTGGGATGCTGGCAAGCAATTTATTTGAAAAGTAACACTCAGGAAAGAAAATGGCAGGTTTATGGATAAAGCAACAATTTAGACCATAAACAGGCAAACTTCTCTCCAAATAGTTACTGAATTTCACTGTGTGTCCAGTTAACTTTAAAATGGGTACTTGTAACCCTATGCACTCCAGTATCACTTGAGGTTTAGGAGATTCAATCATAAGCAAAGGTTTTAATGAGATAGCACAATAATATTTAACATAACTATCTTTACTTTAAGAGCCTAAGTACCTTTGTATAGTCTTATGGCCACATTGATTTAAATTCAGCCTACAGCATGATTAAACATTTAAAATATGAATGTAAAATTAAGTAGCAAACAGTCAAACCAGAGACAAAGCATAAAACCAGCTTAAAGTCTAACAACAAAGAAAAGTTCAGAGGTTTTAAATTTCAATACAGAGAAATGCTAGAAGCAGCAGTGTAACCTTTATTTGAAGATATGTTTTTTAATGGCCAATAAAAGTTTTAATGTAGGTCCTCTCAAACATATTAACAGAACAATAGAAATCTTTTTTATTATTTTATAAGGCTCTCTCACAATGTGGCACACTTTGGTAGGCTAATAACAGAGATTGATTACCATGTTTGACATCACACCAAAATTCAAAGCCTATATTAATTTTACTCGGGGTTTTCAGTCTTCCCTTTATTTTTAATATACTGTAGTTCAAACACTATATAACTGTGTGTTGTTGTATAACATAGCCAAAATGTGTCAAGATGAATATCTAGCAACTACATAACAGCATAGGAAACCACACTCACAAAATGGCGGCACCCTTAAACCCAAATGCACAAAATGGCAGACCCATAAAACAGTAAGGCACCAATGAGAATGTCATCATCCAGCTTAATAAAAGGATAGGTGTCTGTTTGTATGTCTGTCCAGCTGCTGTGCCTCTGAAATTTGAAAAGATGACACATTACATTTTTGCATTGCTCTTGTCATTTCAATAGATAGCACCATCACAAACATTAAAACTATTTTTACAAATCCCATACGAAATGATATTTAACTGAGACATATGCATTTCATTTTTCATTCTAACAGATGTTGCTGCACCCACCACACAACAAACCAACTCAGGATCCAGATTAGGACCCGAGAGCAGCCATGCAACCACACTAGTTCAGATGTATTGGGAACAGTATGAATTTTTTTTATGGTGGCTGGCATGCCAATTCTGCCACCAACCCCCAAGTTTTTCCCTGCAGGATGGAGGGCCTACATGCAGGGATGAATGCAGATTAACATTATACCCAGTACGGAGCAATTGCAGGTTAAGGGCCCAACAAAGCAGAGACCCTTTTGGTATTTTATGGGATTTGAACCGGCAACCTTCCGATTGCCAGTGCAGATCCCTTGCCTCAGAGCCACCACTCCACCCTCATGACTGTAGGGCAAAGATAAATTAGGGTGCCTAAAACAATCTCAGAATGAGGCGCTTTATTGTTAGTTCAATGGGTAGCCAGTGGCCGATAAACGAGGCTGGGCAATGCAAAGCTGTACATGTACAGATGACAAAAGAGCGTGGTAGGCCTGCAATTATTTTATGTATATGTAATGCAACATTTTTTACATTTATTTGTTACAATACTTATTTAAAAGAGTGAGTATATTTTTATACTTTCAGTAACTCTAAAGTTGGAGACATTTTGTAATGTTGAGTAAAAAAGCTTAGTTTTTATTGATCATATTTAGAGATGGGAAAATTCCTCATTAAGTACACATCATTGGCTTAATACCCACGTAGCTGCAGGATTTTTCAAGATATTTCATAAAGTTTTAAGGTCAATGGTTTTATAAATGGAAAGTTTCGCACCTTCAGTTAGAGGTCAGTCAGTTTTCAGTAAATTGTGATGGTCTGTGAGCCAAGCTGAAATATCAACTTGCATGTAAAAATAAAAGCAAAAAAGATGATATTTTGGCATAGCTAATATAGAAAGGCAGATTTATTGACTCTTCACCTGAAGGCATTTCAAAGCAGGAGTGTAATTGCTCCACAGCAGCCTGATCTTTAACAGGTTAATGTAGAGAGTAGCAAGGATTCAGAACAACTGTCATTTATTATCACACTCAACAATGGACACTGGATATTTTATTAAAAAGCTACGGAGTAGTCATCTGCCAGCATTCAGATGTTAGTCTTCAGAAAATGTATTTATATTTTATTAGTTATTTTGGTTAAACAAACTCATCCTCAAGTCTTCACCCAGTAGCACATCTCTGCCATGGTCTTGTCTCTTTTCTTTACTTTTGTTTCTACATTTAATCTTGAAGCTTTTCTTTTCTTCCTATCTAACTTCTTGTTTCCTTCCCAGGCTCCTTTTATTCTTCATTTGAGCAGAGGTGCTGTTACTGTGTACTCCAGAGCGCTAATGAGGTGATTGGTCAACTCACACGTCTGCACATGAATGCTTGGCTAGCCAGTTTTTCACTAACACTCTGGAGCTGCTCCACCACATTGCCACTCACAACCAAAAACCACTGCCTGAGCACCTTATTTATTTATTTAAAACTGCTCATGGCCACTGACCTAAATGTGTCTTATTGCTTTCAAAAAAACACTTGTTATCGACCACCATAAGGCATGCTAGGTGGGTATTACTTGTGCCGCATGGTGGTCCAGTTTTTGGTCTTGGAGATGATGTTATGTGAGTCTCTTCCCCGAATCTACTGTTTATCCTTTCATTTTTGGCATCACTGTATTGTTTTAGAATAGAAAGGTTATCAAAATGTGTTTTGCAAGTCTGTATTTTGATTTTTATTTTTGAACCTCCTAGTATCGGACTACATTTATTTCTATTCAAGTGGCAGTTTTCAAGTTCTTAGCTGAAAGAGAATGCTTGGGCATACACTGATTTTACTGAGTTTTTTGTATAAACATTTTTTGGAAAAAAAAAAAAAAATTCATAAGGTATGTGACTCTTCTAAATTATGAAAAATGAAAAAATGCCATCATTCATTTTCTAAACCAGCTTATTCTATTTTAAAGTCATGAAAATATATAAGTGAATCCATGCCAAATGAAATTCATGTTATTTAAAATGTAAAACAACTATTGGAATAATAATGGTTGATGTATATTGCATTAGCAGGTAGTGACATACTGTAATACGAGGCAGGAAACAAACCCTGAAAAGCATCCCAGTCCATCACATAGTTAATAAATATTTCAATGATAAATATATCTTCTTTACACGATGTGACACAACAATGATACAATACAGTGTTGTGCCATTGTGACACCCTTGACCAAATTCACTGTGAAAAATATACAGCAATGGAGAAAACAATGAGTGTGGAGGAGATGATTTTTATTTAAAAGTCTAACAGAAAATAATAATAAATAACGCTATAAAAATAAAAGCTGGTAGAAAAAAATAATTTCTGTGATGAATGCAGGAGAATAATAATACAGTTCATTTGCATAATCTAGGTAATATGATCATTTCTTAATCACAGAGAAGTAATATGAATGCTTCACAATATGATTAGAAAAGTCAGAAAGCAACATGGAATGTGTGCTTTGTTTCTATTTATGCCTAGGGGAGAAAAAAATGAATAATTTTAATCCTAAAAAAACTGCTGCTTTTTGACATGCATTTACTGGAAGTTATGAATAGCTTGGGCTCTGCCAATGTTTACACATTCTTTTAAACAAATTGATTCCTTCAAAATTGTTTAAAAAGTAAACTTACATAAAGGTTTTAGCATAATAGTTTAACAGCAGTAATACAAACTAATTAAAACATTAAGATGGTCTTGGGTTCAAATCAGAACTGAATGCATACATCGTTAAAACTTGACAAACCTTAAGAATGATCTGGAAGAGATCTTGGGACAGCTCAGCAATTAGCTAAACAAAGAAGTCTTGATGCACTGAATGGTCTCCTATCATTTGTCAAATTTCTTATCTTCTTATTTAACATTAATGTTATAACTTCAAGGCTTCAATATACAACAAAATATGCAAACATGATTGAAGAGGCCTATAAAAAAACTTGGAAATTAAGTCTCAGCCTTTCTTACCTACAGAACTCAAACTCAAAAATGGCAAAATGAGTTTTATCCCCTCCAATCTAGCTCAATTCATGTCTCAGACCTAATATTCAAAGAGGGCACATTTTCCCAAACAATAAGATACAAAAGGGGAAGCCCAAATTCACCACAATACTTAATAATCTCTAAGGAATTTTACAAAAGAATGACAGGAATCAATAAAAACATCTGGCTCAGAAATATTCTAGAATGTTTGAAGAGTTTCATTACCAAAATATTACCACTTATTCATCGTCACATTTGGTGGCAGTGGTGGGATGAGCTAGCAGTGAAGGCCAGAAGAGGAGACAGAGCAGCAAGCGGGATTGGTACCTGACTTTGTGGGAACCCACGTACTCAAGCCGGAGGAGGATGTTTTAAGGACTGAGCTTTTTAAGGACATTTATTTATTGTTGGTTTTTTAATTGTCTTTTAAAGTTCTTATTCTTTTAATGTCCTGTTTTTATGAAGGGGGCTTAGGTTGGTTTTAAAGTGGGATTGTTTTAGTGCTTTTATTGGTTTTAGTGCAGTGTAGAGTGGCCGAGCTGTGGACCTGAGCTCCAGTTGCATTGGGTTGGCAGAGGTGTGGAGCCTTCCCATGCAACTGGAGTTTTATGGGGGGGTGGTATGTGGTATAGTGGGTCCACAGCTCACTGGGCAAAGGCCATTTGAAATATATCACCGCACCCGAGGCGGCTTCGTGAGGGGGGCGTTGTTGTAGCGAGCCGCGGGACGCTCGGGGTTGTGGGCGTTTCTCACCGAGTGCACAGGTGAGGAACTGCCCACATCTGTGATTGCTCCCATGGCTAATGCTGCAGCTGTCATGGCCCCTCGTCATTTAAAAGAAGCGCGAGTCGGTCAGGAAGGGGTGGAACGAAAGGAGAGAGAACGGAGGTTACAGGTAGCGAGTAAGCAGGCGGTGTAGGAGAGAGACAGACACGCGGAGCGTGTGGTGAGCGCGCGATCGAGCGCTTGTGGGCAGCTGCGAGGAAGCTGGGTGTTAGGCTGACACCCAGGTGTTGGAGTTGTTGTTGCTCCCGCTGAGCGACCAGGTAGCGGGAGTGACCAGGTGAAAGCGACGAGCCGCAGAGGGCCGCGGAAAGGCAGCAGAAGTTGGGAGGCTTGGTGGTGGAGTCCCCAATGTGTGCGTCCTGGCCGTTGGTGGACATCAAGTCTTGGGGACTGGGATGAGTGCCAGACCGGAGCCAGGGATCGGGAGGTCTCCAGTCTCGAGTGTGTGAGAGAAGAGGGCAGCTGCAGAGAGCGTCTCGCCTGCTGCAAAGCCCAGTTGGGAGAAGCAGGTGAGACGCTAACAGAAATGATGCACCGGGTTTGTCGTTGTTGTTTTAAAGACTGCTTCCTGAAAGATCATTTTAACCTCGTTAATGATTATTTTAAAGATGAATATCAAAAATGAACATCAAAATGGTATGGAAATAAGACAACCCAGAACAAACAAATCCATTATGTGTTATGTGTTGGCCAGATCTTGTTAGTTTTTTTATGCTCTATTTGTCCAGTTTTAAAGTGATTTTTATACACTCACTTGAACAGATTTTTCAGAACATCTGTATATTTGCTTTACTAATCAGCCAATGATGTGCCAGCAGTGCAATGAATTAAAAATATGCAGATACAGGTTAGGAGCTTAAGTTAATGTTCATATCAAACACCAGAATGGGAAAGAAATGTGATCTCAGTGATTTTGACTGTGATGTGATTGTTGGGGACACACAGACTGGTTGGAGTATTTCTGTAACTGCTGATCTCCGGGATTTTCAGATATAACAGTTTCCGAAGTTTACACAGAAAGGTGTGAAACACAAAAAAACATCCAGTAAGTGTCAGTTTTTTGGATGGAAACACCTTGTTGATGAGAAGGGACAGAGAAGAATGGCCAGACTTGTTCAAGCTAATAGAAAGGCTACCACAACTCTCATAATCAGTCTGTACAACTGTGGTGAGCAAAAAAAAAAAGCATCACAGAATGCTCACCATATTGAACCTTAAGGTGGATGGTCTACAGCATCAGAAAATCGTGCTAGGTTCCACACAAGTCAGCCAAGAACAGAAAGCTGAGGCTGCAGTGGGCACAGGTTCATCAAACCTGGATACCTGAAGACTAGAAAAACGTAGCCTGGTCTGGTGAATCTTGGTTTCTGCTGAGACACATACAGTAGATGGTAGTGATAGAATTTGGTGGCAGCAGCATGAATCCATTCACCCAATCTACCTTGTGTTCAGGCTGCTGGTGATGGTGTAATGGTGTGGGGAATGTGTTCTTGGTACTCTTTGGGCCCATTAAATCCATTCAATCATTGCTTGAATATCATGGCCTATTTGAGCATTGTTGCTGACCATGTGCATCACTTTGTAAAAAATGTGAGAGAACTCCTTTTTAACCTTCTAGCAGGAATGCCAGAAATATAAAGAGAGCTATACAATTTATGAAAGAAAAAATTGGTTAAGGTCTACTTTAAATACTCTGCTGTAGTTTGAACGCAGAAATAGACTTATTTTCAAGAAATAATCCAAACACACTTGCTGGAATAAAGCAAATAATATAATTTATTTATAACATAAAGATAACAGAAAAAAGGATATATATATATATATATACTGTGAAGGACAGCCGGGTCCCATGTCCGGCAGGGACGCCCCTGCTGCTTATGTTCCGGGGGAGCCTCCATGGACAGTCCAGTACCTCCCCCGGGACGCTTGGTGGCAGCCTCCCTGGCCGATGGTGTTTTCCCAACCACCCGCAGGGCTCCATGGGAGATGGAGTCCTCCACAGCTTGGTTGGGGCCTGGCGTGGCCGCTAGGGGGAGCTGCCTGCTTCCCACAGCCCGGCTGGACGAGCCTGCAGCCCCACCCGGAAGTGCAATTAGGACCAGGTGGTTAATCACCTGGAACGCTTCCGGGTGGGCTATAACAGGGCCCGGCCACCACCACTCGGTGAGCCAGAGTTGGGAGGAAGAAGGAGACGAAGCTTGTCTGGGAGGAGTGGGGGAGCAAGGTGGAGAATTGTGGTACTGTGAGTTTGTGCTTTGAGAGGATGTGGCCATTCATCATACATACTTGTAGAAAGTAAGAAACACTAATGTAATGCATAACAGTACTGAGGTGAGTGAGAGGTCTGTAAATTCTGACTGACAAATATATAAAGCCAGAGCCAGATGAGAAATGCATCAACACAATGACAAAACGTCTTTAGTAGTGAAATATGTGCAGACACAATGGCAGCTTGTACAAACACAATGAGAACTGCTAATGTGTGTGTGGAAATGCAGTTCTGATTTCACAACTGCATTATGAGTGAGGAGAATGACATTTCTGATGTGTGAATTGCATCAAAGCAGTTGAGAAAAACTGTAACACTTTTGCATAATAAGCTTTCATTTAAAAAATTCTTGTTTAAACTAAGACTGGATGGTTGCAATCATAATAAACACAACTGTAAAATGGATTTTAACTTTTACCGAGGTTGCTCTTGCATTTTAAGAACTAATTGGCAAAAATTAATCTATCCACCAATGTATTTTCTAATCCACTTATTCCAAGGTCATGAGGCCCCTTCCCTAGTCAAATGCCATAGTTTATGGCTTGGATGTACCAGTTTAAAATTATACATAATACAGACTAATTGATTTTGATATACCTATGATATACTGGAGTTATCTAATTTATATATCTTATTAATTAAAGGTTCAGCAAGACCAGTGTTAATAGCAACAGCAAATAGATAGATAGATAGATAGATAGATAGATAGATAGATAGATAGATAGATAGATAGATAGATA
>JANRMT010062819.1:19844505-19901409 GCA_026402145.1 Polypterus bichir lapradei | reverse complement strand
ATAGATAGATAGATAGATAGATAGATAGATAGATAGATAGATAGATACTAATATTATGCTATAGTAAAACAAAAGTTTTTTACTCCAATGCAGTGAGTCACAAGCCATGCTGAATGTTCTTCTAATTCACAAAACGTATCAAGCATTCTTAAAATGTGCTCCAGCATTTAAAGAAGACCCTTTAATTTAACAATCTTGCTAGGCTGGTATCCTAGCAACAGTGACATAATAACAACTGTGGAAAAAAGAAGAAGCTGTGGAAAAACATCTCACAGGCAGTTTAAATGGAAATAAATGATCAACACAAATTCCACACATATAAATAATAGGCAGAATAAAGGTTGGGTGGCATCTAAAGAAATTGAATCATTACTTGCAAATTTTTAAAAAACACAGGTCACTTTAATTATTAACATTAAATTGAGCATATGCAAATATTATGTCAGTGCTCTCCTGTTTGCCCCAAGCAAATGGAACACGATTGGATCAAATAACATAACCTTGATCAGTGTTTGCCATGATTTAAAAAAATGTGCAGCAGAGGTAGAAGCAATGCAGAAATTAGAAAGATAAAAGAAGAAATAAGGAGAATCAGAACAGACACTGGCGTGACAGCATAAACTAAGTGATAAGACTTAACAGTAGCCATTCATGTCTATTTACTATAAGAACTCTAAAGTTTGTTTAATAGTTCTTGGTCATGTCCATTGGACTCATTATTGTCATACACAACACTAAGGTGATAACATTATATTTGTGTATTAATTTACAGGGACATAAATGTTAAGAAGCTTATAAAGGTGAGTCTGCAAGAAAATTATTGTTGTGGAACTGCTGAAAACTGTTAACACTACGAGATTTCAGCAGCTGAAAAATGTCAGTGGGTTGTAGAAAACTGCACAGCTGTCTCTTTTTTTGACAAATTATGAACAGTCCCAAGAAATCCCAAGGATATTGCTTGGAATAAGATGGAAGCCAAATTGTTAAACTAGAAGGAATTTGCTGTTTTTGAATAAAAATTCCTGGTGGGATAGAGAGAGAGAACCAAGCTCTTAATGTGCAGTATTTATACTTCCCGCTCTTCTGCTTAAATCCATTGGCGTGGGTATGTAAGATACTGGCTTGGATTGGCTACCAAAGTTGGGAAAAGTGAGTGCAGGTGGTGTTGCCTTACACCCCAGGTGAGCACTGTGAAACGGCATGAATGTGCAGGCAGTGGATATCGGAGAGAAAAGATCATCAGGGCCACATAGAAAGAGTCATAAATGATCACAGTGAAAGCAGAATCATTGGAGTAAAGAATCATACCAAAGCAACCCAGAAATAAGCTAGCAGTGCCAATCACTGCAGTCGGATGGGGGCAGTGCCGCAGCTACCTTTAATACAGAGGTTTGTGGTGAGTAAACGAGTATACGTGAATGCGACTGAGAGAATAAAACTGAATTAAAAAAAAAATACTAACCTTTACAAGTACCATACATTTACACCAGCTGTTACAGACTCAAATTAAATGTATGTTTTTATTGTATAATAGTAAGAATAAGAGCAGCTCACTACTCAAAACGTTTATTTTGGGACGCGGCAAGGCTCAAACCCGTGGCCTCTTGATTATGAGTCAGCAGTTCTTACCGCTGTACTGCCAAAGCAGTCATGACAATGAAGTACACTAACCCGATTTCTTTTTCGTCGGTTATAGTCTTGAATAAAAGCACACTTGTTCTGTTATACTTGTACCTTTTGTGAAAGTGCTTATTTGATATTTGGACTTCAGTCTTCACACATTATACACTTCATGTCAAAATTTTGTCGTTAGTACTAAAACATGGAAAAAGTTTGTCTTTTAGGTATGTGTTCAACATTTCTTTCATTTCCTGTCATCCTACACTTACATAGATCTTTGTACACATGGAACACACATGAAATGCATGTGTTCCAAATAACGATATATTTTTTAGTCTATACAGCTCAAAGGTACCTCACTCCCAGATAAACAAGGCTTGACCTGAGAGAGCTTTTTGCCCTTCCTGCTGCATTGGGGGGATGGGATAGCAGGCTGCTTGCTGCTTGTGCTTATCGACACATTTACTACACAAAAGACGCTAACGGAGAGGTGTGAACAGATTTAAGGTGGGCCGAGATTATGTATTTTTTCGTAGGCTTTGGTAACTCTAGTGTTAAACAAGTTATTTATTTTACCTATTAGTGAATGATATTAGCACAGACCATTTTAACCCATATACTGTAGGTGAAAAGCAGTGTTGTGGGGAATGAAGGGAAGCAGGTTAGCACAGAAAAGGGAGAGCTGTTTTGAGGAAAGTCCTGACACTTCTCAACTGAGAAGGTATTTAAAGAAAAAGATACACGGTGGGGGTACAGTGCGGGCAGCATCGGCTCCTGTTGAGCTTTATACAGAGAACAGGTCTGGTTGCTGATGCAGAAGTTCCAGATAGGGGCTATGTTAAAGTGTTTCGTCGGTTGACCTACCACAAGATAGCAGACAAAGGGCAGTGAAATATACAGCCTGGAAGAAGGCAGAGAGAAAGTGTGGGCTGGGGTCTAAGCCGTAGCGGCATCTGTGGGTGAGGGCAAGGTGCCCTGAGGAACCTGTGGTCATAGACAGAGGTGGCAGCTCCATGGATTGCATTGATTGGATCCAGTGGAAGTTCAGGTCCAGGAAAAGGGGCAGACTGGAATGAGGGGTCTGGGATGATTTCCAGAAATGTGAAAAGTAATTGGGAATACCTCAAGTGGATTGATGCATTAAGTGATTTATTAAATTTACTTATTAGAGCATATCTAGGAACAGTGGTAAAAGCACAATTTTCAAGAGACATATTTATTTATTTATTTTTATTTATTTTGGGCTACATTGTTTTCACATAATAAGCACCTTAAAATCCCTTGTTGTTAATAAACTTTCACTGTCCTGAATTAAAAGTCTTGCCTCACCTGTCCTGGTCCATCCTCAGTTCATGACTATCAAAGCCCTGAATAAAGGAAGGTGAAATCGCTGCAGGTCTATGGTATCACAAAGTGCCACTGAAAAGGAAGAGGTTTAACACAGAATAAGCAATAATGAGGTAATTCAAAACACAAGATTAGCCATTATTTTGTGACAAAAGGGCATTTGTGTCACTTAACCATATGTCCATACTAATGTATTTAAAATAGAGCTAATACATTTTAAAAATTCTACTAGCTGTATCATACAGAGTGTGTGCAACAAAACTGTGGAATTAAAAAAAAATACTACAATCTTGAATTTTTTCTCCTAACACAGCTGTTGTGACTATGCGAGGGTGACATGAGTGACCTATATTCAACCAGATTAAGCATCTGACTAAAATACCTGGGAAATGAAAGCACGTTAGCCTAGGACCTTTAAAGGTAGAGCTATTTAATTTCTAAACGTTAAATTACAGGAAATAAATACCAATGTTGTTAGGCACTAATAACAAAAATCTCTATCAGATAGTAATACATCAGCTGTGACACAGGACAGTACTGTGTTCCACCCTTATCTAAAATAAAAGAATGTCAGACCCCAACATTTAAAAAATAAATCATTCATTGAATAAGCACAAGGGTGAATTAAACACATTTTTAAAAGACATTTCTTCAATCAGGTACTTAAGATGTGTGCAATGATCTAAAGACAGCTGTGGTCCAGTTTTTTTTGATGTACACATACACTTCTAGGACTGTTTTCTGCATGGTGGATGAAATTGAATTCAATTGAAAATATTTAGAAATATGCTAAAATTGATGTTAAAGAAAATTACCCAAACACATAGCCACATTTGCAAGGCAGAATGGGAGAACACCTGAAACTATGCAGAAGTTGGCAGTCTGTTGTTCTATGTTGTGGTCTTCTGGGGTAGCACCTTGAGTTTGAAAACGCTAGAAAAAAGTCCTCAGTAAAGCCAATTCCATCACATGACTGACTCTGGAGGCTGTTGTGGAAAAGGGGATGGTGGCAAAATTGGATGCCACCATGAACAATTCTGCCCAACTCCTCCAGGGGTGATTTCTTGGAGTATTTTCATTCTGTCCAAGTGCAATAAGAGCATCTCTAAGGATCTTTTGTGCCTGCTGCCATTAGGCACTTCAACACTTCCTCCTCACGCCCCTTCCTTTACTATACACAGAAGCTTTGAGAAGACCGTACAGACAACAATATACTAGTTATTTCTTAGCATAATATTTACTGTATTATATGTTTTAATCTATTGTCTTATATTGTACTTTAGTTTTATGTTTGTATTTTAGGTTTTTTCTGCACTATGTATTTGAATTTTCCCTTGGTGATTAATACTGTAAATCTAATGTAAACTAACATAACACTCAAAAAGAGCCAAAGTCGAGATTATTAGGCTTTTATTGAATCGTTTCTTGTCTAAACAATATTTGCACTACTTTAAGGAGATTGACTCAATAGAAAACAAATACAGGTCACTGAAAATTCAGGCATTAGCATGTTAAATGTGTAGCTGTTCGATTATATGGGTATTTTAGAAATTGCTCCTAAAAATTGGTCATGACTTAGGGCTTTCTCTTAAAAAACAATTTATTAGTATGAGTGGTATTGGAATGGTAAACTCCGGATATGCAAAAGTTATCCTGGTTGAAAACATTTTTATCCTTCTCTGCCATGTTCATGCACAGGGTGAGGAGATCAGTCTAAATCTTATCAGGAATATTTTCAACACTCTGAATCTACTAGAGCAGGGCAGCACATTGGATGCTTCCTATAAACGAGTCAATGGTTGCCTATTTGCCATCTACTGGTAGAATATAAATATTTGCTTCAGTCAACCATGACAAATTGCTTTCCTGTATGGGTTGGTGAATCCTCCACTGAGTAGCACTTGATTGATTCTTTCCAGCAGAGAGTCTTCTGTGCACATGCCTTCAGTCCAGATGGCACTAAAAAGTAGAGTATTTAGCCACTAAACCACCAGCAGTCTGTACCTAGCCTGTGCATGCTATACAGTTTTGTTTAACGGGAGGTACCCTGTGGTATAGCAGGTCCACAGCTCTCTCAGCAAAGGCTGTTTTAGTTAAATAAGTAATCACCGTGCTCGTGGCTTAGTGAGGGGGCGTGGTGGCTGTAGCGGATCTCAGGGCGATCTGCGGTGTGGGCGCTTCTCACCTAGTGCACAGGTGAGGGACTGCCCACATCTGTGATTGTTCCTGGGGTTGCTAATGTTCTGCAGCTGCTATGGCCCCTCTCAATATATAGAAGCGCGAGTTGGTTAGGATGGGAGAACAAAAGAATAGATAGAAGAACAGAGGTTGCTGGAGAGCGAGGAGCAGGAGAGAAGAGAGACAGAGAGAGAGCCGGTGCGAGCGAGCGAACGAACGCTCGCAGGCAGCTGTAAGGAAGCCTGGGTGTTAGGCCAACACCCGGATGTCGTAGTAGTGGTCGCTCCCGCTGAGTGAGCATGTAGCGGGAGTGACCAATGAAGAACTGTCCGCGTAAGGCCGGGACGGCAGCAGGAGTTGGGAGGCTTGGTGGTGAAGTCCTTGGTGTGGGCGTCCTGGAAATCAAGGATTCCAAGTCTTGGGCCTGGGATGAGTGCCAGGCCGAAGCCAGGATCAGGAGGACTCCAGACCTGTGCGTCTGAGAAAAAGGACAGCTGCTGAGAAAGCATCTCACCTGCTGCAAAGCCCAACCGGGAGAAGCAGGTGAGACGCTAGAGTAAAAGGAGTACCAGGCTTATTGATTTTAAGGATTGCTTCCAGCGTCGTTTGAACCTCGTTGTTTTAAAAGAACTGTTTTCTATTTTATTTTTAACCTCCACGTTTTCTTTTAGGGATTATTTATTTGATGAAGATTTTTGGGAATCACTGCACTGTTTATTTAAACATTGCTTTATTGTTGACTGTTTTTAATAAAAGCACTTTTGCACTTTTATACACCATCCCCTTGCTCCATTGTTATTGCCTCACTGTCTAGTTCATCTCGGTTATAACTATTGACGGTGTATGGTTCAAGGGCTCCTGAACAGTGGATGGGAGCATGGAGCTGAACGCGCATCGTCACATACTCCCAGGTTTGGAGATCTGATGCAAGCTTCATCTTAACCATTACATGACCATAAGCAATGCAGCTGCATACCTCTACCATTTTGCCATAGCTCACTAGCACACCTTTGATCATGTATCCTCAATGCTGCCCAGAACAATCCAGCAGTGGAACAACCGGCCAAGATAATTACATGCAACAAGTCCATCACTCAATCCAAGCACATCTCGGTTGTTTAAAATTGAAGTGAACCATCTGAAACTTGTGCAGATCTCATAGCTACCACACAATGCACAAACAGTGTTCCTCTATTCTTGGGACAGTAGCACAAGAGAGCGATTATGTTGGCCTGGAAGGAAGCTAATAAAACTTCCCCAGTTTACCAGCTGGAAGCAGTTAAGCCCAACTAGGCTATCTAGTTAAACATAAGTTGTCTTAAAATAATGTGTCATCTTGGATTTTCAAATGGGAGGTAAAACCAGATTATTATTTTTGACCTGGAATCTTTTCCTAGGTATCCTCAGCTTTCAAAGGCATTGATAAAACAGATTCAGCAGAATATTTTTTTCATTCAAAGAGTAAATCAAATACTTAAAATCATTGACAGAAATCAAGAGGAAGTGCATTCAAGACAGAATGCTGCAAATATTTCTCTACATAAATGTGGAACAATTTACTAATCTGAAAGGTTGAATTGGGTGCCCTGAACCTTTTAAAATGTCTGAATGAAATATAAGAACATCTTAACTGTTAATGGCCACAAAACACATGATGGACTGAATGGCCTTTTCTTTCTGGTAGGACTTCTGGTCTTCTTATGTTTAGTTACTTATAGTTTATGTCATTACTGCAGTCTTTTGTCTTCTCATACCACTGTTTATTTCATTCTGTTAATGATTTTGCCATTTTTAAAGGGTACTGTAATCCTTTTAGTAAAGCATGATTTTTCTATATAAAAATGAATTGATTAAAAACAGGTTTCTTTCAACTAAGTTAAAAATAAATTTTGTTAAAACTTCCCCATAGGATGACTCATGTTTAAATTACTGTTTTGGTACTAGTGCAGTATTTCACTTACACACATATCCAAACAAAAGGCCATGCAGCACAACAAGTACATTACTGAACAAAACAAAATCAAAATAATCCATCAAAGAAGCAACATAATTCTTGCCTGCAGTGAATCCACATTGAATTATTCATATAATCTAATGAATGAACTATAAACTGTGCAGTACAATTTTTTTGTTCACTTATTACAGTTATAAAAGTCTATTTTGCATTAATTTTATCTTTAGATATTCTGCTTTTTGTAAAGTTTATCCCAGGGATATTAGAAATCTTCAAAGATCTAAAATTTAAACATACCATATATCGTACCTTTAGTCTTAAATGTACCACAATAAGATTCTTTACTACTGAAATTTGCTTGACCTGAACAAATTTCCACATAATTGTACAGAAAATATATTTTTTAAACTTTACCTTAAAATACAGTATAAATAATATATTAATAGGTGTTCAACTTATCTGTATCCATGCTTTTATATATTCTATCTAGTAATAAGGAGAATATCAGCCACATTCCTACACTTTACCAGCTAATATCAGAATATGTACTATGACCACAAGGGGGAACAACTGAAGTCCTAACACCAGACACAACTCCACCAAACACAGTTTAGTAATTAAACAAAACATATTTATTCAATAAAGTGACATTCACAGGCTTTTTAAGATCAATCCAACAATGCACTTGTCATTGACATTAGAATACCTGAAGCCTGCAAAAATATTCGTAATGCTGGGCCACTTTAATTTTACTTGCACCTCCTCATCACTGCATTAATTGTGCACTGATAGCGTCTTTTTTTGGAAATGTGTCAATCAGCACTAGCAGCAGGCAGCCTGCTATCCCATCCCTCACCAAAGCAGCTGAAGTCAGACACAAAATACTCACAGCTGAAGTCTGCTTATCTGGGATTGAGGTGTCTGGAATTGTAATAATAATATATTGTTATTTGAAATACCCACATTTCATGTGTGTTTCGTGTCTACAACGATCTGTGTAAATGTAGGATGTCGTTGAACACATAACTAAAAAAGAAATTTTTTTTCAAATAATTAAGTAATAAGGAGAAAATGTTGACATGAAATGTGTAATGTGTGAAGACTGAAGTCCAAATAGCATTAGACACCTTCACAAAAGGTATAACAAAACAAGTGCGCTCAAATGTGTTCAATTAACAATATTATTTTCCCATACAATTCCAGACACCTCACTGTATAATTTTATATATTATTTAAGAATAGAAAAACAAAACTAATTTAGATTTTTTTCAGAAGATGGCAAAAATTATGTTATTCTAAAATACTGGTCTTCTCTCCACATTTCTGTTTACCAATAATTAATATGAGAAACTATTTAATGGGGTGTAACTTAACTTACTTAACTAAAGTATTCTTTTATTTCTGTCTTATTACTGTTTTTGTGCCAGGTGCAGCAAGCCCATTTCCAATTGAGGGGCTAGACCAATTGACCTACAGCGTTCTGTATACCCATGGGTGAGTATGTGCACGTCCCACCTAAACCTTCTAGTTCAACCAATAGGACTTAAAAGATGCTTGTATTAAAATGAGGACCACCTGGTGTTTTTGTTGTTGCTTTTTCTTTTCTTTAATTCATTTGCATGCTTGGTTTGAGCTTTTCACAGTCAGTGCATCCACCACCAAAGAGGTATGAAAAATCTAGTACCATTTGAATAAAAAGTAAAGAGATCAATATCAGGAATGTATCATTCACAAGATATTACACTGCATCTTAATTTTCATCCACTGTCCTGAAGGATCACGCTAAATTTCAAACATTCACCACGGATGTCTACGTGTATTCCTTCCAATTAGTGAAAACGTTAGCCAGCAGTATGGTGCTTTAGTTTCAAGAAGTGCAGAGTCCTAGAGTGGAAAGAACTTATGTAAAAAATATTTTTCCAATCGTTTGCAGTACTCAAGCTGACCAGAAAGCACCTTGCAGGACGGTAGTTAGCACTGCTACCAGACTGACATTGTGTAGTGTGTGTTATTTCCATTGTATTCTGACTTGTTCTTTTTCACTTCAAAGCTGTTAGATACAAAAGTTGAGGTGTTGCCATTTATAACCAGTATATTTTCCTAAGCAGTGGGTAATTGTGAGGCTCTCACATTTTTTTGATGATGATGATGATAGAGGGTATCAAAATGATCAGATGTCGAACAGGAAAGACCAGACATAGGCATTCCATAATGTGGAAGATGTGTTAACTTAACTAGTCATTAGTAAAAGAGGGACAGATATCATTCAGCACTGAAAATTGAGCTGGGTACCCAGTAATATATGGAACATTGCCACTAATTTGTTTGGGCTGTTTCCTTTGAAGGTCCATTCTTATTCAATGCCTGTCAGAAAGTGTGTTTTTAATTGGCTTATCCCTTTTCTCTCTGTTCCTTTTCCTCTCTATATTATTTATTAGATTAGGATATATTTGGTGTTTTTAAGTTTTGGGTTAATGTCAGGGTAGCAAGGTAGGTTGATGCATTCATTAGAGAAATTCTGCATATACAGGAAAAGTCTAATAAGGCCCTTCCTGAATTTTATGGAAAAAAATGCCACTGGTGATTAGTGTATCTTTACGCTATTTTTGATATATCATACTGCCTTCATTTATGATTTTTTTTTTCTCCATAGGGCAATGTATGTTTAATTGTTCTGTTATAAAAAAAAATGAAAAAGCAAATCTGCTTAGTGAAATAAGTGACACTCATCTCCACTTCCTGAACTCAATGGGTGATTTGTGATATACTGTATTTAGATGATCTTATTACACACATGACTGAGGACAGTCATGCTAAAGGCTGCACAGGACAATGAATAAGGTTAACCTGCAGCCTTTGTTAGCCTACAAGTGCCAAGACCTTGGTGGTCTACTACCACTGTGGGACTTCACTCACCCAAGAAATGATTTAGGGCATTAAAGCTATCTCATCATCAGTGTGTTGTGAATTAGGAGGAATATTGGAGATAACTAATTACTTGATGGAAAGAAGAGAGGCCAGAAGAGAAAGAGAAAGTAATGAGAAGAGAAGCATGTGGTTCAGCCATTCCATCTGGTATTACTGTCCTGTTTAGAAAAGCCCATGGAAGCAGCAGCAGAATTTTATTATATACAGATGTACTGTAGCCAGGCAGAAGAAAAATGTTTTCAGCCAGAACATACTCTTCAAATAGTGCCACAGATTATCAATAGTATTAAGATCCAGGCTTTGACTTGCCCATTCCAAAACATTCACTTTTCTGTTTTTGAGCCATTCCAGGGTCACTTTGTCCTTATGGGTCAAAGGGTCATTAACATGCTGAAAGATTAGTCTTCTCCTGTACTGTAGGTTCATAGCAGACTGGAACAAGTTCTCTTGCAATATTGTTCAGTATTTGTGTCCATCTATTGTCGCTTCATATTTGACAAGATTCCCAGTCCCAACACATGAAACACATCCCCATAGCATGATGCTGCCACCACCATATTCCGACATAGGTATGG
Organism: Polypterus bichir lapradei; assembly: GCA_026402145.1. Taxonomy (NCBI): domain Eukaryota; kingdom Metazoa; phylum Chordata; class Cladistia; order Polypteriformes; family Polypteridae; genus Polypterus; species Polypterus bichir. The sequence continues at coordinate 19,890,807 of JANRMT010062819.1, read as the reverse complement.
CATTTCTTGAGGCATGGGCAGTGTTCGCTTTACGCCACACATACCTCTTTGAAGATTAGCCGAAAAGTTCTATTTTGGTTTCATCTGATCTTAAAACCTTCTCCCACATCTTAACTGGGTCTCATGCTTTGTAGCAAATGCTATTAGTGCTTTTACATGTTCCTTCTTAAGGAATGGCTTCTTTTTTTGCTACTCTCCCACAGAGGACTGTTTTATGGAGAGCTCTTGAAACTGTGAACCCCTGCACCTTCACTTCAGTTTCAGCCAAAGAGCATTTCAGACTTCTTAGAGTGACGATTGGATTTTCAGTAGCCTCTGACACCAGTCAACATCTTGCTGTAATGTTTAGTTTTGAGGGATGGCCTGTTCTAGTAAGTCGTAGTCATTTCCTGCCTTGTGCATTTCAATAACTTTGTTATTTCACATCAGCAAATGGTTCTTTGTCTTCATTTTTGCAGTGATTGTCCAACAAAGACTATGGCCCTTACAAAGGGTAATTTTTATATCCAGAGAGATATCATTCACAAGTAGTACCTAATTATTTTTAATCATGGTCAAATCTCACCTTTGTGTTGTTTGTGATTAATTTGTCATTTGTATAAACCCAGAGCTTCTAAAGCACAGCTGTTTAAATACTTATGCAAACACTAACTTTTGAGTTTTTCTTCTTCAGTTAAATATTTACAAAAAATGGATCAATTTGACTTTGGAAATGTATAGTTACAGCATAACAGTTCATAATAAAAATATTGAATGGATAAATGGAGATAAATGGCCATTCAGTGTCCAAATCTTTTGTCATGCAGAAAATTGTGATGACTATCAAGGATATTGAATAATTTTGTCAGCCACTGTATATTATGCTAAATATTTTTCTGCAGCTCTAATACACTCAATTTATGATATTTTTTCAGCTTTGTTAACACAATAGAAGTGGTAAGTTTAACTGTTTCTAAAGGAAAAAAAAAGAATTCCTTGCACAAGTACACTTCCAAGATTAATAAAATGGATGAACAAGTAAATGTATGGAATATTTGAGATTTACTATTATGAAACAATCAGTGTAATGGAGATTAAATAGCATTAATTTACAGCTGTTCAGTATTTTTTTTTTTTTGGAAGGCTAAAAGACCAAGAATGTTTTATTAAGTTTTATTTTACTAGGATATTGTGACAGGATTGAGGGGTAGTTAACACTGCACCAACACCCCGGTTTTGTAAATGGGACTTTCCATTGAATAAAGGGCATTTGTGTTTGGGCACACTCTCCGTTCTGTAGTGGCAACTGTGAGGTGAGGGTTTGTCTTCTGGTTTCACATAGTGTTTCTTTCTTTTCTTGATTTTACAATATGTATTATTTGTGAATATATTTATTTTGTATTACAGTGCATGCAGTGTGCAGTCACCCTGTATATATCTGTATCCATTGGCGTACGTTATATTTCACATTTACATTTTTTTTTTTAAGTTCTGCAATGGGTGTTGTGAGGGCATGCAAGTGATGACACCCTGTATAGATCTGTATTTACAGGTTAATAAACAGAAGTGTTCTGGCAAAATCTTTTGAGGCTAAAAATTACAATGCATAGGGCTGTCCAAGACATCAACATCAAAAAAAATATTAAAATATCAACCAAGAAAAAGTACATGTACAGTATAATGCATTAGTTTGAAAACATGGATACAAAAATAAACTTTGAATGATTGAGCATTCACAGTTTCAGAAACAATTCCAGCCCAATCACTGTCTGTGTGTATTTTGCACATTCTCTCTGTATCCTGAGATGGATTGCCATCCAGTGCTGGCACAAAAGGTTTTTGGTTCTGGACTGTTCTCTACATTGAGTGAATTTGCATTAACACACAAAAGCAGGATAAGGTGAGAACCCAGTTAAGGGAGAAAGTTGGTTTCTTAAAAACCTTTGTTTGCATGCACAAGTACACTTCTGGAGTTCTCCTTTTGCAAAATGCTGTTACGCCATTAACCTGTGCAAAAGAGAAATAAATGGCATCATCGGCCACTGTGAATCCGAAAACAAGCAAGAAGCCTGTGATAATTTTCTTGTTTTATGAATATGTTTAGTCCTTCTTGTGCTCTGAAGTAAATTAACATCCATCCCTTTTTTCATTCTTGACCTGAACAACCAGTTTTTTATTGTATAAACATTGGCTGCTGATTCGCCAAATCCCAATGACACTGTTTCAACATATCTACAGCAAATAACTGAATTTAAAACTAAACTAACACTTTATTTGTATGTTTTTGTTCCCAGATTGGATGCAGCACACTCTTTTGTGCTTGGCTGTGCAACTGAGCCCTGTAATGGAGCGGCATTCTGGTAAGTGTTCTTCTTGTCTTACACCCAGTGCTGCTGGTATAATTAATAACACAGGTATTTTTTCTTCAATAAATTCTGATTGTTTTAGGTTGCTTGTTACTTTAAAAAGTAATTGGATTACTTAAGGCACATTACTTTTATCATGTTATCCTACTGCTCCCGATATTGTGCTGCTGAGCTTAGCCCTGTATGTTCAGCTCATCAACATAAATTCAGTGATTTCTGAAATACTGAGACAGATTATTTCAATCAGAATGAATAATGAGATCAGCTAAGGAAATTTATCTTGTGAACACTTGTGCCTGCGGCTGCTGAAAATGTGCATGAAGCTAACACAAGCACAGGTAAACAAATTGCAACAGACATATGCAGACTACAACATCTTTAACTGTAACCCAGATAAGGGTTTACATGTCCAAATAACTGGGTTACTCGTGGAGTAATCTGTGTGTGTTAACTTGGATTCTCAGAAACCAAATGCCTGGTACATGGCATTTTAGAAATCAGGTTTCTGTGAGTAACCAGGTTATTAAAGCGCATGTAAATGCACTGACAGATCTTTGCACAATTTGTCTTCTAAGTCAGGTATAAAGGGGTTAAACACTGGTTACTTGTCAAGCACTTCTAAATTACATATTGTACCCAGTGCTGCCAGAATTAAATCCCACTTCCTGTAATCCTGACTAGTATTACTTCTTTCATGGCTAGTTATTTTTTTTTCCATTTTGGCCCAAGGCTGAATATTTTTACCAAAAATTCAATTAAAGCACAGAGACATTTGTCATAAATAAAAATTGTATGTTGATTTATGTTCCATGAGCCTCTACACTATGTGAATTCACACACCTATTACACAGCATAGTCCTGAAAGGTATGGTAATGTTAGAAGCAGACAAAGCCGTGCATTGCCACATTACACCACTTGCAGTATGTGTTACACTGGCATTGCTATTTCAGGCATCTGTTTTGCATACTGTGACTGCTGTAGCAGCTGGGTGAAGGCAGTCTTCAATCAGCCGTCTTTGTGCTACCAGTGGTGGCCGTTTTTGCATAGCTGGTAGCAGCCAATGGTGATAGCGGTCAGAGTATACAACTACAAACACATAAAACAGCGCCATCAGTGTAACACATACTGCAAGCAGCATACTGCTAGCAAATAGAACCAAACTATAACTTAACAGGGGGTTTTGTCGATGTTAACAACTGATAACCACCCTCTACCCCCAGATATCATTTAATGTCAACATAAGTTGGCACCAGCCCTGAAAGACTTAAATAAATTTATAAAATGGATCGATATGTTTTTACTTCCTGATATTTGAGCTCTTGAAAAATCCAATTTTTAATTACAGTATGCATTATAACCTGTTTCTTTCCAAAATTGTTATTGTTTTTCAATACATTTTTAAAAATATCAAGAATTTTTTTTTTTTTATATTTTTGGACTAACATCTTTTATTTCCAAGCCTATTCTCCTATTTTCCATACTGTCTATTTTATTACAATTAGCGCTGTGCCAGACTTTATTCTTACAGCATCACATGTAAAGCAGGAATCATCCTTTAATGGAACATTAGTCCATTCACAAACAAAGATGGGCAAACTATGATCTGCAGCCCTCACTCAAATTTAAAACCTTAGTGATTTTGTTAACAAAATATATATATACTAGTAGACGCCTGCCGTAGCATACGGCGGTGTAAGAATAGGAACAGAAAATGGTGAGAAAGGAATTCAGAAATCAAGAAGAAAGAAATACTTCTTGAAAGACGCAGTTGTGAATAGGTGTTTTGCTGGAGACGACAGATAATGAGTCGAAAGATCTAATCTCGGAAAGAGCTTGAATTTCAGCTTCACCACCATAAACTGTAGAAGTTGCCATGTATTGATAGTACTCGTGACTTCATGTGATAACTCGACTTGCATTGGAAAGAATAATAGGAAGAACGTCTCCAAATCTGTCCCAATGTGATGCAACGAAATCTACTGTCCTATCTCGTAGTGAGAGTGCATTGCCTTCATCAACCATTTGTGTCAAGAAATAAACCACTGATAGGAACGGGTGGTTGCCGGATCCCAGAATACAGATGACGTTGTACAAAAACCAATCGACAGAGAAGATACTGTCGTTCATTTTATAACAAAGGCTTATGAATCAACCGTCACAGTATAACGAAAATAGAAAGGAGCGAAACCAATCGTAAGGAGTGAAACCAATGGCAATGGTCGAGAGAGTACCTTCCTGTAGGAGGCTACGGAAAAGACACCCAGGCGCAGACATGGCCGAAGTGAAAGGTCATGTGGTCAGGCTAGATATCGGGCGGTGACGTGACACCAATGGGGTCATGAGAGAGGAGCGGGGAACATGGTAGTCCGAAGGAGGATTAGGACTCGAGAAAAGTGGCGTGGGGGTGTATGGGAGACAGCAGGCAGCGTGGGGAAGGGTTTGGAAGAGGACGAATAGGAATTGAGAAATGCCGTGTGGGCCGGACCGGGTTTGAAGAGGAAGCTGGACGAACCAGAAGAGAAATATATATAAGAGATACTGCTCAAAAAAATTAAAGGAACACTTTGAAAACACATCAGATCTCAATGGGAAAAACATCATGCTGGAAATCTATACTGATATGGACTGGATAATGTGTTAGGAATGAAAGGATGCCACATCGTTTGATGGAAATGATAATTATCAACCTACAGAGGACTGAATTCAAAGACACCCCGAAAATCAAAGTGAAAAAATGATGTGGTAGGCTAGTCCATTTTGAAATGAAATTTCATTGCAGCAACTCAGAATCATACTCAGTAGTTTGTATGGCCCCCAAGTGCTTGTATGCATGCCTGACAATGTCGGGGTATGCTCCTAATGAGAAGACGGATGGTGTCATGGGGATCTTCCCCCAGATCTGGACCAGGGCATCACTGAGCTCCTGGACAGTCTGAGGTGCAACCTGGTGGCGTTGGATGGATCAAAACATAATGCCCCAGAGGTGTTTTATTGAATTTAGTTCAGGTGAGCATGGGGGCCAATCAATGGTATCAATTCCTTCATCTTCCAGGAACTGCCTGCATACTCTCACCACATGAGGCCAGGCATTGTCATGCACCAGGAGGAACCCAGGACCCACTGCACCAGCATAATGGCAGTCAAGGTGCCGTTATCTAGCCTGTTGAGGTCTGTGCTTCCCTCCATGGATATGCCTCCCCAGACCATCACTGAGCCACCACCAAACCGGTCATGCTGAACGAGATTACAGGCAGCATAACCTTCTCTGCGGCTTCTCTATATCCTTTCACATCTGTTACATGTGTTCAGGGTGAACCAGCTCTCATCTGTGAAAAGCACAGGGCACCAGTGGTGGACCTGCCAATTCTGTCATTCTATGGCAAATGCCAATCAAGCTCCACGGTGCCAGGCAGTGAGCACTGGGCCCAGCAGAGGAAATCGGGACCTCAGGCCTCCCTCATAAAGTCTTTTCTGATTGTTTGGTCAGAGACATTCACACCATTGGCCTGCTCGAGGTCATTATGTAGAGCTCTGCAAATGCTCATCCCATTCCTCCTTGCCCAAAGGAACAGATGCCGGTCTTGCTAATGGGTGAGGGACCTTCTTCGGCCCTGTCCAGCTCTCCTAGAGTAACTGCCTGTTTCCTGGAATCTCCTACATGCCCTTGAGACTGTGCTGGGAGACACAGTAAACCTTCTGGCAATAGCACGTATTGATGTACCATCCTGGAGAAGTTGGACTACCTGTGCAACCTCTGTAGGGTCCAGGTATCGCCTCATGCTACCAGTATTGACACTGACCATAGCCAAATGCAAAACTAGTGAAAAAACAGTCAGAAAAAATGAGGAGGAAAAAATGTCAGTGGCCTCAACCTGTTAAACCATTCCTGTTTTGGAGGTTGTGTCATTGTTGTCCCTCTACTGCACCTGTTGTTAATTTCTTTAACACCAAAGCAGCTGAAACTGATTAACAACCCCCTCTGCTACTTAACTGACCAGATCAATATCCCAGAAGTTTCATTGACTTGATGCTATACTCTGATTAAAAAGTGTTCCTTTAATTTCTTGAGCAGTATGCATTTTGCACCTAATACTTGTATGGAAAATGTGGTTGACATAAGTGAAAGTGTACTCAAGTTATCATTTTTACATACACATACATACACACACACACAGACACACAGACATAATTAAAAAAATGGTATTTTAGAATTCAGGGAGGTCTAAAACATTGAGATTCATCAAAATCTCCAGGTCAAATTTTTGAACGATTACAATACTTTCCCTATACTTCGTGTACGAGCAAGTAAAAATTACAGCAACATCAGTTTGAGCGGCCAAAAATGACAGCAACTTCAGTTTGAGCGGCCCAAACACAAGTTTAAAACTTTCATGATTATATTAACAAAAATGATAAATTAAATACATAATTAGTGCATGTTTTGTTACATGTGAACAAATGAACAAGCTTGTTTATAATGTTATATGTGTACAAGCATAAGCTTGTGTTTACCATATAAGTGGACTTTGTGTGTGTGCGCTGAAATTTTGATTGTACATATTCATAAGACAGTTGCTATGTAAGCACACAGATTCTCATGCATGTGCTTAGATTACTCAGATAAATTCGGCCATCGTCATCTGAGCACTGTCTTCTTTTTCTTCTTCTTTTGGCTGCTCCCGTTAGGGGTTGCAACAATGGATCATCTTCTTCCATATATTTCTGTCCTCTGCATCTTGTGCTGTTACACCCATCACCTGCATGTCCTCTCTCACCACATCCATAAACCTTCTCTTAGGCCTTCCATTTTTTCTCTTGCCTGGCAGCTCTATCCTTAGCATCCTTCTCCCAATATACTCAGCATCTCTCCTCTGCACATGTCCAAACCAACTCAATCTCGCCTCTCTGACTTTGTCTCCCAACCGTCCAAATTGATCTGACCCTCTAATGTACTCATTTCTAATCCTTTCCATCCTTGCACACCCAATGCAAATCAATCTTGGCATCTTTAACTTTGTTACCTCCAGCTCTGTCTCCTGCTTTCAGGTCTGCAACCCATATAACATAGCTGGTCTCACAACCATCCTGTAGACCTTCCCTTTCACTCTTGCTGATATGTCTGTCACAAATCACTCCTGACACTCTTCTCCACCCATTACACCCTGTTTGCACTCTATTTTTCATCACTCTTCCACAATCCCCATTACTCTGTACTGTTGATCCCAAGTATTTAAACTCATCCACCTTCGCCAACTCTACTCCTTGCATCCTCACCATTCCACTGACCTCCCTCTCATTTACACACATGTGTTCTGTCTTGTTCCTACTGACCTTCATTCCTCTCCTCTCCAGAGCATATCTCCATCTCTCCAGGGTCTCCTCAGACTGCTCCCTACTCTCTCTACAGATCACAATGTCATCAGCAAACATCATAGTCCACGGGGACTCCTGTCTAATGTTGTCTGTCAACCTGTCCATCACCATTGCAAATAAGAAAGGGCTCAGAGCTGATCCCTGATGTAATCCCACCTCCACCTTGAATGCATCCGTCACACCTACCACAGACCTTATATCGCATATCCTGTACAACTCTTACATACTTCTCTGCCACTCCCAACTTCCTCAAACAATACCACAACTCCTATCGAGGCACCCTGTCATATGCTTTCTCCAGGTCCATTAAGATGCAATGCAACTCCTTCTGGCTTTCTCTATACCTCTCCATCAACACCCTCAGAGCAAACACTGCATCTGTGGTGCCCTTTTTTGGCATGAAACCATACTGCTGCTCACTAATATCACCTCCCTTCTTAACCGAGCTGCCACTACTCTTTCCCATAATTTCATGCTGTGGCTCATCAATTTTATCCCCATGTAGTTACTATAGTCCTGCACATCCACCTTATTCTTAAATATCAGCACCAGCACACTTACTTGTTCACTCCTCAGGCATCCTCTCACTTTCCAAGATTCCATTAAACTATCTGCCATCTCTCCTAAACACCTCCATGCTTCCACAGGTATGTCATCTGGACCAACGGCTTTTCCATTCTTCATCCTCTTCATAGCTGTCCTTACTTCCTCCTTGCTAAATCCGTTGCACTTCCTGATTCACTGTCTCCACATCATCCAACATCTTCTCTCTCTCGTTCTCTTCATTTATCGGCCTCTCAGAGTATTCTTTCCATCTGCTCAACACACTCTCCTCGCTTGTGAGTATGTTTCCATCTTTATCCTTTATTACCCTAACCTGCTACACATCATTCCCAGCTCGGTCCCTCTGTCTAGCCAATCAGTACAGGTCCTTTTCTCCCTTCTTAGTGTCCAACCTCTCATACAACTCATCATACACCTTTTCTTTAGCCTTCGCCACCTGTCTCTTCACCTTGCACCTAATTTTCTTGTACTCTTGTCTACTTTCTGCATCTCTCTGACTATCCCACTTCTTCTTTGCCATCCTCTTCCTCTATATACTCTCCTGTACTTCTCCATTCCACCACCAGGTTTCCTTTTCCTCCTTCCTCTGTCCAGATGTCACACCAAGCACCCTTCTTGCTATCACCCTTACTATATCTGCTGTAGTTTCCCAAATGTCTGGTAATTCTTCACTACCACCCAGTGCCTGTCTCACTTCTCCTTAAACTCAACCTTGCAGTCCTTCTTTTTCAACTTCCACCATTTGATCCTTGGCTGTACCCTCACTCTCTTCCTCTTCTTGATCTCCAATGTCATCCTACAGACCACCATCCTATGCTGCTTAACTATACTTTTCCCTGCCACCACTTTGCAGTCTTCAATCTCTTTCAGATTGACTCTTCTGCATAGCATGTAATCTACCTGTGTGCATCTTCCTCCGCTCTTGTACATAACGCTATCTTCCTTCCTCTTCTTAAAATCACCACAGCCATGTCCATCCTTTTGGCAAAATCCACTATTCTCTGACCTTCTTCGTTCCTTTCCTTGACACCATACCTATCCATCACCTCCTCATCTCCTCTGTTCCCTTCACCAACATGTTCATTAAAATCTGCTGCAATCACCACTTTCTGTCCCTTGGGTACACTGTTCATCACTTCATCCAACTCACTCCAAAAATGTTCTTTCTCATTCATTGCATTCTCAACTTGCAGTGCATATGCACTAACAACATTCATCATTATACCTCCAATTTCCAGCTTCATAATCATTACTCTGTCTGACACTCTTTTAACCTCCAAAACACTCTTGACATACTGTTCCTTCAGAATAACCCCTACCCCATTTCTCCTCCTACCCACACTATGATAGAACAATTGGAATCCACCTCCTATCCACGTGGCCTTACTCCCCTTCCATTTAGTCTCTTGCACGCACAATATATCAGCCTTCCTTTTCTCCATCATATCTGCTAACTCTCTTCCCTTACCAGTCATACTGCCAACATTCAAAGTTCCTACCCTCAGCTCCATGCTCTTTATCTTCCTCCTCTCCTCCTGCCTCCGGACACGTCTCCCCCCTCTCCTTCTCCTTCTTATTCTTCTTCTTCGGCCAACAGTAGCCTAATTTCCGCCAGCACCCTGTTGGCTAACAGTACTGGTGGTGGTCATTGTTAACCCCAGGCTTGACCGATCCGGTATGGAAATTTGTATTGTTGTCCGCATATTGATTTGGCAAAATTTTATACCAGATACCCTTCCTGACGTAACCCTCCCCATTTATCCAGGCTTGGGACTGGCACGAAGAAACACACTGGTTTGTGTATACCCTGTGGCTAGGTTGTCTGAGCACTGTCTTATATTTCTAATTTTTGTATCACTAACAATGAGTGCTACTGTGAAAAACATTAAATTGAAGATAAATGTCGTGTTTTTAACAAGGAATGGACATTCAGGTATTTTTTTTACAAATGTTGAAAGTAATGCAGTGTGCCTAATATGCCAAGAAAGTGTTGCTGTTTTTAAGTAGTTCAATCCGGTTATATTTTCAAACTAAGCACAGTAAATTTGGAAGTAATTTATCAGAAAGTGAACTACAGCAAAAAGCTAATGACTTGTTAAGATGTTTATAACAATGACAAAATGTTTTTTGTAAAATAGACAACCATAAAAGAGGCTTCCACAAAGGCCGGTTTTGTACTTGCTTATAAAATTAGCAAACATAACAAAATGTTTCTGAAGGAGAATTTTGAAGGACTGTATGCTTGATGCTCTTGATATTGTCTGCCCAGAAGTCAAAACAAATATTGAAGCTATATCTTTGTCAAGGAGAATTACAGTATATCATATTGATGCCATTTCTCACAATCTGCCAGAATAGCTCCTTGAGGCTGACAAGTCATTTGCAGGGTAATCACTGGCGCTAGATGAGAGGTCTTACATACAAGACACCTCACAATTGCTTGTGTTTATCAGTGGAACTGATTATAATTTTGCAATTACTGAAGAGTTGCTATCAGTTTAAGGACACCACAACTGGCCAAGACGTGTATGAGTGTGTTGAAAACTGCTTGGATAGATCTGGCTTACTTTGGAATAAGTTGGCTTGCATTACAACAGATGGTGCACCTTCATTAATAGGAAATGAGTTGGCCTCTTAAAGCTGCTTAATGATTAAGTGAAATGGGTGCATCTCATACTGTAATTATCATTCCATTGCATTATTCACCAGGCAGGTTTTTGTACGTCTGTCTGGGATTTCAAACATGTGATTGATACTGTGGTGCATGCTATAAACTTAATCCGAGCCATGGGTCTAAATCACAGGCACTTAAGACGTTTGCTGGATGACATGGATTGCGAAAAGTCAGATGTGCTGTATCATAGCGTTGGTTAAGCCTTGGAAATGTTTTGAGAAGAATATGGAATCTGAGACAAGAAATTTTGCATTTTTTTGAAATGAAGGGCATTAGTTGTGAATTTTTAAATAACATGGATGTATGATTTAGCATTCACAGCTGATATTTTCAACAAGGTGAATGAAATGAAAATTAAATTACAAGGTAAGGCTGTTTATGCACTGTGGACACTAGAGGCGCTGTTGCCCAGTGGAATACCACCAGACAGACGTCCAGGACACACATTTAAAAGCACCAAGAATAATTTAAATATTTTTCTTAAATAAAGTGCACAAAGCACCACACACTCCACAATTCACAATTCAATAATCACAATCCTCCTCTCCACCCAGCAGCTCCATCACTCTACCACCCAACTCCGACTCTCCTTTCTGGGTTTCCCATAGTCCTTTTTATAGTACATGACCCGGAAGTACTCCTTTCTGTCTTCTGGGTCATTTCCACATCCGCAGTTGTCAAATAGCCCGGAAGTACTGTGGGCTTCCGTTCTTGTGCCTCCGAAGTACTTCTGGGTCATAGTGACAGTAGGAGTCCCCGGGTTGTTTGTGAGCTCCGACTGGCAGCACCCACAGCACCCAACAGGGCTACTGCCAGGATGCCCTGAGGGAATCCGGGGAACCATTGTCGTCCAGGGGAGCTGCCACCTAGCGTCCCGAGGGAGGCAGTGTCTCGAAAAGGCTGCTCTTCTCCCTTCTTCCCATTTTGGGATGTCCCGACTGAACCTCCGGCTGTCCATCACAGCACATAAATTGTCTGTAGAAATTAAATTATTTTAATTGAAACTAGTACTCTGGCAGAGGGGAACATTTTGTACAATGGGTGGTTTCCTTTTTTTTAGGCAAAAAAAAGCTAATGATAAATGTAAAAGCCAACAGATGAAGGGGCAATAGGCACTCTTTGATGAGATCAGGGTGATAAGTAAAAAGGCAAATTTCCTGATTAATTCTGTTACAGGTTACTGTGATGGCTGTCTACAGGATGTAGATATTTACTTGTCTGGCAAAAGAGTCCCCTGCTTTGAAGATCAGACTGCTTTGATTGGTATCTCATCAACATTCAATATTATGATACAGGACTTCCTGCTTCCTTTGAAAAATAACATGTTCTGAAGACATTGGCTTCTAAACAGCAGTGATATATGTACTGCTTGATAACTGACAACAATACTCTCTTTTTAACCAATGAAAATGTGTTTACACTTTCGATGAGCAAAGGAAATTAACATGTACCAATGTTTAACACTAGAATTACCAGAGCCTACGAAAAAACTTGTAGATCTGGCCACCTTAAATCTGTTTGCACCTATCCACCAGCTGTCCTCTAAATGTGTCGACAAAGACAAGCTGCAAGCAGTCGGCTATTCCATCCCCTCACCGACTTAGAACATGCACAAACTTCTCCCAGCTCATGCCTTGATTGATTATCTGGGAGTGTAGTGGAGTTTTAGAGTGGAAATAATAGATCGTTATTTGGAACACACGCATTTCATGTGTGTTCCGTTTCTACAGTAATCTGTGTAAACACATTTTTAAAACAGAAACATTTTTCATATTTTAGTAGTAAATGACAAAATGTAGGCATAAACTATATAATGTATGAAGCCTGAAGTCCAAAGATTAAATAAACACTTTCACAAAAGTTTCAAGGAAAAGATAACAGCTTCTGTGGTGTAGCGGTAAGAAAAAAAGCCGCGTTAGCATGCGACATTGACATGAATTTACTATGCCTGCCTCTGTGGTGCAACGGTATCAGCTGCTGACTGGGAATCAAAAGGTCATGAGTTTGATCCTACATGACTCTGTTTTGAGAAGTGAACTACTCTTATTCGTACTATTTTAGAATAAAAACATACATTTGATTCCAGTCTGTAACAGCTGGTGTAATTTATGATACATGTAAAGGTTAGTTTTTTTTTATTCTCTCAGCCGCATTCACGATGCCAACTCCCCAAACCCAGCAATCCCCCATCCACGCACCCTCCCCTCCCCCCTAACACATATGACACTACTGTTTTTTCACATTGACGCACTATAACAGAGGTAATCTGAAATCATGATGACGATTCTACATCGGATCAAGAATGCACTTTTGCCATCGCTGTACTTTGTATATGTATGTGGGAAGCTCTGCACTCGTGACTTTAAGCTGCAGGAAGTAAGTAAATAAATGAAGGTAAATAGGTAAATAGGTAACAAAGGATGGTGCATGTGCCCAAAACATTAACATTTATATGTTACTTACAAAAAAGCCAGTTCTAATGGTTTTTACCGACACAGGCAGGCTCAAAAAATACATGTGTAATGCCACAAAACGTACACACAGACACTTCAGTTTGCAAGCATTGGTACCAGAATGCAGTCACAAGTAGACTGCAGAGCTATAGCGTGTCTTTTTGTGAAAACAGCACAGAATGAAACTGAATAAAAAAAAAAACAAAGCTAACCTTTACAAGTATCATACATTTACACCGGCTGTTACAGACTGAAATCAAATGTATGTTTTTACTCTAAAATAGTAAGAATAAGAGCAGTTCACTTCTCAAAACGGAGTTGTGCGAGATCAAACTCATGACCGTATTTGATTCCCATTCAGCAGCTGATACCGTTACGCCACAGAGGCAGTCATAGTAAATGTGTGTCACACACTAACACGGCTTTTTTTTTTCTGCAGTTATATTTTTGAATAAAAGCGCACTTGTTCTGTTTAATTTGGACCTTTTGTGAAAGTGTTTCTTTGCTATTTGGACTTCAGGCTTCACACATTATACACTTCATGTCTACATTTTGTCAATTATTACTAAAACATGAAAAATGTTTCTGTTTTAACGATGTGTTTACTGTGCATAGATCGTTGTAGACATGAAACACAAAGGAAATGCAAGTGTTCCAAATAACGATGTAGTATTTATAAAAGGTGTCATTTTGCTTGACCTCTCACTCTATACAACTCTAAGCAACTGACACGCAGGTAAACAGACTTGAGCTGAGAAAACTGTGTGGGGTGAGGGGAGGTGATAGCAGGCTGCTTGCTGTTTGGTGCTTTACAGGACAAAGGACGCTGACGGAGAGTTGAGAAGCGATTTAAGGTGGGACGGATTTTTGAGTTTTTTTCGTAGGCTCTGGTAATTCTAGTGTTAATTAACTATGTTGATCTAAGTAGAGACTTAAACAGTTATATACTTCTGGGCAGTGGGTGGTGTTCGGATAGTGCAAAGAGAGAGGCTGTGAGCAGAAAAGACAGAGCGAGTCCAGAAGATGGTGTCAATGGGCAGACAGTGTAGGAAAGAGACGGCCAACAGAGAATGCTGTCAAGATCACTCGCAATGGGACTCGCTGGGACTCACAGGCAGACCAGTGTATGTGGCTGATAAAACAAAAGGAACACATACAGTGACACCCACCTCCAGAGAGGAAGACATAGTTTCACCAGAGAGATACTGGTCCTATGAGAAAGGGAAGACTCATGAGAAGACAGAGCGAAGCCAGTGGACAAGAAGGAGGACTTCTGTTGGGCATTAAGCATTCGGGAAATAGCGTGTCTCAGGGGTACAGTTGCAAGACTAATCGCTGTGTTAACACAGCGTGTAATTTGCACTTTCCAGCAGCAAAGGTTGTATCCTCTACTGTTATGCTTTAATGGACTTTAGAGTGTGGACTGTGTGGTTTTCTTTTTAAAAAGTTTTCACTCCTGATACTTTTAGATTCTTAAATACTTTTATCTTCTTTGTAGATTTTTATATCGTCTGGTGTAATACAAGTTACTGTTACTTTCCTGAAATTTCTGAAATCTTTCATTGTGTATTTACTCGCTGCCCAATTTTAACAAACCTGTGTGCTATTATCTTTAAATTTCCCAGACTCTTACTAAAACTGGATGGCGTAGTCAGATATTTTAACTGTGTTTAGGTTAGACTACCTGGCCAGGTCACCCTGAGTATGGAAGGACCAGGAGAGAGTGTATTTTTAAGACCATTTTTACCCCCGACCGACAGAGGGCAGGCCCCTTGTTTTCCAGCAGGGCCAATGCCTGGGGGGTGCATGGACATTTTCAGGGCCCTATTTGGCCACACCCTGAAGTACGGCCAAAAGGAGCTTGTCGGGCACTCCAGGTGCCCTATAAAAACGGGCCAGTCGCCAGAAGTTGACAGCCAGAGTCGGGAGGAAGAGAACAAAGCCTAAAGAGGAGTGTTTGGCGGAAGGACTGGAGACCAAAGGGACCGTGTTGTGCTCTGTGTCTTATTTGCTGTGGAAGGCAACACTGTGTAAACAAACCGCATGCTGTGTGGTAATTGATGTCATGCCTGTTTATGTCGGGGTCAGAGCGGCTGTACGTGCCCTGGGCTTCACACTGTATATGAGTGTGACCAGACACACATCACCCTCTTATCAGAACAACTGATTGAGCAAAACTTTGTGCATTTTCCCATTTACAGACACAGATTGTCAAACAAGGTGTTCTGGAAAATGCAGTCAGCAGGTATTTGCTTTAAAAGAATAGTTTTTAGGGTGGTTTGCTGATTTTAAATCTTTGGAAGGTCAATTCAATTTTGCTAAGTTACCCCTTTACTTTCAATATTGAAGCAGCATTGAATGATGTCCAGAAAGCAGACAATTCTTTGAAGGAGACTTTTAAGAATATGAAACTAACTGAATTTTATGCATCACTTAGTGCAGAAAAGTTTGGTAATTTGTGTTTGTGTTCTTTGCTTCTACCCATATTTTTCATGCATGAGCATCAACAAATCAATTGTTATTGTGGGCAATTGCATATATCCCATTAATGATTAACTGAATAACAGTTTGAGTAGATATTACAGTAAATAACATTCAGGCTAAGAAGCAACTTGAGTACATGACATATTTGCTTATGACATATTAAATTTTATTTGCTACTTTTTTTGTGTACCACAGTTATATAGTTATATCACTACTATATATATTTTTGTGTGAAAATGGCATTCATTATTTAGTATATTTAGATTTTTGTCACATGCAGTACACTAGAGACCTTAAAGATGGCCATGTGGCCCTCAGGGAGAAACATTTTTCCACCTATGATTTACAGGCTTTACTCCTCTCCTCATGCATGCAGAATCATACTAGGTTAATTTGGAGTGACCCAAAAATATGCACATTTTTTATTTTTATTTTTTATTGTTGGGGGAAAGAGAATGAGGGAGAAACCCATGCAGACATGGTAAGAATATAAAAACTCTACACTGAGATTGACCAGGCTATGACTTGAATGTGTAGATGACAGAGAGCATCAGCAATAATAATGCAATTTTACCACCATCCTCAAATTTTAGAATTAGTTTTAATTTGGTATCTAATATCTTTGAAATGTATTAATAGGTATTTGAGTGACCATTTGTTACTAATCTTAAGTGATTTCTTCACTATGAAATGAAATATCATTCTCCTTGAAATGAGAAACGAGGTGATAATATGGGCATTTATATCTCCCATTTATTTATTTCAGCTGAACTAAAAAGTCTTTTAAAAAGCAAAACGTGGTAATACTTTAGTTTATGTACTGCAAAAATACTCTATTACTCATTTACTCTTACGTAAATGAGAGTATGGTGTACTCATGTAACAGAAGCTTATTTTGGTCTGCACAACATTTATAAAACACCAGTAATGACGCACTGCACAATAACATGCAGTGAAAACACTTGACTTGGGCATTCATAGTTTTCATCCTCTTTCTCTGTACGTTTAGCATTCGTTTGCTCAGAGGTTGATGTGCTTTGCGCGTTAAAAACGATTAAGTTAGTGTTTGTATTGCAATTAGTAAATTTTCTTTAATTTTTCACTTAATCAGGCATTTAAGTCTTAAATCTGCCTCAAAAATGATTTAAGATATGAAGAGGTAGGGGAAGTGATGACGAAGGTGTTAGGGAATGAGAATGGTGCCCGTACACATGCGCCGCACAG
The DNA here is from genome assembly GCA_026402145.1 of Polypterus bichir lapradei. NCBI lineage: Eukaryota > Metazoa > Chordata > Cladistia > Polypteriformes > Polypteridae > Polypterus > Polypterus bichir. The sequence continues at coordinate 19,873,689 of JANRMT010062819.1, read as the reverse complement.
CTGCCCTGCTGGCCGCTGCCAAGAGTTGATTCTACAATAAAAATAAAAAGAGGAATAACCTTGGAGGTCAATTATCACCCTGAAAGCGGATAGCAGATGTCACGTAGTATATGTGTACCAAATTTCAGGTCAATAGTTCAAACGGTTTGCGAGCTACAGGTGATTTAAAATCCTGGACAGACAAATGAACAACCACATTAGCATATTATATATAAAGATCAGCAGACAGGTTATTCTTCTCTGCAGTGTGCCATATTGACAGGATTGTAATATTACTTGTTAATATGAAGGATTCACAGGTCTTATACTATAGATGGAATATTGAGAGAAATGTGTCTCAGTTAAGGCACCTCAGACCACTCCAGAGTGAATTTTTGTTCATTACTGATGCTCTGTAAGGGTTATGAAGACCCAAAGAAGGGTATGTTAAGGTCTCGTTACATAATAATAAATGAGTGATAGATGTATTTTTGTAGTACCTAAAATGTTACCCAAATGTCTTTCCCAACACATTGTAATTTATATTTACTACAGTATATATGCTATTGCTTGTTCAGATTGTGAGTCATTTCTTCTTAAACACCATCTTTCAGCACTGCAAACTTTTGCTTTACAAAGTAATTTAAAACAATACTTTAGCTTACAATAGGGTTAAATATTGGATGCAGTATAATAATTTTTATTAACACTGCAAAACAGTGGAAAATCTTGGATAACAAAAAAAGATGGTGCAGACACATGTGAGGAAGAAATAGAATTTACATTTTCAAACAGCAGAGAATACATACTGATATTTCTGGTAGGAATCTATTTTATCTGCTTATTTTTAAAATATTGTTAGAAATGGCCTTTTCCCATTGCTTTATAACTATTTTAAGCTTGGTATTGTATGTTAATTGGTTTTAAAACTACTTTAGGATAATCCTCTATATAACTTCATCTACTGATTGTAACAGTCTAATTCCTGCTACATAAATAAAAAGCGTAATTTACACATTTGCTGCAAAAGGTTTGTGATCTTAATCCTAGGAAAGTATTTTTTCTATTTTTGAACAGCAGTAAAAGAAGTGCTATGTTAGACATTAGAAATTTTACAGTTATTTTGTACCATTTTTTATAGTTATTGGAAGGTTTTCAAAGGCTGATAACCCTGAAAATTGTAAACGTTGAATGTTTTGATTTTGTTGATTACAGACTCTGCTGGAAGGAACTTCATTGTTGGTGGCTGCAAGCAATCAATTTTGCCATTCAATCAAATACCTTATTTTCACAGCTTGCCATAATCACTCTGGTTTTGAGAAAGAAATGTATTGTGCTTTTTCAGAAATTAGATATTTACCAGTGCATGATCAAAATGTACTAAAGATTTGAAGACACTTCTTAATTTTAACTTTGCATTGTTTAAATCAAATGCTTGGTGTTACGTCTATTACCTATTTTTAATTATTGTAGAGCACTTTAACAGAACATCAGGTTATGTCTGTGTAGTTAAATGTTCATAATATATGTTCATTTTACATTTCTGTTGAAATTTGTATTTTATGTTAGTGAACATGGTAACCACTTTAAATATAGGTACTGTAAAAATGCATCTATTTCTCATATACTGTTAAACTGTATAACATGACATGAATAAAGGCATTTTTCAGCAATAATCACACCTGCAGAGCATTAGAGAAGTATTTAAGCTCCTGTGAAATGTGGCCTACTAAAATAAAGTCACTTTTAGAAAGGTTGCAAGTGACTTAAGTGAGGCATATTTCTCTTGAAATTGCATACTTCAGTATAAGAAATTTTTATCAGCATATCACAGGCTCATAATATACTATGCTTTGCAAAGATAAATAACCACTTTACTGATGCTTTAAGCATAATTCACACCAAAGGAAGCCTTTGTTAAGGTTACATAATTTTAAATGAGTAGTAGATGCATTTTGCAGTACCTAAACTAAAGTTACTGTTAATATTTAAGACCGAGTGGCGTGATGATACCAGTTATCACTGTTTTTTCACAGTTACAGTGACTTGGCTTCAGTTCTCAACCTTGTCACCTTGTGGAATTTTGAAGTGTTTGCATGACCTTTATTCTGAGGATCATGGTTCCTTTCCACATTCAAAAGATATCCAAATACTAAATACATAAAAGAGACATCTTGGGAATGAGAAGATGCAGGTTGAGAAAACATGAACATTTGTGGTATAAATAAAAGATCACCATCAATCCATCCATTATCCAACCTGCTATATCCTAACTACAGGGTCACGGGGGTTTGCTGGAGCCAATCCCAGCCAACACAGGGCGCAAGGCAGGAAACAAACCCTGGGCAGAGAGCCAGCCCACTGCAGGGCACGCACACACACACCCACACACACCAAGCACAATTTAGAATCGCCAATGCACCTAACCTGCATGTCTTTGGACTGTGGGAGGAAACCGGAGTACCCGGAGGAAACCCACGCAGACACGGGGAGAACATGCGAACTCCACGCAGGGAGAACCTGGGAAGTGAACCCAGGTCTCCTAACTGCGAGGTAGCAGCGCTACCCACTGTTCAACTGTGCCGCCCTAAAAGATCAATATATTCCAAAAATGAACAAGTGGAAAATATAAATGAATTGGAAAATACAAACAGATCACTAACAATTCGAGACCCAATCAACTGGATATTTTAGCAAGAGAAAAAACTGTATAAACCATTAAAATAAAATGCAACTTGCATAATTAAAAACAATTATTACTTTGTTTTTGATTTTCATTTGGCTTAGACTACACTTCTGGTTTTGTATTTTTTTTTTGCTACAAGATGCAACAATACCCCATGTTAAAAACCCAGCAATGGCTCTGAGAATCTCTTGCCTAATTCCTAAAGAAAAATGTTTGCACATTTCTGCCACTCTGCATTTTAAAACACGTCCAAAGATTGCACACCTTCCCATCCAACTTGAATATGATACGTGTGAACACTTAAAAAATGCAGCTTAATGTATTAAGTGTTTCATGCAGACAAAAGGAAAATGAATGATACATTAAGGACTGACCCTCAGAAAGCAAACTCTGAATGAGAATTATAGGTTTATGTCAGGTAATATTTAGAAACTCTGAAAAAGACATCATATTTGTCAGTGCATATTTTATATGGTGTTGAGGGCTGCTACATGCACAGGAAGTGAGCACCTTCTCTGTGCTATCCCAGACTACAGAGAGTGATATACACATTTTGCAGCTTCCTTGTTTCTGTTTATTCCCCTTTCTAACGATGCAATAGTTGACTTCCTTTTGTCTAGCTGTTCATTCCATTTCCATTTCTGTGAAGGCAGAGACGTTTTTCTGTTTTGTTTGCGCAGTCAATGGACACACAGCCTGGGCGGCAGCTGCCCTACTCTTGTCTATGCAGCAAGTTTACCCACAGTCTACATGGATGGTGTCTCTCTGATTGGTGGTTTGTGCCCAACAATTAGCTTCCATGGATGGCCTGACCTTTCCTAGTATTAATAGATGCCCTAATTTATTGTATGAACTTCTGATTTTTACTTTCATTTCTTCCTTACTTAGATTCCTAATTTGTAGGAAGCCATTTTTAGTTACATTTGCTTGCTTTATTCTTGATCACAGTTTGTAATATATCTATATACTAACCTCTGCCTCACTTCTTAAAAAAAAAAACAAATGATCCAGCTGCCACAGTAAAAACAATGTTAATGAAATATTCCGGGTGAATCTCAGCAGTATGCTGCATTTATTTGCCTCACACCATGTATAGTTTCACTAATTTATTCATAAAATGTGTCTGTATAAATAAATAAAAATGTTAGAATCAGTCATAAATAATCAAAAATATAAGAAATTAAATATTACATATAAATAGACTAGAGATAAATAGAAAATGATGCAATTGCTGATTGGTTGGGATGTGGTTACCTGTGCAGAAACCACAAGAGCAAATACAGCTACTGCTAAGATTTCAGATTGACTGGTTAATAATAATAATAATAATTCTTTTCATTTATATAGCGCTTTTCTCACTACTCAAAGCACTCAGCAATTGCAGGTTAAGGGCCTTGCTCAAGGGCCCAACAGAGCAGAGTCCCTTTTGGCATTTACAGGATTCGAACTGGCAACCTTCCAATTGCCAGTGCAGATCCCTAGCCTCTGTGCTCTAACATGATGTAGCTATTATGACCAACATGACAAGTCCATAGAACTTTGTTTTAAAAATCTAGGGCACTTCGCACGCCAACCCCTGTTTGTTTTTCTGGATACACATTTTTAAGATTTTTTTTTCTTTGAATTGTTGCTATTTCATTAGTTTCACTTTTATTTCAGAACTTCTGTAAAAACAATGTGGCGAATCTTTTTAATGAGGTCAGTGAGACGTGTTTAACACTAGAATTACCAGAGCCTATGAAAAAACTCGTAAATCCGGCCCACCTTAAACCCGTTCGCACCTCTCCATCAGTGTCTTTGTCCTGTAAATGTGCCGATTAAGACAAGCAGCAAGCAGCCTGCTATTCCATCCCACACCGTCGCAGAACGTTCACTAAGTTCTCCCAGCTCGTGCCTTGTTTGATTATCTGGGAATGAGTGAACTGCTGGAGTTTTAGAGTGGAAATAATAGATCATCATTTGGAACACATGCATTCCATGTGTGTTCCGTTTCTGCAGTAATCTGTGTAAACACTTTGTTAAAACAGAAACTTTTTCATATTATCATTTGACATAATTCAGGATAGGTGTCTCTGTTTTCAATTTCAGCACAAACAAAACGATCTACATCATCAGCAGTTATTTTTTTTGCAAAGTAACCAATAAATGCATGTGAGGTAAACTCTGTTTTTGAATTTTTCTTGACTTAAACTTCAAAGCCTTACAATATTTACATACTTCTGGCATATCACCTGTGTCCATATATTCAATCTCTATTCGCCTTTTCGATATTTCTCCGAGTAATAATTTCTCTTTCTTTGCGCTAATGCAAAGTTTACTTTCTTTGTTTTGACACTGTCGTTTTTTTCTGCTTTCATATTCTGTATCTTGCTCTGCACGTGTAATGCCACGAAAAGTGCATGCAGACACTTCATTTCACAAACAAAACAAGTGCACTTTTATTCAAGACTACCTGTATAACCGAAGAAAAAAGAAAGCAAGTTACAGTAGGCGATTGATACGACAGCTTGCATGGTGCAATGCTAAGAAGTGCTGATTTTCATTCCGTGCTATATAAAATCATCACATTCAAATATTAACAGTTCCCACACACCCAAGGACCGTCCTTCCTACATTTACGACACGTGTACTTGTTGCAGTGCACACACCTCTCTGTGCTATGGTTCCTATTACACTGAATGAGCACCTGACACTGTACTTTCTTCCCTGGGGGAAGGTCCCGCATCAGAGAATTTCCAGTTCCTGCATAAATTCACACTCGATCTGACGCTGTTCGTTTTCAAATAATATTGCATTAGTGCGATTATATTTTCACATATACTGTCTCTTTCTTTCAGGTGTGTAATAGAAACCACAGCATAGAGAGAAGTGTGTACATTGCTTCTTATAGGAAAAGGCGATGGAAAAAGTGCACTTGAATAAAAGTGCACTTTTGTTATACTTTTACACCAACATATGTTCCTGTGTTTGAACGACACGGGCAGATGGGGACTGTCTGATTATTGCATATAGCGCCAAAGTTACTGCTCTTTACCATTCTCTCCTCTGCATGTCCTGGAGTACAAAAGAAACAGCATACAGCAACATGCGGGGACTGGCAGGAACACTCAATAAAACTGAATAAAAAGAAAATCAAGTGACAGTGAGATACGAAGGCGGCAGCTTCGCCAGCATTTGTGTGTCAGAACCGTGGGGGGGGGGTCGCATTAGTATGCATCGTGGTACACTGCAGAGCTATAGCGCGTCTTTAGTGAAAACAGCCGTGTCAGATGGGGTTGTATGGATTGATTCTGAACGCGACTGAGAGAATGGAAAGTGAATAAAAAAAAAAAAAAAGCTAACCTTTACAAGGATCATAAATTGCACCGGCTGTTACAGACTGAAATCAAATGTATGCTTTTACTCTAAAATAGTAAGACTAAGAGCAGTTTACTTCTCAAAACGGAGTGGTGCAGGATCGAACTCGTAACCTTTTGATTCCAAGGCGAGAACTGATTCTATTGCACTGCGGAGGTAGTTATAATAAACGGCCGTCAATGTCGCATGTTAAGGCGGCTTTTTGTTTCTGCAGTTATATTTTTGAATAAAAGCGCAATTGTGTTATATTTGAACCTTTTGTGAAAATGTTTCTTTGTTATTTGGACTTCAGGCTTCATACATTATATAGTTTATGCCTACATTTTGTCATCTACTACTAGAATATAAAAAACGTTTCTGTTTTAACAATATGTTTACACAGATTACTGTAGAAACGGAACAGACATGAAATGCGTGTGTTCCAAATAACGATCTATTATTTCCACTCTAAAACTTCACTTTACTCCCAGATACTCAATCAAGGCATGAGCTGAGAGAAGTTCGTGCACGTTCTAAATTGGTGGGGGGATGGAATAGCCGGCTGCTCCTAGCTTCTCTTTATCAGCACATTTAGAAGACAAAGGACGCTGGCGGAGAGGTGTGAAGGGATTTAAGAAGCAATTTAAGGTGGGACGGAATTACGAGTTTTTTCGTAGGCTCTGGTCATTCTAGTGTTAAGCTCAGCCTTCTGTGAAAAGACAATGGGAAAGCATGGGAGAAAATATAAGAATTTCAGGAAATATCAAGTGGAGGCAAAGGAAAAACATACTATTTCTCTATTTAAACCATGGTATAATCAACAAAAGGAAGTTGATCGAGTGACATAGCGTGTTGGAGAAACATGAAAGCTCATGTTCACAAAGTCGCACAGTGCCGGAAATAAAAAAGAACTTGTCAGAACTTGACATCAAAGTCGCCATGAAAAGGCAAGTCGTAGCCCACTGTCTGAGTGTCATATGAAAGCTTATTAGGGTACAGAGAAAAAAAAGGCACACAGTGGGAAAAAGCACAAAATGTCAACTTCAATCTCGAAATTTCCACTTTAATCATGTAGTTTATTTTGTCATTAAAGTAGATCATAAACTTCATCATAAAATCGTTTAATCAACCAGTTTCTCAAATCACATCGTAATTAAAGTAGCACATTAAATGCTTTGTTTTGTACGTGATCTTCTGTGTGCTCTATGTATGTGAATCACTACTTGCTTCTTAAACCGGCTCTCTTCCTCCAACTGGACACAGAATCCATGACATTCGTAATATTACAGCTCTCTGAATAACTAAAATACTGAGATGTATACATGATATCATTTTCATGATGACAGGAGTTAAAGCATGTTATTAAACATGGGTTTCACGGCGCAGTGATTGTGCTCGACCTTTGATGAAATTATTTATTGCAGCAGTACTCAGGGGTGGCTCTAGGCTTGTGGTGGCCCTGGGCAGAGAAAGAATTGGTGGCTCCTTCGCCCACCAATGTCAATATGGTATCTTATGCACGGTGGATGGCCACATCCAATGCGGACACTGCATAGCCACCTCGTGCTCATGACACAAGCGTTTAACTTTTGTCGAAATTTGCCGCTGCGTTTTTAGCTGTGTCGTTATTTTTTCTTTCTGTTTTATATTCAATATATATTGGCGTGGCCGCCCCTGCAGTCCTTGCTTTTCTTTCTCCAAGTAACCGATCGCCACACAGTCAGCTCTGTAATAGACGTTAAGCCATCTGTATGCTTAGAGCGCCGATTCTTCTGAAACGTTTAAGGAACATTGAAATATCTTCGTAGTACATGTTTAGTTATTCTATCATTCACGCTTGTCCAAGTTAAGAATATAGATTATTTAAATGAAGTTAAAGTTTTATCTGTATAATATAATAAACATATTTTGCTGCATTTCATCTTAAAAATGATATCGTCATCATATGTAAATACGCGCTTTATAAAGTGGCTCAGGTTGTGTAATATTATAACTGTAGTGCAAGTTTACAGTGGGGTGATTGTACTTACAGTATAAGTACAAACAGCTCTACAAGGAGCAATTGATTAAGTGCATTTAAATTTCTTGGGATGAAACAGTTTCTGAACCGCGAGGTCCGTACAGGAAAGGCTTTGAAACATTTTGCCGTGGCTTAGACAGCGTGTGCTTGATACTGTATACCGATAATTCTCTTTCCAATCAGCTGCTGCTGTGATTCCCCACTCAGATACAGTGATATAAATATTCCGAGTGGTGCAGTGAGAGTAATATGGAAAAAGATGATCCGCTGTGGCAACTCCTAACGGGAGCAGCTGAAAGAAGAAGAAGAAGGTGCAGTGAGAGTAACGACGCTAAAGCAGTTATGGTATTTGGAAACTATGGCTATTCCCTGGACCATTATATTGTTACAAGTTAATTACATTCAGATGCATTACACTAATAAACAATATGCAGTTAGTTTCAGTGTATTTATAAAGCTGCGTCAGGAAAATAAAAGAATAACCACACAGGAACAGTAGCACTGCTTTGACGCTGGGTGCTGCCAGTCTGTAAAACTGAGCGGTGAACTTGCGTACGACAAGGTATGAGGTACCGTGGAAAAGTGCGTGGCTTTACGCCAAGTGTAGGTTTTATACATCACAATTTGAACATGGAAAAGTTCTTATGCAACATTTCTGTGCGTACGCACCGTTTATACATGAAGCCCCTGGTCCAGTAATTAGTTTCGCTTTTTCGAGTAATAATTTCCATTTGTTTGCGCTACAGCGATCTTCACTTTCTTTTTATTATACTTTCTAATTTTCCTACTTTCATATTCTTTAACTTTCTCCACATGTGTATCACGTCGGTTTTTTTTTTGAGCCTTTCGAATTCCACTGCTTTCATAATCTCTAACCTGCTCTGCATGTGTATAGTGCCAACGTCCGGATTGGACGTGCTTTTTTTCAATTCCACTTGTTCCGGGCTGATAATTACTTATCATTACTTTCATAATCTCTAACATGCTCTGCATGTGTATAGCGCCAACGTCCGGATTGGACATGCTTTTTTTTCAATTCCACTTGTTCCGGGCTGATAATTACTTTCCTTATTTTCTGAATTTACACCTAGATTATTCTTTTTCTTTTTTGTCTCTCCAATGCTTTTGAGTCTCTTTTTTCTGTGCTGCTTTCTTCTTCGCTTAGTTGTCTATGTTTCATTTATAACGTATTGTCTTTACACACTTTATATGCCCTGAGAGCCCTGGATCTGTGTGTGCTCAAAGCCAAAACATGACTGAGTGTGTTGCTGCCCATGCTCTTATTTGGTTGTAAGTAGGGCGTGTCTTGCAAGAATCTCATGTTCTACGTCATCGTGAGACGGCCCTGGGTCAATCTCTTGGCACAAAGTCTCATGTTTAAGGTCCCCGCAAGATGCTCCATGGCCAATCTGTTTAGTCTCATGGGTCTTTTAAATGTCTTCCGTAATCTTAATGTGAAGATCACGTCTCGTCGCCCTACTGTTTCTCTCCAGGATTTTTTTTTATAATAGAGAGATAAGACCCACAAATTAAGGACTTTCTACAGGAGCAAAACAGTAGAAGAGTCAAAAGACAATAACAAGAATCACAAACTCAGAGTTCCTCACACAAATCTGATATCCTTTCCATAATGATAAATCAGTTTGAATTGATCCAAAGCTTTTGTAATGGCTGCATGATACCATCACAAGCCACACCCACATGAAATCCCGTGACTGGAGGAGGATATTCCACAAAGCACACTCATGAAATCAAGTCATAGCTGAGTAAGTCATGTGTGACTTATCCTCATCGTATGGCTGAATCTCACCTAGTTTCACTATAGCAATGTGTTTCTTGATCACCCATGCAAAATTGGCTGAAGCTACCTGAATGTCTTCTTGATATTTAAACAGTCCCAATAAATGAGAATATCTATCATGGCTCAGAAAGACAAACAGGAGAGTGAAACAATAGTGAGTGCAGATGGAATAGTAGGGAAAAGTAAAGGACTCAAGTCACAGACCATCATGTGGTTTGTAGTTTTATTTAATTGACTTAAACTTGAAAAAGAAAAAAAAATAGAACATAATGCTCTGACCTTATTGGTATCTGAGCAAGAAGCAATACCTGAGTATGCCAATGCTACAAATCTATAGATTAAATGCCTAAGTACATTATGATTCTGAATCTTTGCATTGCATAATTGCATTTTATCTGCATTATTCAAATTTTAAATTTTCTTTTAAACTGGTTAGTTTGATTGTAATCTTACTAATTTGTGAAAGCCATATTTAAAGTACTGTTGACTTTGTGTGTTCAGTAACAGTGTGAATGGTGTTGTCACACACGCACACACTTGGGAGGCAGTCGAAGGGCTTAACTGGGAGTGAGACACAGAGAGTGGAATTGTTAAATAGTGCGAATACATTTTCTCCCTCTTCCATAGACCAGCAGAAGAAAAGTCTGCCTAAGACTCCACCTACTTCTGCTTCTTCAATACACCCTCCTACGAAATCTCACTTCCCACTGTGATCCCACCCCTTCGTGTCTCCTTTCTATATAACCAGAAGTTTTAATCCTTTTGTTCAGTCTTGTTGTGACTCAGTCCTGAATGACTACTTTGTTTTGCTGTTTGCACAGTATATGGGTTGGACTCCCCAAATCTTTATATTTGTTCTTTGTGCTTTTTTCACAGTGTGAAACATACTTGAAAAAAGATGAAAGAGAATTACAAGAACATACTACACCATGACTAAAATATACACTTACATGTAAACATATTTCTGCTTTTAGTGAGTCTACCAGTGATGTGAGGCCCCTAACATCTAAATCACCAAAATAGCATAATAAAACTGAACATACTCAACAGTGTAATTAAAAAAAAAAAACTTCTTGACTGTGTGGATGCCATAATTGCCAGAAATCTCCACAAAAATATTAAAGAGCCACTTTAATGCAAGCCATATTTTGCCCACCCCTCCTTACATCAAGATGCTTTGTCACAATTCTCTGCATCGCCGGTACTGTACTGAAGCAAAGAAGCACAAACAGATGCAAACCATTTGCGCAATGGTCAAATACTTGCTGTGGTGAGTTGACTTGACAAAATATAGCTTAATTTAATGACAAGTAATGTTGTTTTATTTTTCATAGCGATAGCTAATAGGAAAAGCAAAAGGGTCTGGGTGATGTCTGGGTTGTCCGCAACCTTGGTATCTCCTTGGCAAAATCACAAACAATTCATAATATCCTCATATACATTTGTAATGATAGTGACTTCTGATTATTAGTTTATCAGGCACATACTGTAGACAAAACACACACAAGAGTAAGACAACTACTGCTGTCTCTCATGCACATACACTTACTCACACAAGGACAATTTATAAACACCCATTAACCTAACACAGATATGTGTTGTGATGTACAGGAGAAACCAGACTGCCAGGAGCAAAACCAATGGAGTCATTAAGTGGCATAGGATTCAAACCCAATATTGTGGAGCTGTGCATTTGCGCTACAAATCATTGACCCTTTATTCCTCCCAATAAATCAAACATTATGTATGTACTGAAAACCAAAAACTTAAAACAAATGTGAAGTATTGCTTAGAATACATTAAGAAGCCATTTGTAGTAAGAGGTCAAGGACATTAACATTTTTTGGCTTGTAGGAAGGTTTTTTTTCATCGTTGAACATAAGAGATTTGACAAACAAGAGAAGACAATTCAGTTCATCAAGCCCATTTGTTTAGCTGTTAGCTAAGCTGTCCTAATATCTCATCCAGATTCTTCTTAAAGGTTGTAAAGGTTTCATCTTTGGCTTGTAGGAAGGCTCTTTCATATTTGTACTATAGGTTGAAATCTTCAAAGATAGAACAATATACATCTGTGGAACATTACATAATATTCTCAAACCTTCTGAATTCAGTTTATGGTCAACAGGGGACCAGAGCTTATCTGAGCAATACTGAATGGCAGGTTTGAGCACCAGTCTATCACAGGTCCCTCTTGCACATGCACAGACAATTAAAGTAGGACAAATTGCAAGAATATTGAAGTACCCAGAGGACAAGGGCTTACAGACACAAGGAGAGTGGGCCGACCCCACACAATCACAGTCTACACTGGGATGTCACTCCAGGATGCTGGGTATGTGAGAAGGCAACAGCAACCACTTTACTACCATCATAGCAAATATTAAAATTAACAATAATACTATGAAAAAGAAACTAAAACCAATGTTTTTAAACACAAACAGAATTAATCATTTCAAAAAGAAATACAGAAAATGAATAAAATCTCATGTTTGATGATTTCATCACAAAATAGACACAATTGTTTAAGGTTGTTTGTTGGTACTTACAATAGATTTAATAATATTGTAAGAAAAAGACCAACTAGTACAAGCAGACCTTCAAACAAAGATAATAAACATTTTAAACACAGAAATATAAACTGACTGTGCAAACAGATGTATCACAACAGACTTTTGTTTCCTGTAATTAAATTCACATCACACTGATAGTTAGTGTGACCTTTTCCTTAAGAAAGGACTTGCAATTAGTTTGGCATTTATCATGGATAAAACACTGACAGTGGCTTCCTCTCCTAATTAATCCCTTTCTGAGGTATGTTAGCAAACATACGTTTAAAGCATTACATATTTTGGATTTCTCTGTTTGTATCACATAAGAGGATAATATATTCCTTAACCTGAACTGTAGGGACTTTTGCAGCAATGCCTGGCATCACTGTCTTCTAATTAATCAGCAAATTATGAACTATTGGTAGTACAGTATATCGTATCAATCAGTGTCTAATTATACTGAGGCACGCTGCATCAACTGAATGTGTCTGATTATTTTAAATTGGTTATGCAGTGTTGCACATATTATATAATACACTACATGAATACTGGGTGCTTTGCATTATTTTATATTTTGCTCTTACTGATGCTTATTTCAAATTATGCTTTACTTGGGCATGATACTTGTTGATGCAGTGATGATTAGATATACATTATAGTTATTTGTCTCTTTTTACTTCCCTGCCAATAAAAACAGTCAGCCTCCTCATCTAAAAAGTAGTCAGATGGCATTAATATATTATTTGGATGTAATGTTAAATAAGATCTGCTTCAGACATATAAGAGAGTTTTAACAAATTAATGAAATACTCTTGGTAATTCTTTCCAAGGTTCTGAGTTGCAACTGAGGATTATGAATAATGTCATGAAGGTTTGCTTTTCTGCACAACTTTCATTTACTGGTGTTCAACTGAAATAAAACATTTTAGAGAACTGCATTCTGTCTTTTTGATAGATCTGTTATGTTACCTGCCCACATAATTTAAAAATAATCATTTCCAGGAAGGCAACATTCCAGCATCTAATGAGACCAACAGGGGAGATGCATAGTCATTGGTACTCAGTCTTTGAACCTGGACAATGCGAATTGCCCGCAATTTAGAAAAAAAATCCTTGCAAAAATATTGATGTGTGTAGATGCAGCTGGACTGGCTTGTTGCGACATCTTATACACAGCTTTGCCAAGTTTCATACCTTAGGCTGATTATAACGGGAAATGGAAAAACAAGAAGCAATTACAATCACAAATAAAGGTCTACTTATGAAAGTGAGCAATGATGAAATGGTGCAGTAGTAGACTGAGCTGAGCTTGCTCTGTAGATATATGACTTTATTTTTATATTATACTGTTCTATATATAGGAAATTAAATGAATGGCACTACAAGTCAAAATCTGGTTGCATGCAGTTGACTTACAGTTTTTAAGTAAAGTGATCACCCTATGTATTTCTCAGATGTATTCTGAGCCTACAGACTTAGTAGTTTAAAGTATAGAAAGAAGTCCAAACTATGCAAAATGTGTTTAATGTGAAACATGGGATGAGAGGGTGGAATGGTGGGACAGTGGTTAGTGTTGCAGCCTCAGAGATCCAGCATCATTGTCAATGTGGAGTTTGCATGTTCTCCTTGAGTCTGATTTGGTTTCCCACCCATACCCCTACAGACATGTGTGTTTGCTTAATTGTTGATTTCAAGCTGGACCCGTGTGTTTGGATAAGCCCTGTGATGAACTAGCATCCTGTCCAGGGCTGATTGTTTTCTGTTATGATATATGATAGTTAGAATTGGCAGTTTATAAATTGGGATTGATAGGCTTAGATCAGAACATTGGAAATTGAATTTTATTTAGATGCACAATAACTTCTGCTGTAATGTATATAAGAATTAAATATCTAGTTGTTCCATGAGTGTAATTCATTAAAACGTGTTACTTGTTTCATAAAATGTTGAAAGGGAATAGTATTCAGACAGAGGAAATTATGTATAAAATGAAAATCTCATCTGACCACGGTGTTGAGTTATTCTCAAAATAATTACTGTGCTCAAAATAATTACCGACATTTAGAACAAATTGCTACAATAAATTAAACATCGACAACAATAATAATGCCATTAATTTTTTCTCATTTTGATTTGCAGTAAGGACTCTAAATTATTCTCTTTTATTAAATTATTACATTTTTTCATTGTGGAGAACCACAGCACAGGGTGCAAAACAGGAACCAGGTCTGAGAGGGGAAACCTCAAGTAGACATTGCCCACGAGGCCAGTGTAAACTAAACAGTTCACCTAACATACATGCCCCAGGCATATGGAAACAAAAACTGAGTAGCCAGAGAAAGACAAATGCCAACACAGAAAGAATGTGCAAATTACATGAGGAGTGACCAGGCTGGGATTTACGATCAACAGAGCTAATCACGGTACTGCCCCATACACTTTTGTTCTAGATAAAAAGTAAACCACTGAATAAAATTACCTTGCAAAATTAGTCACATTTTAGAATTCCAAATTCAGATTATGCACACAAAAGGGTTTATTTATGGATTTTCAAGTTTGCCCATCACAGTGGCTTACACATTGTGTGTTCTGATCTTTGGAAGGAACTACCGAGTGATCACCAAACCTAAGCAGACACAGCTAAGACATTAGTAATGAAGATGAACGTTTATTGTAAAACAATACAACATTGAAAAACAATAAATGCATAAGGACCAGGTAACACACAAGGAGCAGGAACACAATACAAAATAATAAAATAAAATAATAAATCTATGGCCTTTCTGTGCCTACTTGTACTGACTTAGTAAGAGACACTAAAATACTTTTTTCATGAAAGGCTCAGGAGATGAGATTTAGTCAAAATTTCAAGCCAATGTCATCACTAAAAGTCTAATTTCTTTCTTCAAGTTTAAAAAAATAATCAAAAATCAAAGACTTTGCCAAAAAGAAAATTTGATAAACAAGAAAAGTTCTTGTCACAAGAATAATGCCAAAACTGTTTTTATCCTAATCTTGGTTACCTCTGGAAGTCACTCAAATTATATGCCTTGCACATTCCCAGAACATTTTGAGGAAATTTCTATAGTAATCAATAATGCTAACGTCTCAAAAAATTGGTGGTTGTAACTAAACAAAATGGCATCTATGCATAAAAATGAAACTACTGAAAATTTTCAACAATTCTTTTAGATGAAAACAAAAGCTGGAATTGAAGTATCTAGCCTCTGTAACGTGGATGGTTCATTTTACCTGCAGAAGCACTCTGTTTATCTCCTGTTATGTAATTGAAGGCCCTAAATCATGAAAGTCCTCAACAGTTCCAAAAATGGCCAGTAGAGCAGGAAACACCATCAAAAAAACACTGACTAGTAACACAGAGGTCTATGTAGATACTTTATAAATAAAATGATTTATTAGTACAAAAAAAGCTTCATGGAGCACAAAAGGCAAAAGGAGTTGCCTGTAATGAAGACAATCTAATAGCAAATATAGTAATCCAATTGTGAAGTAAAAAAAAATCAAAATCAAACAAACAAAACAAAAACAGAGCAGAAGATGAGAAATCTAGTAATCATGATAACACACACAGCAGACACTCACTGACTCCCTAGCATATTAAATAAACCACCAGGAACTGTGGGAAACCCTATGCCTTTATAGAGCAGAGGGGAGTCCTTAATGGTGATTTGCAGGTTGTCCCTCCACTTGAGGAATCACCTGGAAAACACAAGCGACATAATAATGGCTTAGAGACAACATCAAAAACAAAGAATAAGGCAGATATTTAACAAAAGTAACATTGATATAAATGAAATCATCAAAAATGAACAAAATTGACCTAAAAGAAGAGTTTGAACTCCAGCCAGGGGGGAATCCTGTATGGAACATAACACCTCCTTCTTCATTTCCTGTCACCAAAATTGTCTTAGAAATTGTCAATATAAATTGTCTTTTCTATTGTTAAAGAGGCAGGTGATGTTACAGGAGCCCGAATGACATAAACAGCGGTACCCTGTTGCTGCCACCTAACATCCTGGGTAACGAATAACATCTTGTGCTAAATCCCTGTCTGTATTTCATTTGGCATTCATTATCCTCCCTTCTGGGATGCCACCTATTCATTAAAATTGAGGCCCTGACCTTAACTGTGTGTTATATGTAGCTTAATTATGACTTCACCATAAGAGCCTATAAAAATATTGACGTTTTAAAACTTCAAAACATTTTCTGTTCCATGATTTTCATTTAATTTTATTTTGAGGTCACACTTTCACAATTCTGCTTGTAAACTGTAATAAAAACTGTGGCATTTTAAAATAAACGGATCATTTCTTAATATCTGTTATTATTTGGATTTCCTTACTAATTCTATGATAGTATGATATTATGAGATAATATGCATATACTATAAATAAAAAATAAATATATGAAGGCAGATGCAGGGCCTCTTCCATTTCATTGTGACTAAGCGGCTTTCATTATGTACTATTAACTGCACAGATATTAAAATCACTGGATATTACTTTGTGTTTAGTTTGTCTCAGTGTAGTTTTATGTCCACTCTGTCTTTTAGACTTAATTATAAATGTTGTTAGTGGTAAGAGTCTTGTCCAGGAAATTACAGTGAGTACACATGATAGTAACTGGTAGTTATTAAATTTTCCAGGAATAGTTTTTCTTAAACTGCCAGGAATTTTTTTTTTCTTTTCCAAAAATGCTTGCACACTGCTCATTGAAAACCACTGCTTATTATCATTGAAGGCCTAGTATATTTAAAACATGATTAAATTAAAATGTCATGATGAAGCAGGTATTGCTGCTGCCTCACATCTCCAGAGTTTGATTCCCAGCACAAGTCTTTGTATGCTGTACCTTTTTTTGGATGGACTTTTTCCAGATCTCCATTTTCCTCTCACATGTCAAAGATGCGTGGATTAGATTTATTTGTGTCGCCAAAGGGAGTATAGACCAGTGTTCCATCTACCGTTTGCTTTTACCATGTGTACAATGTTTCTATAATGTTATGCTTTTTTGTGGCTGCATTGCCATAAGGGAATTGGCCATTGCAGGGGACACAGTTTCTGGATGTCACTTGTTGTTGGGATGTCACTTATGACACAGACCACAGTATGTCAATCAATGTCCAAGGCTGCAAATAAATTCTTACAAAATTCAGAAGTGTGTTAGTGACTTTTTTGTGTTTTGACTTCTTTTAATGGTTCCTTTGACAAAAATGTCTGATTAGCATTTTGGTAAACTAGTCAAAAAGTTCTGGTTTTGACCTTTGCATGACTTTTTGATTAATGTTATTCTCCGGATTCCTGTTCCTTGCCCTTTCTTTTGCAGAGTAGATAGGCTCCAGCTCTCTATGCCAATATAGTGGAATATTAAAGTTTATAAAATAGATGGATGGATAGGTGTAGACCAGGGGTTTCCAACATGTTGCTCGTGAGCTACCGGTAGCTTGCAACCCCTTTCCAAGTAGCTCACCAAAGGGTAAATTTCAAAACTTGATTAGTCAAATTAGGGGTGGGCGATCTTTCCAAAAAAATCATATCACGATCCTTTTAACACAAAATCACAGTCCACAATCTGAATTGCAATCTGTCTTTTCAATGTGGCATACACTTAAGAGAATATCCAGTCTCAAACTCATCAAGACCTAAGTAACACTTTATTTTAAATATCAAAGTTAAATTCAATTGTTCTCTTGTTCGCTAGCTAAGCGGGGGTAAGGAACATGCCCCGAAGCTGGCGAGCGAGTGAGGAAGGCCCCTCTCCTCAGCCCGCTGCGTGTTTTTTGGATCCACGCAAATAAATTGGTACCGCAAGTGAACACATAGCGAAATGAGATAAGTCGCAAAATCAACCGGAATGTTCTAGCAAATTATAGAAAAAAACAACCTAAATACGTTAAGTAGTCCTACCCTGAAAAGCAGACAGACATAAAGACAGACAGACATTGGACTTTATATATTATATATTAGTAAACCTTCAAAATAATGTGCAGTTAAAGTCTCAACAGCATTTTCAGCATTTCTGGAGCTTTGTTGAGACAGATAACTATAAGAATCTTCACCAAGCAGCTCTGAAAATGCTTTGTTTGGGTCTACATACCTCTGTGAGTCTGCCTTTTCTGACATGAATGTCATGAAATCAAAGTTCAGAACAAGACTGATGAACATTTAAATGACTCCATAAGAGTGAACCTAAGTGGATACACTCCACCATACACCTCTCTTGTTGACTCCATGCAGTGCCAGTCATCTGACCAACTAAAAAACACATCACACATGCAACTGGACATGTGAATACTCTTGTGAAGTGAAACAGTGACATGTAACAAAATGACAAATGAATAAGTAACATCTGTGTATTTGTAATTGCATTGTTTTGTTTTGACAGCATTCATGTTTTAATTCAATAGTGTGAGATACATACAGACATACAAAATGCACTTGCAGGTGAACTAAATATTTTTTGTGATGTTTTAATGCAAAATGTAAGTTGTGGACACCAACGTTTTGTAAATATTCAGGCAAAACAAGCTTATTCAGTTTGTTTGGGTTGAAAAAAGCTATGAGAATAAACGTTAGAAAACATGAGTAGCTCTCGGCCATTTTCATTTTGTAAAAGTAGCTCTCAGGGGCAGACCCCTGGTGTAGACCAATTCACAACTTATTTAATCAAAATATGTATTTGTAAACCCTGTTACTGCATAATATAGTAATTCACTTGATTTTCTGAACCTACTTTTACTAGCTGTAGACACCGTAAACCAGATCCAAATTAGTCTTGGGTCACACATCAGCACAACAAACACAATAAGGCAGCAGAAAATGCATGTTTCACTTGTATGCAAATCCATTTGGAAACCTTCTAAAATGGCCCACTACATCAGATGTTCTTTTTTTTTAAATAATTTGGGAACTCCTTCTCTCATTAACCCTATTTAAATATATTGAAAATATGAACAATTAAAGTATGTGAAATTGCATTTCTTGCAGTCATATAAATAATGCATTCTTACCAAATCAGTCATATATTTTCTTTTTGAATGCACTGCATTTTTTATTTTTTAATTGAGTTAAAAGTCTTACATTCAGATGCATAAAACGTAATATCAATTAGCTTTCAGCCTGCTCTTCATAGGGACATATATAGCTGTCAAGGTAGCTAATGCAGTGTTATGTTGTTTCTGATGATCAATCACTTTGTTTTCCCCTTGTAAGCAACATGCTGTACTTTTTTCATGCTGAGTTTGTTGCTTCATGCTTGTGATAATAATGGATAAAACTAAAAGAGAAAATGGTTTAGAAAAATACGTAAAATGAATAAAATCATATTAATATTGATTAATAAAGCACACTTCACACTGCTTTGTCACCATAAACAGTAACAGAAGATTTATTTTATAAGTCAATTATATATAAAAGACATGAGACGTTGACAAATGAGAGGAAACCCTATAGTCAATGAAGTTCATTTCTTTGACTAATACATGTTATGTTGATATTTCACTCAGATACTTTTTAAAAGTTGGTAGGGTTTTGGCTTCAGTTAAGTCAAATGCTGCATATTGCAAATCACAGGGAAATATAGAAACTGTTGGTGGAACCCCTAATTGTTGAGATTATGAATAACGACTATGCTATAATAAACATTCAAAATTTATAGCCATCAAAGCGGGACAGCATATACAGTATAAATAGTCTCCAAATCCATAGATGGAATCAGTCTGAAACTGTCCTGCTTTATAATGTCTACACCTCTACAGAAAAAAGTTATCTGAGAATTTTGGCTTCATCAAAAAATAAGCCTGCCACCGTCTGTTAAATGTTTACATTATTGTGCATTATGTGAGCAATGCAGCTTTTAGCTGATAATGTTTTAACTGCTGAGAATAAATACCCAGATTCCACAGTTATTATCTTAGATGACTTTAAGAATTCTATCTTAGTATCTGAACTTCCCTAATTCAAACAGTTGTCGAGGTGTGCAACTAGAAAGGAGAACACTGTGGACCACTGGTACAGCACTATTTCTGATTTTTACCATGTCACTCCACAATCTGTTTTGGGCAACTCTGACCATGCCACAGTATTTCTTGTCCTTTCGCATAGACAGAAAAAAAAAAAACAGCACTGCATAATTGGACTAGTGAAGCTGTTGAAAGGCTACAGCATGGACTGGATTCTTGTCTCTGGAAAGTATTTAGAGTTGGTAGTGATTGATTAGATGGGTATACACACACAAAAAATTAGTATTCCAGCTAAAAGAATTATTAAATACAATGATAATGTTTTTTGAAACTTTTAAAGAGGTTATGAAAAACTGAAAAGGAAGCTTACAAAAATGGAGACAAAGCTGCTTATAAAGAGGCTAAATTTCAACTAGACAAGGCTATTAAAGATGCTGGAGGCAAATATAACGCCAAGCTGGATCACAATTTCCCCACAAATGATTGTCTCTCTGTTTGTCTGTCTATCTGCTTTAAAAGTGATCACTGATTACAAATGCCCTCCCCTCTCTGCATTTCTGACTATGCCATTTGTTTGCTTTTCGGAGACAGGAATGTCCTTCAGTAAAGCTCATAGTCCAGCCAACAGTTCCCATTCCACACTGTTCTGATCAGGTAGCATTGTTCTGATCAGGTAGCACCTGCATATATACAGAAATGGTCATAGAGTCTTTGGCTTAATGCAGAGTCCATGCCCGTCTCAAAGAATTCTCAATTATCTCTGTACCAAAGGACCAAAATAATTACAAGTCTAAATGATTACAGACCAGTGGAGCTGACCTCTGTAATAATGAAGACATTTGAACGTTTGATTCTTCAGGATCTCAGATCTGTCACAAATTCTGTCCTTGACCCAATATAGTTTGCATACTGTGCAAACAGGGCACTTGAGGCTTTTCACTACATCCTGCATCATTTAGACTTTCCAGCTGCTTATGCCAGAAACTTATTTGAGAATTTCAGTTCTCTATTTAATACAATCATACCAGAGCATCTGCATAGCAAATTTCTCAGTATGAATATGGACTATACCACATGTCTCCGGATCTCGGATTTTCTAAAGAATAGACATCAGACAGTGAAAATATATATCAGTAATGGCCCCTGCCCTGAACAGAGAGGTGTTATGCTTCTACTTCTTTTCTCCCTCTACACCAATGACTGTACCTCCATTGACCCATCTGTTAAACTGCTAAAGTTTGCCAAAGACACCATCCTGATCAACCTAATCCCAGACAACGGTGGGATGCCATATTGGAGAGAGATGCTTTAGCTGACCAGTTGGTGTAACATGTTTATTAGTTGTTTTTTTTCTGTCTATATTACTTTAAGTCTTTACTTGATATTTTCCTGGATGGGAGTGCAATTCCACTTTACTGTATTGTTTTATATATGTGTGTTTTGTGCAAGTTTTTTTCATTTCTACTGTATATAATTTTGAGATGGTGTCATGGAGTGTGCAATGTGTTTATTTAATTGTAGTTACCTTATGTGTATGGGTGTAACTCCAACAGAAATTCCTAGCAACTATGTTGCCTGGCAATAAAGTTCAAAGTTCAAGATTAATTTCAGTTCTGTTATTCTTGACAAAAATGTTCATGGTGTCTTTACTTAAATCCTGGTATTTCAGTGGTAGAGCTACTGTATTTCATGAAAGGATAGTTCTTGTTTCAGAAGTTTCCTGAGGTACAAAAAAATTAAAATTCAATAACAATGAAAAAGGATGTGAAGAAGTGTTTCCTGGTTTGCATTTTTAAGTCACTTCTCCTTTAAATATGGCTTCACTATTTACCTTCCAAATTTGATTAACTTTACTAATGTGTTTAAAATGTTGAAAATCTTGATTAGAACTCCACATAGTCTTGCCATTTCACCAATGTGTGGACATTTTTCCGCTTTACTTTACAGTGTATTATTTTCTTAGCAGAGTAGCAACTAGAATTGCAAACAATACTTTTACATGCATGGTAGATTTTGAGCATAATATCCCTTACTTTATATTCCAGAGTTTACACCTGAGATGCCTCAGTTCACGTGTCCTGAATTTTAAAAATTGTATAATATATGTCCCTTGCTTCATTGCTGCAGCTTGGAAGACTTTGCACTCTTCATGTTTTTGCACATAATCCCTTGCTGGCTGTACATCAGTGTATGAGGTTTAATACGTACATCCATCAATTCTAAAATCTGCTTGATCTAATTCCAAATAACAAGTGCCTGGAGCCTGTCATGGCAGTTAACCACACTTGCAGGACAAACACATGCATATGCAAAAATTCACTCACACTGGAGCCAGTTTACAGTTGCCAGTTTGCCTAACCCATTTGTCGTCGGGGATGCAGGATTAAGACAAAAGTACCCTAAGGAAAATTCACACGGATATTGGTAGAACATGCAAACTCAATATCAGATGGGAGATATGAAAACAGGATGCAGGATCTCTGAGGCAACAGAGTTTACTATTGCACTATTATGTCACCCTTTTTCAGGTTATTTACATGGGTTAGAAATAATACATAGAGGTTTACAATTATTTATGTAACCTCTGTCTCAGGTTGCCCTCTGTGTTGTGGTTTATGTGCAGACAGAGGTAGAAAAAGGGCTTCATCCAAAACATCTGTAATTCTTTATTTTGCTACAATTCAAAGCATATGTAGGGTCCCATCACCTGCATGCCCTGTAATGCAAGTCACATTTAAATATTAAAACAATAATTATCATTAACAAATGAAATGCTATAAGCAGCCAATAGAAAAACCTTCACCTTACAGCAGCCATTACAGAACTGAGTGCGGGCCCAGATGCATGTGCCCCTTTTCCCTTACAGAATATACCATTTACATGACAGGGGTTTTGATGATGTTAACTACCTCCCAGCCAGAGGTAGGAAGAGTAGCCAAAAATTGTACTCAAGTAAGAGTAGCATTACTTCAAAATAATATTACTCAAGCAGAAGTAAAAAGTAGTTATCCAAAAAATTACTCAAGTAAGAGTAAAAGGTATTAGGTGAAAAGACTACTTAAGTACTAGGTAACTGTTTGATCATAATAAATTATTTATTTTTTAGAAATGTTATAATAAGACAGACAAAAATATAAAATAATGTGTAAATTCTGCTATTTCCAAATAATAAAATAAAAAATGAGTAAAAATAAATAACATCTTTACAAAATAATCATGCACAAATAACACAAAGTTCCAAATCTCAGTTTTTCACAACAAAGCTTTTGAAGCCAATACCTACAGTAGGTAACATGTATGTTTGAACAGTGTAAACTACTTACAGTGACAAGATATACTGTACACTGACAGTATAATACTGCCCTACAAATAGCACAGCTGATAGAAAATAACATTAGAACAAGGCAGCTTGTGAACATACAAGAAGTCTCACTTTACCTTGACTGCAGGAGTTGGCTCTCAAGGTGCTTGCAGTTAAACTGTGACCGTTTACCAATGAACAGGTGCCCTGCATGACTAAAAAGTCTCACAGGCTGCAGTGTAAGTGAAACATGCTTTTTATATGAGGCCAGGGGTGTTCATCCTCATCCTCTTCAGTTTTAGCATTGGAGATAGTTGCCTCTGCCATTTTTCATGTATTCTTTCTTTGCCTGTCCACTGTCTGTGACAAGTTTGTGCCGCTATGCCATTACAGTTTATGTGTGGTCATGTGACTGCGTGGCTATTGGTGAAACGAAGTCATGTGATTATTATTGCCAAGTCTGATTGGTGAAACAGTCATGCAGTAGATCCACTGGCAGCTTCTCACTGGCAAAAATATAGAGTATCTAATGGAAAAAAAGTAATGATTCAAGTGTTGCCCAATGTAGCAGAATAAGAGTAGCGTTTCTTCTTCACAAATGTACTCATGTAAAAGTAAAAAGTATGGTGCAGTAAAACTACTCTTAGAAGTACATTTTTTTTAAAATGTTACTCAAGTAAATGTAACGGAGTAAATGTAACTCATTACTACCCACCTCTGCTCCCAGCTCAGCATTGGCCGTGTTTTCAGTTAAAATTAAATTTATTAAAACATTCCTCTGCTTTTAGTCCTCACAATCTAATTAAAATAACAAACATGATATTTAAATAATACTGGATGGCTATAATTGGAAGGCTACTTAACCACTGTTATATTTGCACCCATATTGTTACCTTCTTGGCCAACTACATTCTTTCACTTTTCAATCACCTTTTACTTCTCCTCTTCCAGGCATGACACCATTTTCTTCTGATAGGAGGGAGACAAACAAAACGTAAAATAAGGATGCAACATAAGGAAAAAGGCTTCATTGCTTAACTGGCTACAGTAACATCAAATTTACAAAACCACAGTGATAACCTCTTTTCATGAAATAATTATATTTTACTCTTGCCACTATAGACATGTCACCATCACAGCATATTATTTATTTTTTTTAAGTTATACTCAGATAAAATTAATGAATTAATTAATGAAACAGACATAATAATCTCAAACACAGTTCAGGGCTGTCTTTGTAAATTTGTATATCTGAAAAAGAAATGTCACAGGATGTCATGAGAACTGGGCATTGAGAAAGTTAGGCGAGGATAACTGGTTAATTCCTGTCGTGATCTCAACATACGAGGAAGCATGAACTGCAGTCAGGACAGCAGGTAGGGATAGAAAAGGTTTTGAGGTGATGGCAGGGCTGCTGTAAATTCTCAAAGAAAAGAGTGACCTTTGATACGCCTTCCAATTATTGTTTTATTAATAAACATTGCATTGGTGTTGCATTTGCCTCTACTTTCAGTTTCTGTTGACAGTCAGAATTAAACTGTATATCTGACGTACCAACCATAATATATTTAAGTAAAGGAAGAGTTCTTTTGATTCAGTAGTTCTTAAAATTCTTAAAAAAAATTGTTATTAAATTAAGATTAACCAAATTAAAATACAATATAGCCAGAGGATTTGAAAGACAATGTTATTTTGCCTCTATTATAAACAACTGACAAACTACCTAAGAGTCTTGTGTTGAACAATTTACAATCTCGCTCATAGCTCCACAAATGGACTGGGTCAGCAAAGCAACATTTCAAAAACAGCCTTCCAAAAACTGAAAAGTAGAAATCAAGGACTTTTGCCTGAATCATTTGATGCTGGGAAACCATATTATTATTATTTCAATGAAAAATAAATATGTATAAAACTGTATGTATTTAAAAAAATATAAACTCCACAGTCATTTAAAAGGAAACAAAGTGAGCTACTTTAGAAAACCAACAATGTCTATATCAGTTGGTTATTTGTAAAATTTTGCATATCTGACTTGTGAGTGCCTGTCTAAATTACCTAGCTTGTAGTGAACACAAATTAACAACACAGTTCTGAAAAAAGACATAATTTCAACCAGTGAAAGGGAGGAATGTACAAAATTACATCTAATAAAGTGGCACATTTAGACAATTGTGAATAAAAAACAAATCAAACCGATGGGGTCTTGCTTTATAATTAGAAGAAACCAAACAGTACCATGCTTCAGGCTTTTTTTTCATAGAGTAAAATGACTGCAGTAACATTAGTACATTAAGACTATCTTGGATTGTGTAAGATTGCTAGAAAAACAAAACATTTTGGAAAAATAATGAT
Organism: Polypterus bichir lapradei; assembly: GCA_026402145.1. Classification (NCBI taxonomy): domain Eukaryota; kingdom Metazoa; phylum Chordata; class Cladistia; order Polypteriformes; family Polypteridae; genus Polypterus; species Polypterus bichir. The sequence continues at coordinate 19,847,681 of JANRMT010062819.1, read as the reverse complement.
GGTTTGTGACATAGAATTACCTCTTTCTCATTTAGCTGAAAAGTGCTTGTTTCAAATTTTAGCTCATGCAATATGTGTGGTTTTCACTTTTTCCATATTAAGCACACCTGAAACTGGTTCAAGTTTTACTTTATGAGAAAAGTAAATAAATTTAGAATGTAGAATTTAGAATTTGCATGTCCAAATGAACAAAAAGTGTTTGTACATTAGTACAAGTTTTTAACAATTTGAGTAATAAAAAGAAATTTGACATTGACATCTTTGACAAAAAAATTCAGCCTACACCTACAGCTTTATTTTTTGCCACTTGTTTATTTTATTAATTTGTTACTAAACATAAACATAGAGATATTTTAACTTTTATCAGTTTCTAAACAAGCTAAAAAAACTTGTTTTTTGCATAGTAAGTAATTTGGGGCTTCAGCATGTCTTCTGTCATTTTCTTTTGTTGTTTTTTTTATGTTTACAGCATTGGCACAAGCCAAAGTTATGTTCATCTACCTAAAGATATCATTGCAGTACACATGCAAACTCTCTCTTACGTATTAAGTACCAAGTAGCAGTTGTCATATTTCTAGGGAGTGTTTGTATTTTGCTGAAGTGGCTGTCATGATTCCTGTTTTTTGAGCATATAGTCCTAATTTTAAACTATTTCTGACTATGCTGCTTGTTTTTTGGCTGTGGCAAAAAAGTTTGCCTCTCTATCTCCTATTTTAGCCTCTTTACACTGGCTGTCAGTTAGCTTTAAAATTGATTTTAAAATTTAAATTTGCTGCTGGTTTTTAAATTACCACATGGGTATGCTCCAGCCTATTCATCTGAATTGTGTGTTTTACACCAACCATCTAGAGAGCTTAGATCTATCAGTCAGTTGTCTCTTGTGGTCTCTTATACTAAATGTAAAACTAAAGGGGACAGGGCTTTTGTAGCTGTTGCACCTCGTCTGTGGAATTCTTTACTTAATTACATTAAAGAGTCACATTCAATTGAACTGTTTAAAACTAGATTGAAGACATATTTCTATTCTCAAGCATTCTGTGACCTTCAGTGTTACTGATGGTTCCCTTCTCTTAATCATTTGTTTGAATTTATTGAATTTACTGCTAGTTGTATTGTGCTTTATTGTATTTAATTCCTTTTATTTTATTTATGTTTATTGTATGTTAAGTTGTAAAGCAATTTGGCTACAGCATTACTGATGTTGTTTTTAAGGTGCTCTATAAATAAACTGACATTGACATTTATGATGTCTGTAAACTTTTAAGGGTATATTTTGATTTCATCTCCATGCTATTTTTTTGTGGTCTATTGCCATTTTAGGGCAATTTTTGATGGCTTCATGTTCATGTGTTGTTTATTGTTATTTGGTTGCTTCCCATCACATGGTCATTGTGATCCTGTGTGTTGCACCATCACGCTGCTATTTAATATACTGTATTGGCATAGTTCTGCTGACTTTGACTTCCTCATTGCAAAGTGATTATTTTGACTTCAGCCTCTGATTAATGTCGTGGGTTATTTACCGATAATTCGGCCAGTTTTGAAGAACTGTTTTCCCCAGCACCCCCATAGTGCTTTAGGTGGCCAGTGCAACATCACCTGGTGCTGTAACAGACAACATTGGATGGGATCGCCCCCCAGGTGTATAATGCTGATCATTTTTATTACAGACTCTATGGAAGTTAGTGGTACAACAGATAAATAAATACAAGTCCTCAGAATTTTATTTTCATGAAGCATATCAAGCATAAATAACGATTTATCTCTGCCTGTCATCAAATGTGTAAGTTGATTTTTGAGTTCCACATCAGTATTAGAGAATGAGTTGCATGACCTATGCATTCATAATTAGCCTTGTGGAGAGAAAAAACAAACCTTGAAAGAGCCTGACGACCAAACACAGGAGACTCTATGAAATAATAATAAAAATAACGAAAGATGAATTAATATTTAAAAGATGTTTCTATTTTTTAATAGAAGAAAAAGTGCAAACAATAAGCACAGACAGTTTGGAGAGCCATCAGTATTAGACTTCAAAAAATAGAATGAGCCAGCGAGTGGCTTCAATCATGACATGGAACTTTGAATTTTCTGCCTTTAAAAGACCTACACATTTTTCTGACTTTTGAGTATGATTTTGGCCTTTCCGCTTTGTTTTGACAAAATATATGATTGTGGGTTTCTGACTGCATTCTTTCTTCCTAGACCTCATGGAAGCATGGTACTGCAGTAGTTGGCTCTGCTGCCGCACACCTCAGGTAACCTTTTCGGCCAAAATAATTGGTCTGGTACAGCTGGCAGACGTTTTTGTAGCCCTCACGGACACGTTAAAGATGACTGTGCTGTTATAATACAGTCAAACTTAGTTCAGTTAGTCCATCCCCATTGACTTCAATACATTTCACCAAATTCGGCGATATTCACAAACACTTCTGTGATTTCTCTGAACACAAGGTAAAGTGAACATCATGGAGTTCGTTCATCACTAATGAACAGCACCTCTTTTAACTTCATTGTATTTTATCCTTCCAGCCTGTCTTCTGACCACATATTAGCTGGCACCTTTTACTATTTGTTCTTATACCAATCCAAAAATAGTTTTGCTCTGTGTCTTTTCATCAGAGAACATAATAGTGACACCTTTTCATTCTCAAAGGAGCTGTCACTAGCCAAGTGGTTTTCCAGTGGCTATTATTTATTTATTTATTTCTTATTTTTACCTGTCAGATTACTGTAACAGTGTTGTTTTTTGTATCTTATCCTGTCTTTGTTTTTATATTGTCTGTGCGATACTAAACACAAAATCCAGTAGGTGTCTGTGAAGGACCTGATGTATCAGCAAATGACGTTTCCTGTTAGTCTGGGCAGCCGACCTGTATGCTGACCATTAGCTGCTTTCTGCCTTTCCTGTCAGTTGGCTTATTTTACCTCATGGTGAATTGGTCCCAATTAATTAAAATATATAATACTAGTACTTAGAGCCAGAATTCAGACTATTTACCTAATTTGTGTATATTTATTTTATCCTAGATGAAAATGTAATTGAGAAGATTTGTGTTTTTTTTATTGAATATATTAAAAGCAAGTAACATTCTATACAAAAGAAGTCAAACTTAACAAAACTAAATTCAATTCAACCCTCACCCAAGAGAAAGAGAGGAAGGCCAAAAGCCAGA
>JANRMT010062819.1:19826510-19844495 GCA_026402145.1 Polypterus bichir lapradei | reverse complement strand
ATATGCATCAGTTTAATCAAAATTTCCACATCCACTTTCAAACAGATGACGATAATTCTAACCTGCTCTATCAGCTGTTGCTCAAAGCATTCGGCCATGTTTATAGTTAACAAAGATGCTGACATCACATACCAAAACTTGATCACACTGCGCCACCCAAATTTTCACTGGTATTGAACTTGTGCATGTGTCGCATTCATTTCTAATGACATGCTCAGAGGAAATGTCAAAAAAACGCTGGGAACGCATGGTAGTCATGATGTAGGTGCAAAAGCATTCTGAGCATCAATAATAACCTAGCCTTCAGATGCAATACCTGGATGCCCAAGTTCAAACAAAGCCATAATTCAATGAGTGGCAGCCTTGATGGAAAGAACTTTTTCCCTAATTGTCACCCAAAATGATGGGTTTATGTGCAACCAAGAAACCAATGGCAAGGCATCTATCCCTGCCTTTAAAAAACTATTTCACAGCGCAATTCATTGCCTCCTTTATCAACTCACTGCTCTCAATCTGTCCATAACTATGCATGTCCATAGCCAGACTGCATAGCCTATAGTGTGTGGCCATAACAAAGGTTACAGCAATCCTTTCTACTTTAAAGGGTAACTGGTGCTAAACTAGAAAAACAGAAGTAATTCTGGAGTATTCCTTTAAACATGCTCCTTAGCAGTACATTTGGGATTGATCTTTTTTTTCACTCCGCTGCTCTGCTCTTTTTATTTAGATTCGTTAAGCATACATTTCAGCAAGCAAAGCCTGGCTTCCTTTTTTCATTGAAGATCATTGAAAATAACTGCAATATTTTAAATTTTCCTCTTGTTATTAAGACTAATCTTTTTTTTTAAAAAGGCAGGTATGTTTCATCTAATCATAGAACAAAGTATAGCCAATGCATGGCATACTTTACTTTATTTTTTATTATTAACTTAGTTTTCTGATAAATACTGGTACTCTTTTAAAGATTTTTTTCTATATTGCCCTCAAATGTTTCTGCTATATAAATAATGATAATGAGGAGAAAAATACATAAATATCACTACAGTGCAACATTTAACACATTTAGTTGCTTCACTTAAAACTAAGTAAAAACTCACAAAGCCTCAATTATAAAAGAGAAACAGGTCTGAAGCATTATTTCTTTTGTCTGTCAGAAAAAAGAATCATAGCTGGGAAAATAAGAAAAATTGATTAATGACTATGTTTAATGTATGTGAACATTTGTATGGGCTTGTTATGTTCATGGCCAATAGAATCTGCTTGTTTATATAACTTGAAGCCCATCAGTTTGCAGTGTGACTTTGTGCTCCCAATGCACCTAATTTTTATAAATTTGTTTTCAGGTTTTGCATTCGTTTGGAAATGGCTGTTTTCACATGCGTCTTTTATGCAATGCTGCCCGGGTCATAAACGGTTCATGCTTTCCAGATACACCATGAAAATATTTAATTTACCCAACATTTGAGTATATTGTATAATTGAATATCTGAATGTACATTTTTGGCAAACTTGACAGCCTTGGTATCAATATATCATAGTAATATACAAGTCTACTTAAATTCAATATTTGTTAATGGTTTGAAAATTTGTACTTTTTAAGTTTACTTATACTGTAGTGGCAAATACAGAAGCTATTTATCCAAAAGAAGAGCAGTTCACAAGTCTTCTTGCTGTGGTCAAATGAGGAATCACAAGTTCCAAACAATAAATATTAGGACGCCAACCTGCTCGACCCTGTTTACTTCAGAAAAAAAAAAAATGAAAATACAAGCAACCAATGATCGGAGGCAGTGAAATGAAGGAAAATAAAAGGCAGCCGAAATATGGCTTACAATTTCTTTTCTTGCTTTACAGCCAGTCAGTCATGCTGTAGCTCCATCCTATGTTGCGTTCTGTTCACAGAGTGATGCCTCTTTTCGTCGACTCTGTGACTTACAGGCATGGGAACGAAACGGGCTGAGTCAGGTACCTTCACTGGGCATCTTCTTGTTGCTGTGGGAGAACAGGAGAAGACATGATTAGCGAGAGCGCCTTCTCTTGATTCCATGGTGGTATCACATACTTTAGAGGAGTCCTGAGGGTGATCTGCAGATGTGCATGTGTGACACTGTTTATCTATGTTTATCAGCAAATAACTACTTTAAAATATTGTGCAATTAATTATAGTGCAATTTTGCTTATCCATCCATTCATTTATTAAACTTACTTAGGTAAGTTTTAGGGTTCGGACTCAAAATATATCCTGAAAATATTAGGCTCAAGATGGTCTATAACAGGGAGAAACCAATAGTAATTAAATAATAGTAAATTTTATTAAAATATAAACTTTTCAAGAACAAATGTCACAAAGTGCTTTACAAACAGTCATCACAGACACATATAAGCGAGCTAATACATAAAAATTTGGAATAAAATGCATAGACATACAGAATAAAACTTGATAACAGACAACAGCAAGCTTAAACAAATTAAGACCCAGAAGAAATGCATAGACATACACAGTAAAATTATGCAAAGCTTGAACGAATGGATCTTAAGCTTCTTTTTTAAAAATGTACACAGTGTCCACAGATCTCACGTTTACAGGAACAGAGGGTTCCATAATTTAGAAGCCACAGCGCCAAACGCACAATCTCCTTTAGTCTCAAGTCTGGTGTGCAGGAGAGCTAACAAACTCTGCTCAGAAGACCTTAGAGACCAAGATGCGACATAAGGCTGCAGTAGTTCCATAATATAGGTAGGTGTTTGACCATGTAGGGCTCTAAAAGTAAACACCAGGATTTTAAAATGAAGTCTGAATTTCACAGGAAGCTAGTACAAAGAATTCAAGATGGATGTGATGGGAGATTTTTTTAGATGATCTAGTCAGGAGCCATGTAGCAGAATTCTGGAGCAGCTGTAGGCAATACAGTGAAGATGAATTTAAGCATGTGAACAGAGAGCTTCAGTAATCAGCACAGGAAAACGCAAATGTATCCACTATCATCTCCAACTCTTTTTGGGAAACAATTTGCATGATTTTCACTGTGTTCATGAGAAGGAAGACACTTCCACACAGGGCCAATTTAGAGACATCAAAATACACATAATGCATGACTTAATTGCATGGAGAGAAAACTTGAACACCTGGAGTAAACCTACATGGAGTTCAAAACAGGAAGTGGCACAATTTATTTGTTTTCTTGAAGCAGCACTGTTGACCAATAAAACAACTTGCCATCCTTCACTATTTCCATAAGAACAAAATCATTTTTGAATTTAAACAAAAAAGTCAAATTGAAATGGACATGCATTTTAAGATTTCAGTTAAATGCGGCTTAGTTCAGACACTTGTTGAAGAAAAAAAATAACAAACATTTCCCAGGAGCAAGGTTTAGAATTGCTGTCCTAATGTGTTGTGCAAAATTACAGTTGCTGTTTAAACATTTTCACCATCTTTCATGTAAACTTATCACTTAATTGCAGAAAAGGTGTTTTTGGGCAAATTCTTATATTTAAAATAATACTTTCCAGGGGGCATATTTAGTATGAATTAAACCAGTAATAAATTACTAACAAATGTTCTTTTAAATTAATTGAACTGTTCATTAAAGTATGAGAAACTGTTAAAAAAGCAAATGTTCTATGCAGGCATGTGAAGAATGTATGACCATTTTGTGCCATGCAGACTGTTTTTTGCTCTAAGCATAAAACATGCATATTTTTATATATAGTAATTTAGGTTAATAATAGAGGTTCTTGACAAAGCTGCAGCAAATATGCTTAGACAATTAAAACTTCTACATAAATGGTGCCATCCATTTTCTTCACTGTTCACATAAATTAAAAAAAAAGATAAAATTGGAGCCCTTCCTTATTTAGAGTTTTTTTTTCCAGGCCTTTTCAGAGACATTTTTGAAAATGTGTTTGAACAATCTTGAATACATAATTAAGAAGCACCCTGCAGTGCTGCTGTTCTGAATAAAGAGAACTGTCAAGCACCACCTACTGTTAGACATCCAAGCTTGTCTACACCACGACACTCTGTAATTCCTTAAGGCTAAGCTGCATTTCTAATGTATTTTAGCATATACCAGTGCAAACTTTTGTCTGCAGTCACAGCTTACAAAAATAAATGCAGATAACAACATTTTTATATGTACATGGAACACAAACATATAAAATCTTACAACTAATTTAAATTAACATTTGTAGGTTTCTGTTTTACAAAATATTGCTATGTTGTTATATTTATTTTATATCAATGGAATATATGCTGTGTTTTGTGGATGAAGTCACAGTACAGTATGTAAGGTGAAGTGAAGTCAATGAAGCTGAATTTGCATCATTGATAAGGCAAGTACTTTCATATCATACATGAAGACTTAATTATGAAAATCTCAGTTCACGAAACTTTGCAGGACTTCTGCTTTTCGGGAATTTCTCAACCCAAACCAGCTGTAAAATTTTAAATGATTATAATTTATTTTCTACATCAAACTTTTAGATATGCTATAAAGCAGGAGCCTGGAGGACCCCAGTGGCTGCAGGTTTTCATTCTAACCCTTTTCTTAATTAGTGACTTTTTTGCTGCTAATTAACTTGTTTTGAATTAATTTTAATTGACTTACTTTTTAAGATTTGTTAAACTAAATTGCTTCATTTCTTTCCTTCAATGGCACCCAAATAGAAATGAAAAGTGAAGTGAGGAAGCCAACAGAAGACCAACTAAGTCAAGGCCTCAGACTCCAACCAGTTGCTTAATTAGGCACCGATTCATGTTGTTAATTAAACCCATTCTTTAATTCCATGGCTTGTTGCTGCTCTCATTGTGTAATAGCAGACATTACTGAAATTGTTTATTTTCTCTTTTCTAAGAGCACTGTTAAAATGTTTTGTAGACCTGAGCAGATCAACATCCCGGAGGCCTTCATATTTATTTATTTTCAGATATTTTATGATGGGCACAGTTTGCTGGTCATGTTTTGGCTCATTTTGAATCTCATTGTTTGGCTGCTAATAACGGGGAAAGAAACCATTTAGGGGTCTAAGTCTTCAACATCTAGTCAATTACAATTAATTCAAAAGAAGTTAATGAGCAGAAGAAACAGGTCACTAATTAAGAAAAGGGTTAGAATGAAAACCTGTAGCCACTGGGGCCCTCCAGGACTGGAGTTGGGGACCCCTGCTATAAAGTGTTTAGTGAAAAGTGCATCATTCATTCACTCTTTAACTCTGTTTTTTGTAATCCAGCATTACAGGGAAAAGTCCATCAACTAAATGCAATGAATGATTTAGAGAAATGACCAGTCTCTTTCAAAAAAACAATGTGTTATTTCTCCATATGGTCAGCAGCCAATGAGATTGTAGTAATAATATTTTAATATTAATGCTTTATTGATCTAATATGTCATTCACAGTAAATGATGCATATTAAAGCTTTTTATGCAAGTAAAATATTAATATTGTTGCCATCCAGATCCACATATTTATAAACCTGAGGCCGAAATTAATTTTCGAACCAGTGTTCAACACATAAAAAATACATGCCTTAAAAACAGTGTATAAAACCACCTCATCAACAGCAACAATCATAACGGACTATCATTAGTGCACTTTTCAATGTAAATACAGAATACAGATAATCAGCCATTTTTCCATCTGCTCATCTTTTACCCTCCTTGTTTCAGTGACCTGAGTGCAATAAATTCATGAATTCCAATTAAGCTGCCAGCTCAGCTGCCAATCATTGTCAACTCATACACGCAAGCAAGCATGCAAAAGGCTGATCATTACAGGTGTTCCCATTTGCCTGCCAGCTTCTAGGATCTTTTAAATGCAGAAAACAGCATAAGCATCAACGCAACATACAGGGAAAAGAATGTCTTTTCCTTTTGAGATTCTCTAAATGACATGTGACGGAATTTTAGGCTTTAAGGGGGTTTTCACTTGGGAGAAGAATAGTACTACATTGCACGAAATGATAAATGACTTAAACATACTCTTCAATTGGGAGATTTTTTTCTATGCAACACATAATCGATATGTGGATTAACATGGTTATTCTCTTCTGGCATCTACTGACAAAATAAAACACTAGTTATTGACTGATTTATATTTTTATTTCTGAAATAATCTCCAAATCATTTTCCTATATATTTCAGAGTGCAATCTAGAAGAATTTTTCTTTTTTTTTTTAAATATAGGCAAGAAGCCCATCGTAAGAAATAAGCACAGCCAAAAGAGGCGGGTATGGCAATGCTGTTTATGATGTAGAGGCAAAGTGACCATGAGGTTTAGTGTTTCTTTCTGGTTTGCGAATGTCACTGTATACTAGAAGCTGGCACAGGTTAGGTAGCAAATAATAGAGAATGAATGAGTGAATGGATTACAAAAAACATTCTTCCATACTACAGTCAATCTGTAACATTATGTTTAATGGCATAAACAGATAGGACACATAGGAAACAAAGAGAATGTTATCCCTTTATGTTTCTTAAAACGTAATATTGCTGGGACCATCTCTGGCTTGACTGTAAGCTATAGCAACAATATCCACAATGTATCATATGTTGGTGGAAAAACCTTGCATCTTGAGTGCTTTGTTGCAGAATTCAGTTTTATCACAAATCTAGAGAATTGGAAAGAGAGTAATAGAATTTTTAGAGTGCATGAGATGGATGGGGCTTTAATCCTTGACTGCTCTACAGAGACATAGGTCAAAAACACACATTGCCTGAAAACCTTATGAATACATGGAAACTGGTTAAATGGTTGATTTTTTTTTGTCTTGGTAGAGTAATATATTACTCTACTTTCCCCTTTTGTATTATTTATTATTCAACTTTTGTCAGAATGCCCCAAATCTCACAGACTTACAACTGTTTATAACAGGGGTGTTCAAACTTTTTTCACTGGGGGCCACATACAGAGAAATATATGAAGGGCTGGGTCACCCACTAGAGGTGAGGTATATTGCCTCACCTCCTGTGTATTAAGGTAGGATAAACAATCAAATATTGGTAAATTATGCTTCATAATTGAATATGCTTAAAGAAAAAAAACAGTATCACAGCTCTCCATTAATGGGTTTTCATTTATTGTATTACAAAGTGCTTTCATCACATACAATCAAGTAAAAATCAAAAGCACTAGCTTTATCTGACACTTGATATTTTAAGTTAGCTGAAAAAATCTTCAATTCACCACTCAACTGCGTTTCTGGACAAGCATTTTGAATTCCTGCATTTTTTCTGGGCACATTATTCCTGCAACTTTAGTGAGGCACTGTTTTATGAAATCGTCATCTGAGAAAGGTTTCCTGTGACATGCAGTGAGTTGCGCTACCTCATAACTGGCTAATGTGTCATTTTCTTGTGTTTTGTTAGAATGGAAAAAATACTGTTGTTGAGCTAGCATACTAGCTGGCATTTGCTTAACTTTCTGTTCTCACTCAGCACTAGTGTAGGACTTGCAGGTCGGATGTTTGGTTTCGTAGTGCCAACACACATTATACTCTTTCATCACTGCAATTGTTTCATTACAAATCAAATAGACACACTTGCCCTTGACTTCTAGGAAGAAATATTCATTTTTCCCACCGTGTCTGAAATCCTCTGCACTCACTTGCTATTGTGTGTTTCTTTGGTTCTGCCATTTTTGGTCACCTATAGCAAAATTGTTCTTTGGTTGCGCTTGTTTGTTAAGACGCTGCCTTGAACAAGACAGTAGCTCTGCCTTGTGTTAAACCTAAGAAGTACAATACAGGTAAAAGCAAGTTTCGTGTGTGGGCCATATTTCATTATACTTTTAGAATTTGCTGAAGGCCAATTAAAAATGGACCACGGGCCGCAGTTTGGACACCCCTGGTTTATAAGGCATTGTACTATATAACCTCCCCACCTTCCCTTCTACATTTATAACATCAGGCAATTAGGTGTAGTAAAAGACAAGCTGGAGTAAAGTTACACTTTAAATAATGTATTATTGATAATATTCATAAATAATAACAATATTCAAAGTACATTTGAATATTGGCAACCATACAACCTGATAAATGCTGATGTGTAGTTTCAGGTGGTACACAGACTTGTTAGTTACTTAAAATGTCTCTAGTTAAGTCCTCATTTTTGGTCAGCTTTCTTCAGGACAAGGCCACATGCCTGTGTTAATATGGCTGCCGAGCTGTGCTATTCATTGTGTTGTCCTTTTTAGTTTATGGTGTGTGAGATGCTCTTTTATCAGATGTTTGTGAGAGAGAGAGGGGGGTAAAGCAAGAAAATGTATAGATTTTCTATCTAACCCCTACAGCCAATAGGGCGTCATGGTACTTAAATGCTTCTGATACCAGCCAATTCTAAACAGCCATACTTCAGACCAATGAGGTATAAAATACCTTCACACCTGCCCCCAAAACCATTTGTTAAGGTGAACCTTGCCAGCTAGGCAGTCTGGCTTTCCTGTGGGGGTTGACTGAGAGAATCCTGCAGAAAAACACTTGCCAAACTAGTTTGAGATACTTTCCCCAACCCTGTCGTAAAATTCACATTCCGGACTTTGATAAACATGAATGCTTCTCACTATTGAAATACTAATATTACATTGCTTTGCCTAAGTTACAAATAAAGACATACAAAATATTTATCAACTTGTATGCAAAATTTCACACCACAACAATGTTCTTAAGTTAATATCCTGAGCAGAAAGCAACACTAACACATTCATCAATATATCTCCTCCACAATTCAGTTACAAAGCCTATGTAAGGCAGAAAACAAAGCATTTTTCCATTCAGGAAAGTAAGATGTTGGCACACCTGCAGTAGGCCCTATTGTAGTTCCTACTTCAGCATTTGCACCAGTGCCTTCTTCTGTTATTTAGATGATAACTTCCTCAAGTCCAGTAACTCTGACCAGAGAAGCAAACAAGTACAAATCCTTACCCTAGAAAAGAGAGTGCCAATAATCTGTCATTAAAAGTAACTACTTCCAGGTTTGTCACAAACACAGAAAGCATATTTTTGATTAAATCAGAACATATGTAAGACAGAAATCAAATTATTCTTCCATCCAACCAATTATGATATTGGCATGCCGGCTGGAGGTCCTATTGTGGTACCTACTCCAGCCTTTGTACCAGTGCCACCTTCTGTCATTTACATGATAACTCCATCAAGTTCTGTAACTATGAACATAGAAACAAACAAGTACAAAGCCTTAACTGAGGAAAGAATCTGTCTTAAAAAATAATTACTTCCAAGTTCATTTTGTTGTCATAAACCCAGAAAGCATGTTTTTTTTTTTTCTTTATGAAATCAGAACGTTTATGCCTTCAAAGTGGATGTGCTAAGTAAGTTTTAAGGCTTTTGTTTCACATTTGCACTGAAGTACCAGAGACCACTGAAGTAGACACTTTTTTAAAATGTATACAGTAATGCTTTACTTAACAACACAAATCTCTTAAGGCAAATGATTGCATGCCACGAATGTGGAAAAAGTAACTGACTTCAAAAATGCCAAAACGTATGCATTAAGATACAGAGTCTGAAAACTATGAACCTTGTGATGGGGAGAAGAAAAGTCAGTAGTTGGTGAAAAAGATGTTAAAAAGAGGGACAATATCATCAGAAACGATAATTAAACAATTCTGGCAGACAGTGTTTTCAGAAATTGACACTTTCCAGGGATTCAGTAGTATAAGTAAGTACTGAAAGATTAGATTATATTTGTATAATTAATAAGATTGTAAAAGGCTGATTTTGTTAATTAAAAACCATGCTTCATTGATGTCTGGTGGAGTAATGTTGGCAGTGTCAGAAGTGTCAAAATCTGAAGTGCATTTTCATTTTATGCAGCCATTTCTTGGCTGTTAAAAATAAACTAGGTGTCATTTTGGAAAGCCAAGAAACACAGTAATTACATTTATTTTTTTATTTAGACACATTTTAACAACATTTAAATATAAATGCCATGACATCATTTTCTTTTGGATATGAGCAGTGCTATTTTGTGCATTTCATTTGATCTGGTTGCCAAGCAGTGGCTAGGCAATGTCAAATGGAAGTATGTGATGCATGAAATCAGGGTATAAAAGATCAGCATTGTGCTCTTCCTGATTTGTCAAAATGTATGGATATTACTGAATTATAATATCTTCTTTGAGTCTAAATTTGACTTATAGTTTCAAAGTGTTTTCTGATTCTGTGCTTATAATCTGTGACTTACGATCTGGCTCAGTTTATGTGATAATTCTTTGCTTTGACCTTCTCATTTTGAATCTTGACTATAATATTTGTTTCTCATCTTGGGTTCAGTGTCATCAATTTTCACCCTTCCCGTTTTGACCTTTGTTAGATTATTGGCAGCTCTTGGTTTGCAGGTCCCAGCTGAGGTGGCAGATCAGAGGAATGCAGTAGGCTGAATCTGTGGGACAACCATGGGTCCTGACAAGGACTAAGCCAGACTGTGAAGAAAGAAATGTAGTGATTTTGCCTTTAAGGTTTAGACTTTAACCTATTGATTGGATTGAGGGTTTTAAACACCCTGGTAAACTTTATTGGGTCTGAAGACAGGTTTTGTATTAGATTATTTATTTAATTAATGGCTATATATGCATTGCAGTGTTTTGCACATTTTTAGTTTCATATTGTACTGGTTGCATTGTAGTTCAACAGATCTTGAACATCACAATGTTGTTGCTTTCCATTTCAAAATACTGCTAAACCTGACTTTTCTTTTTGTGGACATTGGAACTTCCTGATATCCTGCCATGTGACATGAACAAAATAATCAGATGGTAATTTCATTAGTCAAATAATAGTGCCCCCAATGGGTAACTGTTTATTTGACCACCCATGCACATCTGTAGTTGGCACATTTTACATTTTTTTAGTTACTTTATCAAAGAGCCAGATATCTCATTTTTGTTTTTAAAATATTTTTGTAACAATAAGTCATACTCAAAGATACGAAATGACAATAGAATGCAATTATTTGTGTTAGTAGACTATATTAAATATCTGCTTTGTAACAGCATCTTACTATGTCATGTTATTAAAAATGGAGCAAAATAGGGCTTGTAGTGGTTCAACAGTTTTCATACAAACAATATTCCAATTCAAGTGATGTGAAAATGCCATTGATTCATGTGCTGTTAATAGTTGTGGAAAGTCTGTGACCAATTGTATTTTTTTAATAAAATAACTCTAACAAAAGGGATCCCAAAAAGTATTTAATGCAGTAAATACAACCGCCTTCTTCTCAATCTTAGTAATAATACCACACCACTCAGTTAAACAAACTAAAGGTCAACCCATACTGTATAAACAATAAAATGAAATTAGCAAAAGAAAAATCACTATGAAAAGAAAATGAACAAAACTAGCATAAAAACTAGTATAAAAACTCACTCAATATTACTCTATGAAAAAAGAAAAGTCCCTGAAATAAGTTATTTATCTTGCTATTAATATAACTTAAGTTAAGACAGCAGGTTAATAAAACTATGCAAATAACTAAGAACTTGTAAAGGAACTGATATATTGTATATTTTTGAATACCAAAGGTGACACTTACTTTAATTTCAGCCTCAAAATACAAAGAATGAAAGTGGCTGTTCAGGCCATAACTTTTTGTCAAATGAAATACTTCTAAGCAACTGTTTTAGCACGCCACAAACTGTAGTTTTGCTCCATCCTCGCTACTTGCAGTACTCAGCCCTTTGTGCAACATAGAAACTGTTAAACATGGCGGTGTTCTTGTTACCCCAAGGCTCTAATCTTCTACCTATACATAAATTTCAGTTCCCCTTCTAACCCCATGCTATCTTTATATCACTTGGGGGAGCTACACCGTCATGTGTGATTTATTAGCTTTAGTTTGATAACGTCTGTTGTTCACAACAATACTGTGGAGATAGTGCAGCCATGAGGTTGTTTACAATGTATTGTAAATACTGTTTGTTTACTCTGTTTTTACTGAGTGGTTTTACATAATGTCTTTCCTGTTCCATTCATTTCCAGATAAGTGACTTTGTTTTCATATTTGTCCTTCTACAAGCTGCTTCCACACATGGCTCTCCTGGAGTTTTAATTAACTTTTATTGGGGATCCGAGTGGCTGTGAGATTAGTAGAATAGGAAAATATTCAAAATATAAAAGTTGCAATAAGTAGTCTTGAGGCAAAACTGATACAGTAAGCCAGTAGCTCTGAAACCAGACTCAGTCTTGATGATCCACTGTGGCTGCAGGTTTTAATTCCAGCCAAATTCAAAATTAGTGATAAAAATTGATCTCATTTATTTACATGTTGTTTTTCCCTTCTCTTATTCTGCCTTTAGAAAAGCATAGCAGCATGATTTTTACATTTATAAGACGTACTAGGGTGTTTGCCGCCTGCTCGCTTTGCTCGGCAACCTCCTGGCCTGTGCTACACGCCAGCCACTTCACGTCTCTGCTGCTCACGTTGTAAACAGGGGGGCTGAACGCACCCCAAGGAAATGTGATCGCTCCTCCCAAACCCCTTCTTAAACGGTGATACAATGGGAAACACATACAGTTTTTTTTTACCTCCTCTTTGCTCGATCAACTGCTGGATTGCTGCTGCTGCATCTCACGCAGCACTTACAATATTTAAAAGCCTGTACAACAGCTGTCCTACTCTTTGCCTTTTATTTCTGGCCCTGGGTGTGGTTAAATCTCTTGGTACAAAGTCTCGTCTCACGGGTTAAGATGTGTTTGGAAATTCGGCAATACTTTTCAATACAAAATTTTGAAAATTTCTTTGCACAGCACAGATCTCTTTGAGATATCTCAATGAAATTTGAACTTTCTTTAAGGAATAAGCGTGCCACATCTCAACAAAGTTTGTCCATGGGGGTGGGCGGTGCACATTGTTTTTATGTGGACAAGTAGACAGACAGAAAGACAGACATGGGCTTTCACAATAGTCGCTTATATGTGAACACACCTAAAATGATGGGCAATTTGGGAGGTATATAGTAAATTAAAACTAAAGTAACTAAAGAAATTCAACTGTCTCAACAAATTTCCTTGAAGAGTAAGTGTGCCACATTTCAATAAAATTGGTCCACTGGGGGTTGAGTTTTTTCATGGCGAGAGACAAACAGACAGACTTGGTTATCACAATAGGTGGTTCACTCATTGTGTACATACCTAAAAAGGGTGTTTGTGTGAAAGGAGAAGGGTGTGGGCGGGTAATTGGCGGGTAATTTTGATAGGATTTAATTTTTTTGTGTGCTTTATTAAATTTTTTTAAATGAAATGTTTTGGCAATCAAGGAATTTGGTTGTTTGGTTGTTATATTTATTTTTAGATGTCACTATCCTAAAAGCAAATTACTTTTCCAAATACACCATTTTGTATTTTTAATGGGTGCTGCCATTTTGTGCTGTTTGTTGTTTTTGTTTCTAGGCAGTTGCCAGATGATATCAACTGAAAGTATGTGATGCCTGACATTCAGGGGTCATAGGTTAAAAGGTCATCATCATACACTTCCTGGTTTGTCTGAGTTTGTGGATATTGTGGCTAGTCTTTACAAACTGATTCTCTTTTTTCTTTGCTAACAACTCTCAGGTTTATTTTTTGACAAAGCAAAAGATTACTTTGATTTATTTGGTTTTGATCCGTGCTTTGTTTTAATTGTTTCACTTACTGCTCCTCCAGTTGATCTTAAACTCACCTGTGTGTTGTTGGAACACTGGGATTTAGTAGTTTAAACTTAATAAACTCTTTATATAATAGGTGAAATTTTTCAGATGTTACAGTATTTTTGGGCACTTTTAATAGCACCATATTCTTTCTTGTGTATTATTCTTTATATAGAGCTTTTTCTTAAATCACTGTCTATTGAAACATGATCACAATAGGAGGTCTAGGCAAATAAGGTTAGGCAAGTGAAACCAGACAAAATATGAATGAGAATTATGTTCTTATGTTTCAATAGCAGGAAGAAAAGTATTTACTGTTTTGTGGGAGAATAAACTGTAAGAAAGGAACAAGCAGTGCTTTTAAAAGCAGAGGAGTTGTTTTTTCCATCACCATGTACTTTAGGCAGAACACATAGCTCACAATAGTAAGTATGGAAAAGGAGAGGATAGCGAGAGGAAACGCTGGATCTAATATAAAAATATGTCCAGTTGACAGACACCTAAGTGAGTAAAAGCATATAAATGAGTGGAGAACAATGAAAGAAACAATGATGGAAAAGCTAGAATAGTCAAAACAGATAATATATTTAAGGAATAATGCAAATGAAAAGAGATTCTCAGAAGGGCTAAGATATATGTGGATCAATATGAAAAACAGGTTTGCAAAGCATCAGTATGTAAAGAGCATTTATTTAAATAAGCAAATAGATAAAGCAGCAGTAAGGCTTGGAAGTGATCAGATTGTTGTTTATTTGGAGCAAGTATGAAATTTGCATCTGCCAGCTCATATACTGTTCCATATTTCTTTTATTTATCTATATCATGGGAAATAATACAGTCTATTTATCCAGCTATATATAAATTCCTGTATGTAAACACATCTTTCCAGTAGTTAACTCCTTTACGCTCACATGGTATGAAGAAACAAAACTGTATACAACTCCACTTGTCTAAACTACACTTAGGTGTGTTAGTGTGAGTATACTTTAAGAACACAAATAGCAATTATAGGCCTTTGAGCTTGTGTAGACTCACCCAAAAGTGATCTTCAGATAATATGGCAAAGACGATTCATAAATGAAATTCTGTTTACATTGTTCTAAGCAGTACTTGACCCATTTAGATGATGTACACTTCACATGGAATAACAGATATTAGCACTTTGATGACAACAATTTGATGGTAGTTGTTGAATGTCAATACAAGGCGTAAATTGGAAAAACTGATTTTCTGAAAACAAAGTTTTTGCACCTAGTGATTTATTATGTTCTGTTTAAAAAGGAATTTTATTAATGCAGTTTGCAAATCCTAACCTTTACAGAACAGTGACCTTTCAAAATTGCTGGTAATAGAAATGTGGTTTGGGTAAAACATATCAAGCATACCAGGGTATACTCAAGAGTTTAACTGATCAATAAAAATATAATTATTTATTTTGGTAAATATTACTGTGTATACATTATGGGCACACAACCAAACAAATTATACCTTATACATTTTTTTATGTCTTAAATGATGTCAATAGCTTTATCAAACACAATTGATCAAGAGTAGTGATCATTTGACATTCAGAGTAAATCATCATAATTTAATGTTTTTCTAATAATTCTGTTTAATGGATTCTCAATAATAGCTTTATGATTACTAGCAAGTAATTTCGGTAAATGTGAATAATATTGACTAGCCTAGTTTCAGAAACTGTAAAAGTTAAGAAGAAAATGTTCACAAAATGAGGAGTAAGTGGTTGCTGCACACTCAGCAGTTAGTCAGCAGATTTCTAGCTCATATCACTGTTAATGAACAACATTATACAACTGTAAAACAGGTAACACTTTGACACTCAAAAATGTTGATGGTGCTGACTCTACAGATATACAATACTTATCAAAACTGTTTTGGGTCTCTGGGGATCCAGAATACATCTTGTTAAAAAACAATAGCCTTTACAACAGACGTCATTCCCCAAATAATCCGAAACAGCATGTAGATCTTGTCACGTTATATGCACATATACAGTAGTTCTGCATTTCATATACATTAAGATTAATGTGTGAAAACATCACATTTTGGCTTTCAACCAAGTATACTTACTGAATGCACAGCATTTTTTTTCATGTTTAGATCTGTATTTATTTCCTACTTTAAATATCAAAATTTGGCTTCTGTTAGGAAAATGTACTTTGTAACTGTCACTCAAAAGTATAATATTTGGGAGGAAAATCTTTCATTTTTGAACTGCGTTAAAATGGAAATATATGTTAAGTGGTTATAGACGTGTCCCAGCTCATCATCTACGACAGAATAAGTTTTTGTCTTCCATTTGTTTCTGCCTGGCATTATGTATTAATATGTAATTAGTGTCAGACAACAGGACTGTTGTATTTGATCTTTGCAGTCACTTATACACCTAACCCTAAAGTAATGCTTCTCAGTTTTCTGGTACTTATGTGAGGTCAGCTTTATTAGGTACTATCACACAAGTGCACCAGGGGATCACCTTCAGGGCTTAAGGAAGGTAATTCCACCCCAAACCAAAAGGAAATGCTATTGCTAACCGTGGTCTTTCTCCCATCTGTAGGACTGAGGACTAACCCTTTCTCACCCTGACCAAATAAAAGGGGGTTCAATCCTGAAAATGCTTCAATTGCTGTTCATTTTGAAAGCTGTTGTCTCTGTTTTGTTTTGTTTCATTAGAGGCAGGATTGACCAACATTTTTTTCAACTGCAAGCCACAAATATGTTTCTTTCATTAAACAGGGTTTCCCAGCTGTCTCCCTAACATTTACTGTGGGTTCCTTGAGTCTTCCTGGCTATGACAGTACTATTTTTCCAAAATTACTTCTCATGTATGATTTTATTTACAATATGCTAAAAATGGTAGAACAATGTCTTACTAGTAAAGACGTTTCTACTGTTGATGCCATATACAACTTAAGCCATGTACCAAAGACATATACCAACCATGTGCAGTTTGTTTATGACCACACCTACCATCAATTGCATGACATAAGTATTTACACAGCCTTTACCTGGGGATTGTTTAAATTAATCAGCCTTATGTCTATCACAGTCAAACCTTTACCTGTGCATGCTGCTAGTAGTTCATATCTAAATGTGTCACAGATACCAAAGAAACCAGAGGCACCAGTCACAAAACAGTTACAAAAAATTCCAGTACTTTGAGGTCATAGACTCAAAACTTCAATATGACAAGAAACAAGATACTTTGATACCTTAATCAATTCTACCAAAAACAGAAGGTAAAAAATGATTAGGCTAGCTAAGCCACTCAATTTTAGAAGACCTCCTTTAACTCAAAGCTTCATTAATGGCTATATAAGAAAACCCCCTTTTAAACGGTCAAATACAATAAGAGCATGATCTCTCTACAACATAATTAAACTCCGAGTACCCCACACTCTACTCTGTCCTCCCAACAACTGACCCCACAGATACCAATTACCTACAGCATATCTTAACAAATCCTCGGCCAGTCAAATTAAGAGGACTACATCAAATTAGAACAGGGTGCATCGAAGCCTGGAGCCCACCAACAAATATCCTGCTGAATTTATTTCATACAATCCCACCCAAGAGATCTTTATAATAATTCGTCAAAAATAAGCAATTCGCTGACTATTATATAACAGACATAAATAATTCTGCTTGCTAATGATGTGTTCTCCCCTATCATAATCCAGCCTCATCTGCACATGCTCATCAAACTGAATCTAAACTATTTACAATATATTTGATTCTGGTATCTCTGCAGTCTGTAGTTTTCACCCCGGAGCTCCAAGTAGGTGGAGTTATCTTACATGACAATACTTGGCATTATTTGAATCAGATACTCCTCCCAGAATCCTAATCTTAATCATAGTTTAACAAGACGGAGCACTGGAAGTCTGCAGCTAGACTCTTATTTAGCCCATTGGAGTTAACTCCACCTACAGTACTTGAAGCTTCAGAATGGGGGATCCAGGCTGCAGACATATTGTATACATTTGGTAAATTCAAAGAACTGCACTCACGAGAAATGTCTCCCACCTGAGAAAAGATGACATACTGCAAGGACAGCAGACAACAAAATAGCTTGAGCAGATAAGATAGTGGGGAATCTAATCGCTACACGACACACATAAAGTACCAAAGATGTGTAACTGTCCTGCAGTTATTTTACACTAGCAAAATACCCGCGCTTCGCAGCAGAGAAGTAGTGTGTTAAAGAAGCAATGAAAAAGAAAAGGAAACATTTTGAAAATAACGTAACATGATTGTCAATGTAATTGTTTTGTCACTGTTGTGAGTGATGAGTGTTGCTGTCATATATATATATATATA
>JANRMT010062819.1:19805107-19826110 GCA_026402145.1 Polypterus bichir lapradei | reverse complement strand
GTGCGCTCAGTTTATCAGCAAAGTGCGTATTTGGGAACACCGTAGTGACGACTTGGTTCAACATTACTTGGCAACAGGGAAAGTGGGGCAAGTTGCACTGGTGCATTTGTGTCTCCCATAAAAGCAGCTTCACTTGAAATCACTTTGTGATTGTGCACGGGTAAAAACGTCCGCTGAAGTGTCAGATTCTTATTTAATTCTTCTGCTTTCTGTATCTTCTGCATTGCATTCAGGTCTTTCAGGTTACCCTGATGTTTTGTCTCATAGTGCCGTCTTAGATTAAATTCTGTAATTACAGCCACATTAGCTCCACAAATGAGACACACGGGTTTACCGGCAATGTCAGTAAACATATACTCAGCCTCCCATCGGTTTTTAAAGGCTCTATTTTCAGAATCAACTTTTCTCTTCAGCATCGTGTGGGCTAGCTTCGCAATAACTTGCAGCATCATAAGATAGACTTGATTAATGCGGTAAGTGTTCGGTAAGGCAGCTGAAGCGCTGCATTATGGGATCTGTAGTTTATTGTGTTACCAGCGCTTCATATACCCAGGCCATTAATAACAATAATACAGTATATAAAATGATCTCGCGGGCCGGATATAATTACACGCCGGGCCGGATGTGGCCCGCGGCCCTTGAGTTTGACATATATGGACTAAATAGAACTTGAAAAGATATATTTTTTCAAATGTGATCGCGCAATTCAGATAGAGTTGACGCGCACTACAGCCTGCATGCCTCAATAAGTCATCCTCCCCTCGCTCTTACTTTTTTACCGTTCATCTAATGAATACACTGAGTATGGCTTTACCAAAACTATCATTGATGGCGAATAAAGTATCCATTATTCGAGTATGTAGATCGGGGTATATATATACATATATATATATACGCGTATCGCAGCGGAGAAGTAGTGTGTTAAAAAAGCTATGAAAAAGAAAAGGGAACATTTTAAAAATAACGTAACATGACTGTCAATATACAGTATTTGTTTTGTGAGTGTTACTGATTGTTGCTGTCATCAAGGATTTGATTATCATTATTTCTTTCAATCAGGTTCGTATTTGTAGGATGTGTTGTGTTCAAGTTACATTCCGTGTTTGTCAATCGTTGTAAAGATGACAGGTTTCATTCATCGATTCGTTTCTTACTGCATCAATAAACAGCTCGTCTTCTTCTTTATCTGAGACCTGACACACTGCATGCACGGGTTTTTTTTTTACACTGTCTTCCTTTAGCGGGACATTGACTTTTTCCACTGTGTGCTTTGTTTCCGCAGTAGCTGGATTTATGAATATGCTTGTATGTATTAGACGCTTCATATTTTTTGCTGCCTTTTCAATTGTGTAATTCGGTTTTTGTTCAGCGCTCTTTGGAACTGTTGCTTTTTGTCTGTGCACTGCGTCAGTTCACGTGAGCCGCTCGGTGTACATGCATCGAAGGTTCCCAGCTGTGCTGGTGCCATCTTGTGCTATGTCCATGGCTGTATTTAATGTTACCGAAGTCCTGGCACTTAAAACTTTCTCTCGCAGTTTCGCTGAGTTTGTGCCAAACACCACCCTGACCATCTCATCTTCCTCTGCATAAGCACAGTCCTTCACCCGTGAATATTTAGTGGGAGTTTGCTATTGGATTGCCGCTGACGGACGGCCTTATATGGGCAGGCACTAAATTACAAACGCCAGCGGCAGCCTGTCTATGAACTTAATTTAAAGTTTAGGTTTACATCGTGCTTTGTTTCCGAAGTAGCAGAACTCATGAATATGGTTGTATATGTCACTCGCTCGCTTCTTATTGTTTCGCTGCCTTCTCAATTATATAATGCATGTTTTCTTCAGCGCTTTTTGGAGGTCTTCCTGGTTTTCTATGTACTGCGTGATTACGTGGGAGGCGTGATGATGTCACACGAAACACCGCCCCCACGGCGTTCAAGCTCATCTCCATTACAGTAAATGGAGAAAAACAGCTTCCAGTTATGACCATTACGCGTAGAATTTCGAAATGAAACCTGCCCAACTTTTGTAAGTAAGCTGTAAGGAATGAGCCTGCCAAATTTCAGTCTTCTACCTACACGGGAAGTTGGAGAATTAGTGATGAGTCAGTCAGTCAGTCAGTGAGTGAGTGAGTCAGTGAGGGCTTTGCCTTTTATTAGTATAGATGTACTTAAAGTTGGCTTACACTACCACATGGCATCACTCTGAAGGTCTTGTACTTTGCTCCCTGTCAAGTCACCAAATCACCCCTCTCCCCATTTAACATGGCTCATTCTACCATGTTGCAATACTTAATCAGCATCACTTTCAGCTTCCTGTTCTATTTCTGAGCTGTTGACAGCACTCTTCCCGTGACTAATCAACATGATCATGGCCACTTCTCCTTGTCATTCAGACTTTTGTATGCTGTTCTAGTGCTCATTTTTGTAATCTCCTCTGATTTTGCTCCTACATATTTTGATCATTTTGTCTGTTTTTCTGACTATGTCTTGGAAAATTTACACTGATTACTCACCAAATGACTGCTAGTGCTTCTCTGTTTTAACAAAGCTAATGCTCTGAGTTGTTTTAATATAAATCCATCCTTTAATGATGGCACAAGCTACGTTTGTCCTGTCACATTCTGCCAAGATTTTGATACTCACAAACAGATCCCTAACCAATGGGTGTTAGATCTGAGTTTTGGGAAACTGAGATAAGACTGATAAAAGTAACAGCTGAGTATGCAAAGTTCTCTGTGACCGAACAATGGCCATCTGAATCAAATGGAAACTTTGTGATGTCATGATTCTGCAAGTATATACTCCTACAGAAGATGCATCGGAAGAAATAGAAGAGACTTCTATGGCGAATTTCAGGATGTCCTAAACCAAACACCCAATAAGGACATTATCTACATTATTGGTGATTTCAACTCCAAAGTGGAAACTAGGGCAGAACCCGACACAGTTTAGGAAAGAGGAACTGGGCAGGAGACTGATTGGTTCAAATTTACCAAGAACACCGGCTAACAATAACCAATAGCTGGTTTAAACAACCCAAAAGGCAGCTGTACACCTGGACATCACCATATGAGAACACAGAAACGAAATCAGTGACATCCTGTGTCAGCAGAAGTGTCAGAGTTCAGTCTTGGCAGTGAAGGCATATCCTGGTGCTGATTGTGAATCAGATTACCAACTGTTGGTAGCCACCAGCCACAGTCTAACTCAGTTTCTGCAATACCAAACAAACAATGGCCGCAAAGAAATTTGACACATTAATGATGAGCCCCAGCTACACAGTTGACATAAAGAACAGATTCAACCTCCTCCCTACAAAATAAAGGCACCTAGAAGGGCTGTGGGAAGAAGTGAAAACATGTATTATCGAAGCAACCTTTAGATGTCCCATACAAGAGACCATCAAAATGAGCCCAATTGGTTTCCAATTCCACAATCAGCATCACAGAAGAGAGAAAAAAGGCCAAAGCAACTGGGAACAGAGAAGATTTCAGAAGGCTCAATGCAAAATTCTAAAGAGAGGCAAGAAAGGATAAAGAGAACTTTTGGAATGAACCATGCCAGAAGATGGAAGCAGCAAGCAGAAAATATCACATCTGAGAACTCTATATCCATGTGAAGTGGGCACAGTCAACATTTATGCCTCAGAAAGCAACAGTTCGAGGGAGCAATGGACAAGAATTATGTGACTAGCAAGCAATACATGGTCAGTGGAAAGAATACACAGAGAAGTTATATGAAAGTAAACATCAGAATTATCCCGCAGAGGAGAAAGATACACTGGAACTGGAGCTGGATATTCTGGAGGATGAAGTTGCATGGGTAATGAAGCAATTAGCCATTTTAAAAGCCCCAGGAATTGATGGCATACGAGCAGAATTGCTTAAATCCATAGCAGTGGCATTAACAGCATTATGACAACACATATGGAGCACACGTGAGTGACCAAGAGAATGGAAAAGATAAGTATTGATCTCAATTCCGAAGAAGGGAGACACAAAGGATTATTCAAATTACCGCACCATAGCACTGATGCCACATGCAAGCAAAATGTTCATAAGATCTCTCTATCAAGGTCAAGAAGCTACAGTCTGAACACCATATGGAGACACGGACTGGTTCAAGATTGGAAAGGACACATGCCAAGGATGCATCCTGTCACCATCAGTTTTCAACATGCATGCAGCAGTTGTCATGTGGCAAGCAGACCTAGATGAGTCAAAGTTTGGAATGAAAATAGGCAACAGAAACATCAACATACTCTGATTTGCTGATGTTATTAACCTGCTGGCTGAAAACAAGAAGGATTTAGAACATCTGATCATGAAAGTTCAAAGAAGAAAGTTTAAACGTTGTACTGTGTTTGAGTATCAAGAAGAAAAAGATCATAACAGCAAAAAATGCTAACATCAATAAAAAGATTAACAATGAAGAAATTAAAGTGGTTGAAGATTTCATCTTTCTTGGCTCTAAAATTGAACGAGATGGCGTCTACACCCCTGAGATCCCTTGCATTTGGTAGAAATGCAATGGTCAGTATGAACAACACATAAGAGAAGAAAGACATCAGCCTGGCAACTAAATGTAGACTGGTCAGTGCGATTGTTTTCCCAATAACAACATATGGCTGCGAAACCTGGATGCTGAGAAAGGCAGACAGGTGAAGGATCAATGCATTTGACCTGTGGTACTGAAGACATCTGCTATGCATTCCATGGACAACCAGAAGAACAAACCTAGCAGTTCTGGAAACAAAGCAAAATTTCTCCTACTTTTATCACATAATGCAAAGTAAGTTGCTTGAGAAGGATGTCATGTTTGGAATGGTCAGTGGCGAAAAGGAAGGAGGCCAACCAAGAAATCGCTGGCTAAATACTGGACTGAAAATAGTAGTACTGAGAGTAGCCATGAGATATCGGAAGAAATGGAGAGCATTGATCCATAGAGTGGATGAGAGTCAGAGTCATACTCAACTGAATGGATAAACAAATGAACGAACAAACAAAAATGCTGACATGCTTTAGCAGTTTTAAGTTTTCCTTTAATATGTTTAACCTTTGTGCCAAAAGGCAAACAGAGTAAATAGTGTGTGTTCCCTTACCCGATTTTAAAGAATATATAAATTCTATAGTAGACTCTCAAATAAAAGTCTAAAACAAAGGGATACAACAACATAAAAAATGGCAAAAAAAAGCATTCAAAGCTCTCAACAATCTCAGAAAGATGACATTGTCAACTTGATTGACGAGAGACCCAACAAGAACTGGACAGGTAACTTAGTGAGATGTAGAAATCCCTCAGGGAAGAAAAAGGTTAGAGATCGACAACTCACCACAGAAACAAGGCAGCTGCCACTCAGTCTGAGATGGTATGCTGGAGAGGAACAAAATGTCATAAAGAACTAAAAATAAATTAATTAATACATTTTCCAATAAGCCCACTGGAATGCTGTGTTATTTTTTCAAAAGATTTAGAAAAAGTACTTATGCATTACATATAGCTGCACTTAGGTATCAGGGTCATAAACAAAAAAAAAAAAAAACACACACACACAATTATTAAATATTACATAAAAAGGGATGACAACAACACAAGCACTGGGGCAGGCAATAATTTAAAAAAAATGAATACGGGGAACACCAGAATTTCAAGCAAATAATGTGCCAAGATTAAAAACCAAATGTTATTTTTTTTTTTTTTTACTGCAGGCACCTGAATGGGGCTACAAGCTGCCTGGAGCAATAGCCATCAATCATGAAAAGCAGCAGGTGGACATCAAAAACACAAGGCAGGAGGAATGTGGCTGCTAGTTGTTCAAAAGTGAAGAACAACATAAATTAACATAAAGAAAGCAGGCAACTGGCCCTTGGATGAGGGGTGTCCAACTTCACTGACAAAGAGAATCACAGTGGTCTTGGGACTCAGCTGGCTGGGCAGAAAATGAAGACAAGCCCTTCATCAGTTAAATGTCTAAGGTGAAAGCAATGAGTAATCGAGAAGCTGCTCATTGAGATGACGTAGATTTATTGACTGATGTCCAAAAAACAAGGATAGTTCAAGCAAGACTTTCACAAATCTATAGTAGTGATTTATGTGCTCTGTAAACACATATTGTATCTGTCTTTCATGCTGCACAGTTTTCAAAAGGGAATGCCATTGATGTGCGCACTAAACTGTATAGGGCATACAGAAGTAGGTGAATAGCGTATACATCCCTTTTTACCTCAAAGCACAATCACTGACAGTTTTGGAAAAAGCCAGTAAAGTCATTCAGCTCATCAAGACCCCTTTATTTAACACCGCTATCAATCTAGGAGTTTCCTGTCAATAGACTAAGTTAGTTCTTTCAAATTCAGTCCCGGGGGACCCCCCAAATTTTAAGATAAGTGTGTCATTCCTTCTTTTAAATAATCTCATGGTTTAATTATCTGACTTAAGATATTTTTAAGAAAGTGATTAATACATTATTTATTTTCTGTGCCATAGTTTTAAATTACATTTCCTTTGTCATTTTCTTTTAGTTTTTTTTTTTACTTCCTTTCTGTAGAGTTCATACAACTTTAAATCTGTGATAAAGATAGGTTTTGCAATGGATGTTTGTTCCCCAGCAAGAAATATGATTCCCTTTACACACCATTACACTGGATTTTAATCCTTGAAGAAAGAACAAAACAGTCACACCTCCAGATTTACAAATTTGAAATTTGTGGCTGTAAAAAAATGAATGGGAATGTTTATGAAGCTCTATGTAAATATTACAGTTATTTAGTAGTGCATACTATATTGTTAATATTAAAAACTTATCTTTGGTAAAAAACAACTTTGGAATCTATACCAGCGATCAGCTCATTAAAGCGAGTGGATGTGTATTAACCAGTGGAGCAAGTTATTTAAAAAAATAAAAAAAAAAAAACCTAAACACAATTAATGAATTAAACCATAAAAATATCCCACTATGACAAGCGACAAGCTCCTCCACAGACAGACGGGCCCAGGCATTATTTGCGAATTTTCACATTAGAAGGGTTGGGGCAGAATGGGTGACTGTACTGTAGATGTGTGAAAATGAAATCAGTTTCTCTAGCTACTGTCCCAGGTTAGTCCAATAGACCAAAAAATTCAGCAACAAAACTGAAAAGTCAGACAGGAAATGTAGTCAAGAAATAAGAGTGTAACTAAAGATGACTTTCCTTAATTAGAGCCAAATACAATTGTTCACCACCAGAATTTGTATTTTATTCCAAACCTCAGACACTGAAAATAGAAAGTAATCTTATAAAGGTGAAGAGCAACAACATGACAGGTCACCTGACCTTCCCATATCATGTGACAGGCAATGGGCGCAGTGACCATAAACTACATGACAGCTACTATGCTGAAACATCTAAAATTGATTCTGCAATACAAAACGTAATATAAAATGGCACAATGATGACATTAACAAAACACTGCAGAAAAAAACATCCAAATAAAATAATCTATTGAATAACAATAAAAATTTAAATATAAAAGTAGCTAAGATGATTATGACAGTTCTTTTTTGGGAGGTTCTCTTTTTAGTTAATGCTTCAAATTATAATAAAAGAGCTTATAGTGATTCATGAATATATACAATTTAAGGCCTGTTCAGGGTTGATTCTCTTGCACGTAATTCGTATCCTTAACAATGCTATATTAGATTAAATGGATCAGGAAATGAATGGATGGATATATGGGTGGATATTTCAGTTAAACTATGATAATAGAATGAAGAGTTATCTGTAAAAATACTGGTTTCTTTGTTCTATTTAATTTATTTGCACTGAAATATTGATAAGAAACATTGAATGGCATAGCTTTATTCAGGCTTCATTCATTTGATTAAAATATTATCAAGGTATATTTATCCCCATTTTGCAACAGGCTTATATTTATCTATTACTAACTGTTCCCTGTGAAATTTTAAATATACCTTTATCCCCAAATAGTAAATTAGTCCTGTTTCTCATTTCACATCATTTAAAAGGACCTTTCCGAACATTAGAATTCCAAACAATGCCTATATAAGTATATATACACATACATAAAGAACGTACAGCGTCCACTTAAATGGCACCTGGCTGTGGGATTCAAACCTAGAACGATGGACCTGTGAGGCAGCAGTGCTACACTTTCACCACCATACTGCTCTGAACAATAAAAATACAGTCAGTGTGAGTTGTGTATTCAAAACATTTACATGCCAATTTAATAATTTATTCTATATGTTTCAATAGTTCTTGTAGCACTGCAGACAGTTTGCTATTGATAGTTTATAATATTAAGAGCTTTTAACATGCATTTTGATTTCCTGTTGGTCTTTAACAAAGTGCTCTCTTGAGATAACCTGTTGAAATTTTAGGTCTAGTTGCCTAGCAACAAACATCTACTGACAAAGAGCTGGTACTTATATAAATGGTGTACAGTGAAGAGATCTAGGACAGATGCAGAATCTGGCAGCTAAAACATTTTCACAACTGCTGTTATATTTTTTGGTTTCAAGATATATGCAATAGATGAGCTGCAAAAAAAATGCATTAACATGTTTTTTACATTTGTGATATGAACAGAGGACAAAAATACAAAGCAAAATATTAAAGTGTAAATTCAACTTAAAAATTGAGTCTTAAATATTATTTATATGAATTAATGAAATTTAACTACTGAAAAAAACACATACCGGTAATTAAGTACAAAAAATTGAACCTTTATAGTTGATCCCCAGTAAATTTATAAATATGGAATGTTTGATTGCTTCTGAATAAGTTGAATGAAGATTTACATGTCGTGGAGAGTCATGGCGAGTTCAGGTACTGTGGCATTGTTTATTGTGAAGAACCACTTAAAGGGATTACTTTGGCAAACCTTTGTCAAGCACTACAATACGCAGTTACATTCACAAATGCCACTTAAAACATTACTGTGAAAAAAATAAGCCTTATATTAACTTCGCCCAGAAATAGGTTAACTTCTCTGGGCTTGGAGGCATCTGGATGGACCATCACACGTGGTAATGTGCATTGTGGTAAGACAAATCAGTGTCCGAGATCTTTTTGGAAGAAGGACGGATGCTGTATGCCTGGACTAAAGACAAAAACGACCATCCAGACTGTTATCAACAACAAGTGCAAAAGCCAGGGTCTGTCATGGTATGGGGGTTGTGTCAGTGTCCGGTTCCTGCTTCTCCTACTAATTCTAAGGATCTGCTGACGAAGAACGGTGCTTCCGATGACCCAGAGCATGTGGCGACTTTGATGGGATGGGACTCACTTCTTTTTTTGTCTGGGGATGCCTTACTTGCCTCACGGAATGTGACCCGGAATAAACTCAGCGATTATGATTTCTTGAAGTGGCAGGTTGTTTTACGTAAAACTACGAGCTTTTTCGCTAAAGGTTTTGCACTTCATTTATTGGAGATTGAACATGGACGGTCCCATTCGTGTGCAGATACACCATTTGATTCATAAAGTTCATTGCTGGTTTTAGGGAAACGAGATGGAGCGCGTTGTGAAAAAGATTGTCATGAATATACTGCTGACAGTTCTCCGAGATGAATTTCTTCGTCATGATGTTGAGTCGTTGATGATCTTAGCCAAATGTTTGGAGGGTTCTCATACTGCTTGGATAAAAAGCGGTGGATTTGCTGTTCCTCATGTTGTTTTTCAGTCTTCGAGGGATCACTCAGAAAATACTCGTCACTTTGAACAGAGGTTAGAGCATCAACGAGCCTTAAAACCTGAAAATCGGGTTTCCTCCGATTCCTCCTTCCTCCAGAGGATCCAGTTTTTGTTGTAGCACCCACATCTGGGGAAGCAGGAGGCCATGGACGTCACCGTGGATATTTCGGCAGTGGAACTGAACAAAGATGATCAACCCAGCCACTTGGCGAGGGAATGTCGCCTATCCCCTGCTCAATTGATGGAAATTGGTCTGGCCGAGGTTTGTTGCTCCCATGTTCCTTATTCTTCAGTTAAAAAGGATGGCTTAATGATCTCAATGAAGTTGGGGGGCCGCGAGATCTCGGCATTATTGGACTCAGGAAGTGACCTTTGTATTGTCAGAGAGGACTGTCTTGACGACGGGTACCTGTGTAACACTGAAACTGTAAACATACGTTGTGTACATGGAGATGTTAAAGACTATCAGATATTGCTTCTTCCTTTAACATATAAGGGTTGGCACTTTAAAGTTTGGTCTGCCATTTCAGACTCCTGTCCCAGGCCCTTGCTGATTGGCAGGAGGAATGCCCTTATTCCTTGACTCATGACCGAATGTCAGGTGCCAGTCATCGAGCCCCCTGTCAATCTTAGCGGAGGGGGGAAGAAGAAGAACTGGTGGCTGTCGGAGAAGAGATCTCGGAGAAGATCTCGAGCCCCAATTAGATATTAAACCTGATCTCTACAGCAACACCAAGGCAAGGGAGAAACCCCCAATTCTCCAGAGCGGCTGGCTGGCCCATCTACAACTTCTCAAGTTACAAATGCCTCTAACACAAACCGAGCACTGGCGAGCAGATGGATTTTGTGCGCTTGCAGCATGCCAATAGCTCATTAGAATATGCATTTAAACAGGCTTGCTCTGCTAATGACTCTTATTATCAAGAGCGTGCATCTGGGTGCTTAAAAACCCCGCACTTTCTTGAGAATGACGGCTGCCTTTTTAGAGTGATATCAGATCATTTAGTGGAGGAATTTATTGAGCAGTTATATGTATCTGAAGTACATAGGGATATTCTTTTGCAGTTAGCCCACTCTAATATCTTGGGTAGGCACCTAGGGGCTGATAAGACTAGAGATCGTTTATCAAAATGATTTTATTGGCTGAATATGGGGAAAGATGTTGAGAGATTCTGTACTTCATGTCATGATTGCCAGATCGTCTCTGCTTATAAACCTCCTCGGGCTTCCCTTTTTCCTATGCCTATTTTGGAAGTCCCTTTTCAACGGATGGGATTATATATTGTAGGCCCTCGTTCCTAAGAGTAAAAATGGGTATCAATATATGCTTGTGTTGGTTGACTATGCAACGCAATATCCAGAAGTGGCTGCTTCAAAAAAAGCCGATTCCTTCACTGTAGCCAAAGCTTTGTGAAAGATTTTTACTCGTATTGGCATCCCTAAAGAAATTTTAACTGATCAGGGCACACCTTGTGTGACAGCCTTGCTATTAAGAAATTAAGTACCAGTGTTAACCATCCACAGACAAATGGTTTGACTGAACGATTTTTAACAAGACTTTAAAACAGATGATCAGGCGAGTAGCTCATGATGATCCGAAGTCTTAGGACACTGTCCTGCCTTTTATTATGTTCGCGGTGCGGGAATCACCGCAGGCATCCACTGGCTTGAGTCTGTTCGAGTTCTTATTTGGCAGGCGCCCGCGAGGCATCCTGGATGTTGTACAAGAGGAATGTACAGGAATCGGGACAACAGCTCACGGGCCGAGCTTTGCAGATCGGGTAATTTCATTGCAAGATAGAATTACTAAACTTTCTTCTTTTGCTGTGGGGCATCAGTGACGTGAGCAGGAAACCCAGAAACGTCTTTACGATAGACGCTGTAAGCTCTGTGAATTCAAATCTGGGGCTTCATGCATAACGCCGTGCATAGAATTTGCACTATAACATGACGTAAGCACAAAATCCGAAATGTGCTTACGCACAGAAAAATCCAGATGCAGGAATCTGTGCGTTTGCCAACTTCCACATTCTTCCACTACATAAATACCGGTCAGCGTGAAAAGTAACGCTCGTGCACGCGCCTGCTGTCCCGCCACAACTCCTCCCAGAATTACTCCTCTTTGAATATGCAAATCAATATAAATAGCCCTTAAGCTCAGCGTTCTGTGAAAGAACAATAGGAAAAACACGGGGGAAAATAGAATTTCAGTAAATACCAAGTGGAGGCAAAGAAAAACATACTATTTGTTGGTTTAAACAGTGGTATAAACAACAAAAGGAAGCCAATTGAGTGACATAGCGTATCGGAGAAACTCGAAAGCTCAAGTTCACAAAGTCGCAAAGTGCCCAAAATAAAAAAGAAGTTGTCACATATCAAAGTTGCCGTTAAAAAAAAAAAGAGAAAAAAAATAGGCACACAGTGGGGAAAAAAGCACAAAATGTCAACTTTAATCTCGAAATTTCCTCTTTAATCACGTTGTTTATTTTGTCATTAAAGTAGAACATCATAAACTTCATCTTAAAATCATTTAATTTACTAGTTTCTCAAATCCCATCGTAACTAAAGTAGCATGTTAAATGCTTTGTTTTGTATTTGATCTTCTATGTGCTATATATGTGTGAATCACTACGTGCTTCCGGGTTTTGTCTTTCTCTGACAGGACGCAGAATCCATTACATTTGTAATATTACAGCTCTCTGAATAATTAAAATACTGAGATGTATACTTGATATAATTTTCATGATGACAGGAGTTAAAGCACGTTATTAAACATGAGAACACGGTGGTGCAGTGATTGTGCACGACCTTCAATGAATTTATTGCAGCAGTAATGTCTCTTTCAAATGTACTAACCCCCAATTCCTGCCCTTACCTTTCTTTCTCCAAATACCCAATCGCCACACAATCAGCTCTGTAATAGACGTTAAGCCATCTGTAAGCTTATAACGGCGATTCTTCAAGACATTTAAGGAACACTGAAATATCTTCGTAGTACATGTTTAATTATTCTATCCTTCACGCCAGTCCCAGTGAAGCATACAGTGCAAGGCAGGAACAATCCGTGAACGGAGCGCCAGATCCTTGCTAGCGTAGCGACACCGTGTCCTTTAATTAACAATATAGATTATTTAAATTAAGTTAAAGTTTTATCTGTATAATATAATAAACATATTTTGCTGCATTTCATCTTTAAAATGATATCGTCATCATATGTAAATATGTGCTTTATAAAGTGGCTCTGGTTCTGTAATATTATAACTGTAGTGCAAGTTTACAGTGAAGTGATTGTACTAATAAGTACAAACAGTTCTACAAGGAGCAGTTGATGGACAGACTGATTGTGTTTAGAGCTCTTGGGCTGAAACTCTTTCTGAACCATGGGGTCCGTACAGGAAAGTCTTTGAAGCATTTGCTGTGTGAAAAGCAGTTCAAATAGGAAGCATGGCTGAGGCAGCATGTACAGTGGTGTGAAAAACTATTTGCCCCCTTCTTGATTTCTTATTCTTTTGCATGTTTGTCACACAAAATGTTTCTGATCATCAAACACATGTAACCATTAGTCAAATATAACACAAGTAAACACAAAATGCAGTTTTTAAATGATGGTTTTTATTATTTAGGGAGAAAAAACAATCCAAACCTACATGGCCATGTGTGAAAAAGTAATTGCCTCCTGAACCTAATAACTGGTTTGGCCACCCTTAGCAGCAATAACTGCAATCAAGCCTTTGCGATAACTTGCAATGAGTCTTTTACAGCGCTCTGGAGGAATTTTGGCCCACTCATCTTTGCAGAATTGTTGTAATTCAGCTTTATTTGAGGGTTTTCTAGTATGAACCGCCTTTTTAAGGTCATGCCATAGCATCTCAATTGGATTCAGGTCAGGACTTTGACTAGGCCACTCCAAAGTCTTCATTTTGTTTTTCTTCAGCCATTCAGAGGTGGATTTGTTGGTGTGTTTTGGGTCATTGTCCTGTTGCAGCACCCAAGATTTCTTCAGCTTGAGTTGACGAACAGATGGCCGGACATTCTCCTTCAGGATTTTTTGGTAGACAGTAGAATTCATGGTTCCATCTATCACAGCAAGCCTTCCAGGTCCTGAAGCAGCAAAACAACCCCAGACCATCACACTACCACCACCATATTTTACTGTTGGTATGATGTTCTTTTTCTGAAATGCTGTGTTCCTTTTACGCCAGATGTAACGGGACATTTGCCTTCCAAAAAGTTCAACTTTTGTCTCATCAGTCCACAAGGTATTTTCCCAAAAGTCTTGGCAATCAATGAGATGTTTCTTAGCAAAATTGAGACGAGCCCTAATGTTCTTTTTGCTTAACAGTGGTTTGCGTCTTGGAAATCTGCCATGCATGCCGTTTTTGCCCAGTCTCTTTCTTATGGTGGAGTCGTGAACACTGACCTTAATTGAGGCAAGTGAGGCCTGCAGTTCTTTAGATGTTGTCCTGGGGTCTTTTGTGACCTCTCGGATGAGTCGTCTCTGTGCTCTTGGGGTAATTTTGGTCGGCCGGCCACTCCTGGGAAGGTTCACCACTGTTCCATGTTTTTGCCATTTGTGGATAATGGCTCTCACTGTGGTTCGCTGGAGTCCCAAAGCTTTAGAAATGGCTTTATAACCTTTACCAGACTGATAGATCTCAATTACTTCTGTTCTCATTTGTTCCTGAATTTCTTTGGATCTTGGCATGATGTCTAGCTTTTGAGGTGCTTTTGGTCTACTTCTCTGTGTCAGGCAGCTCCTATTTAAGTGATTTCTTGATTGAAACAGGTGTGGCAGTAATCAGGCCTGGGGGTGGCTACGGAAATTGAACTCAGGTGTGATACACCACAGTTAGGTTATTTTTTAACAAGGGGGCAATTACTTTTTAACACACGGCCATGTAGGTTTGGATTTTTTTTCTCCCTAAATAATAAAAACCATCATTTAAAAACTGCATTTTGTGTTTACTTGTGTTATATTTGACTAATGGTTAAATGTGTTTGATGATCAGAAACATTTTGTGTGACAAACATGCAAAAGAATAAGAAATCAGGAAGGGGGCAAATAGTTTTTCACACCACTGTACTTGATGCTGTATACCGATAATACTCTTTCCGATCTGCTTCTCCGAGTGGTGCAGTGAGAGTAATATGGAAAAAGATGATCCGCTGTGGCAACCCCTAACGGGAGCAGCTGAAAGAAGAAGACGAAGGTGCAGTGAGAGTAACAATGCTAAAGCAGCTATGGTATTTGGAATAGTTTGGCCATTCCGTGGACCATTATATTGTTACAGGTTAATTGCAATCAGACCTTAAACTAATAAACAATATGCAGTTAATTTCAGTGTATTTATAAAGCCGCGTCAGGGATGAGGATCTGAAAAAGAAAGATAAACGACACATGAACAGTAGCACTGCTTTGATGATGAATTAATGATATTAGAAATAACATAGTATATCCCTCAAACACTAAGGATCCTCCTAAACCCCAGCATCCTGTTATAAACCAATTAAACTCTTTCACTAGGATAGATTTACCTGATTTACAAAAAATAATATCTCAATTAAAATCCTCCACCTGCGTCCTTGACCCAGTACCAACAAGGCTTTTCAAAGAAGTATCAGGCGTGCTAATTGATAATGTTCTGGACATAGTAAATTCGTCATTAGATACGGGGGTCTTCCCAGACTGTCTTAAGACTGCTGTAGTTAAACCCCTTCTTAAGAAACATAATCTTGACCCCTCGGCCCTTGAAAATTTTAGACCCATCTCTAACCTGCCTTTCTTAAGCAAAGTTCTGGAGAAAGCAGTCATTATGCAGTTAAATGACCACCTAAATAAACATGCTATTCTTGATAAATTTCAGTCGGGTTTTAGAATAAATCACAGCACAGAAACTGCACTCGTTAAAGTAGTAAATGACTTGCGGGTGAATGCAGACAGAGGCCATATATCGGTTCTCATCCTCTTAGATCTGAGTGCTGCATTTGACACTATTGATCATAATATTCTTAGAAATCGCCTTAGTCAATGGGTGGGCCTCTCTGGCAGTGTCTTAAATTGGTTTGAATCCTACCTGACAGGGAGAAAATTTTTTGTTAGTTGTGGTAATTACAACTCAAAGACACATGATATCCGATTTGGTGTTCCACAAGGCTCTATCCTGGGTCCGCTGTTATTCTCAATCTACATGCTTCCGTTAGGTCAGATTATCTCAGGGCACAACGTGAGCTACCACAGCTATGCTGATGACACACAGCTGTATTTATCAGTAGCACCTGATGACCCCGATTCTATTGACTCACTAACACAATGTCTGACTTGTATCTCAGAATGGATGAATAGTAACTTTCTCAAGTTAAATAAAGAGAAAACTGAAATCTTAGTGATTGGCAATAATGGATACAATGAGGCTATTAGAAATAAACTGGATACATTAGGATTAAAAGTCAAGACGGAGGTAAAAAGCTTAGGGGTAATTGTTGACTGTAATCTGAATTTTAAATCGCATATTAATCAGATCACTAGGACAGCATTT
The DNA here is from genome assembly GCA_026402145.1 of Polypterus bichir lapradei. Classification (NCBI taxonomy): domain Eukaryota; kingdom Metazoa; phylum Chordata; class Cladistia; order Polypteriformes; family Polypteridae; genus Polypterus; species Polypterus bichir. The sequence continues at coordinate 19,809,881 of JANRMT010062819.1, read as the reverse complement.
TTTCACTTAAGAAACATAAGTAAAGTTAGACCTCTTATATCACTGAAAGATGCTGAGAAATTAGTTCACGCGTTTGTTTTCAGTCGACTAGATTACTGTAACGCACTCCTCTCAGGACTACCCAAGAAAGACATAAATCGTTTGCAACTAGTGCAGAATGCAGCTGCTAGAATCCTAACTAGGAAAAGAAAATCCGAACACATTTCTCCAGTTCTGATGTCACTACACTGGTTACCTGTGTCATTCAGGATTGACTTTAAAATTCTGCTTATGGTTTATAAAGCCTTAAATAATCTCGCCCCTTCTTATATATCGGAGTGTCTGACACCTTATATTCCAAATCGTAACCTCAGATCCTCAAATGAGTGTCTCCTTAGAATTCCAAGAACAAAACTTAAAAGAAGTGGTGAGGCGGCCTTCTGCTGCTATGCACCTAAAATCTGGAATAGCCTGCCAATAGGAATTCGTCAGGCTGATACGGTGGAGCACTTTAAAACACTGCTGAAAACACATTACTTTAACATGGCCTTTCTATAACTTCAATTTAACTTAATTTAACTTAATCCTGATACTCTATATGTTCAATTTCCTCATAATAACTATTCAGGGTAGCTCTACAACCCGTACTGACCCCTACTCTCTTCTCTGTTTCTTTTTCCGGTTTCTTTGTGGTGGTGGCCTGCGCCACCTCCACCTACTCAAAGCTTCATGATGCTCCAACAATGATGGATGGACTAAAAGGCAGAATTCTACGTGACCATCATCATCAAGCCTTTCCGTGAGAACCCTAAATCCAAAGAGGACTGTTTCATTTATGTTAGGTAGAATGCCCAGTGGGGACTGGGCGGTCTCATGGTCTGGAATCCCTACAGATTTTATTTTTTTTTCTCCAGCCGTCTGGAGTTTTTATTTTGTTTTTTCTGTCCCCCCTGGCCATTGGACCTTACTCTTATTCGATGTTAATTAATGCTGATTTATTTTGTTTTCATATTGTGTTTAATTTTCTATTCTTTATTATGTAAAGCACTTTGAGCTACTGTTTGTATGAATATGTGCTATATAAATAAATGTTGTTTTTGTTGTTTGATGCTGGGTGCTGCCAGTCTGCAAAACCGAGCGGAGAACTTGCGTACGACAGGGTATGATGTACTGTGGAAATGTGCATGGCTTAATGCCAAGTTTAGGTTTTATACATCACGATTTGAACGTGGAAACGTTCTTACGCAACATTTCTGTGCGTATGCACCGTTTATACATGAGGCCCCTGGTGATTGGGTTTTGGTTCTGATTCCATCTGACCCACACAAATTCCTAGCGAAATGGCAGAGCCCTGCATTATTGAGGAGTGTATGGGGCCGGTGAATTACAAGGTTAGAATATGGGGCCGGCGCAAACCATTCCAGATTTTACATGTTAATCTTTTGAAGGAGTGGCATGACCCGCAGGGGGCTTACACTTCCTTGGCTGCTGTCTCTCAGACCGATGTTGCCATTGGAAACGATTTGACTGACTTGCAAAAGACAGAGTTGTTATCTTTGATTGACTGGAACACTGATTTTTTTTTCAGACTTGCCAGGTGTGACTAACCTTGCAGAACATAAAATCACTACTGAACCCAGTGTTAGGGTGCAGATGCACCCGTATCAGATTCTGGAAGCGTGACGGAATATTGTGGGCGAGGAAGTGAAAAAGATGCTGGCATTGGGTGTAATTCGTCAAAGTAAAAGTGACTGGGGCAGTCCGGTCGTATTAGTCCCAAAGTTCGCTTCTGTATCGATTTCAGGTGCTTAAATAAAGTCTTTAAATTTGATGCTTATCCAATGCCCCGTGTTGATAAGCTGTTGGAAAAACTGTGTCAGGCGATCAATATCTCCACGCTAGATCTCACGAAAGGTTTACTGGCAGGTGCCTCTTGAGATTGGCAGTTGTGAGAAAACAGCATTTGCAACTCCTGATGGACTTTATGAATTTACTAGACCTGTTTGGTCTTCATGGAGAGCCTCTAATTTTCCAGCATATGATGGATCAGATCTTGCATCCTCATTCCGAGTATTCCGGGGCATATCTCGATGATGTTGTGATTTTCAGCAACGATTGGCAAACGCATTTAGAACGTCTTCAGGCTGTCCTTAAAAGCTTAAGACAGGCTGGCTTGACAGCTAACCCTAAGAAGTGTAAATTGGGCATGTCTGAGACTCATTATCTGGGTTATTCTGTGGGCAGGGGTGTACTCCGGCCACAATTTAGAAAAGTGGAAGAAATGCTTGCTTACCCATGTCCAGAAACGCAGAAACAAGTACGTGCATTTCTGGGGCTTGCCGTTTACTACAGAAGATTCATTCCTGATTTTGCAAATAGGGCTGCTCCTCTTTCAGATCTTACTTGAGGAAGCAAGAACCACCCTGTTTTATGGACAGAAGTTTGTGAATGTTCCTTTTGTGATTTGAAAATTGCTTTGTCTTATTATCCCGTTTTTGCGGAATCCTGACTTCTCTAAGGATTGTGTTCTACAGACAGACGCAAGTGCATTTGGTTTAGGCACCGTCTTGTCCCATGTTTTTGATGGGGAAGAGCACCCTATCACATTTTTGAGTAGAAAAATGCTTCCTAGGGAATGCAATTATTCGACTATTGAGAAAAAATGCTTCTCGATTAAATAAGCTGTGGAAGCGCTTTGTTTTTATTTATGGGGTCGAAATTTCACATTAGTGACCGATCACACTCCACTTCAGTGGTTACACCGTCTGAAGGATACAAACTCTCGTCTCATGAGATGGTTTTTGGGCTTGCAACCTTACAGTTATGCATCGACCCAGTTCTGAACATGTTAATGCTGATGTCCTGTCACGCCTGTTTAAACCTGGGTTGGAAAGTTGCTTAATTAACGAAAATGTGAATAAAGCTGACGGAGGGGGTGTTAGGGGGGCTGATCGCACCCCTAGAGGATACTGACGCTACTCTAAAAAACGCTAAAAGACTACCTTCACATTGCTCCCTTACTTGCTGGGCTTACTTGCGGCTGCTCTGTCACGCTATATGCTTCCTGTGCAGTACTTCGCATACTTAAAAGTCTGAACAGTACCTGTCTGTTTTTGATTAATTTATTTCTTTTTTTTTCTCTCGTGCACTCCTTTGAAGAGGAAGATATGTTTGAATTCTTTTAATTGTGAGACGGAACTGTCATCTCTGTCTTGTCAAGGAGCACGTTTAAACCTTTGAAAGAGACATATGTTCATTTGCAGTGTTTGAATAAAGTTCCTGTCTCTACAACCTCCTGTGTTTCTGTGCAAATCTGTGACCCAAGCGTGACAGTGTCTTTGGCAAAGATAATTTATACTTTTGTGATGGCAGAATAAATGAAGAAAAATACACTGAGATTTTAAAGCAACTCATGCTGTCTTGAAGACAGCATCTTTTCTAGGGATGACCATGCATTTTTTAACAAGACAAATCAAAACCACATTCTGCACACATTACAAAAGCATGGCTGTGGAAGAAAAGGGTACATTTATTGGACTGACGTGCCTGCAAGCCTGACCTGTCTCCAATAGAGAATGTGTGGAAATTTTAGAAATGAAAAATGTGACGATGACAACCCCGTACTGTTGCATCCCTTAAGACGTGTTTGCAGGAAGAATAGGACAAAATACTACCTGAAATGCTTCATCGCTTGATATAGTCAGTGCTAAAATGTCTTTTAAGCGTTGTGAGAAGGAATGGTGACATTACAATGTGGTAAATCCTTTACCGTCCCAACTACTTTTAGAATGTATTGCCAGCCTGAAATGCAGGAATGGATCAACATGGTTCATACAGATTGCAATCAAATGAAAATCAAAGTGAATTTAAGAATCACTGTGGTTTTTCTTTTTATTTGCATTTTCCATACCATTTGAACTTTTTCTCATTAGTGTATGGGTGTGTGTGTATATATATTGTGGTCCCCGGCCGGGGCTGGAGCCCGGCCGGGACGCCCAGGAGGACATGAGGAGGGCTTGTGCCTCCTCCAGACCGCGAGGGGGCGTCCGTCCTGGTTCTGTTGGGGACCACAGGTCGAGGGCATGGAAGCCCTACCCTGTAGGGGCCCGTGGTCACCGGCAGGCGGCGTCCCGATGCCGGTTTATCACATCTGGTCCTCGGCCGGGGCTGGAGCCCGGTCGGGACGCCTTGGAGGACCGGAGGAGGGCGTGTGCCTCCTCCAGACCGAGTGGGGGCGTCCGTCCTGGTTATGCAGGGGGCCTCGGGTACAGGGCTTGGAAGCCCAGCCCTGTAGGGACCCGTGGCCACCGCCAGGCGCCGCCCCAGTGCCTAATTATCCCGGGAGCCCGGCACTTCCGCCACACCAGGAAGTGCCGGGGGGAAGACGACCGGGGATGCACGGACGGCTTCCCGGTGCGCAGCCGGCACTTCCGCCACACAGGGATGTGGCCAACGTCAGGTGCCGGGAAGCAGCTGGAGCCCATCCGGGTCCCCATAAAAGGGGCCGCCTCTCTCCAGTCAGGAGGTGGAAGTCGGGAGGCAGCAGACTGAGCTGGAGAGAGAGGACGGAAGGCGGCCAGGAAGGCACAAAGACTGTGGGCCCTGGACTTTGGGGAAATCGGTGCTGGAGGCACTGGGGTTGCACGTGAGCAAGGACTTGTATATATTGTAAAATAAACAGTGTGTTGGGTGCAAAAATGTTGTCCGTCTGTCTGTGCCGGGGCCAGCGTTCACAATATATATATATGTATATATATATATATATATATATATAAATATACTGAGTATACTTTAT
>JANRMT010062819.1:19792171-19804374 GCA_026402145.1 Polypterus bichir lapradei | reverse complement strand
GCGGCTTGGGGGTATTGGCCGGGGTACATAGCCGGCCATATCTTACAATATATATATATATATATATAAAATATAAGTAGATAAATGTACTTTAAATATATACTAGCTGCGTGTGGTCTTTGGGACAAAAAACAAACTGAAAACTCCCTAGCATTTTTACTATATTTGTAAACTTGGAGAGGTGTCAGCTAACTCTTAAGAATTACTCACGGCAGAGGACATTGACCCACCTGTGCTTGCTGCTGCACCGGCTTTTGTAAGAAGACAATGGCGATACCATATCTTACCATATCACTGGGATATGAGTCCTATTAATCTTTGTCTCAAGAAAAATACCTCCAGACAGAAAACATCAAGCCTTGCCCTCCGTTGCTGAGGTGTTTCACTTGCACATTGGTGAGCACCAGCATTTGCTCTATTTCAATGTTTTGTCTCTTCATCTATACCATTAGCACAATATCGTTGCAAAGTGGCATTTGCTGCACACAGGTCTTTCGTAGTGAGAAGTGAGGTATATGCAAGCACCAAAAAAATGTAAAGGTTTATGCATACGCCATTTAAAAGTTTCGCGGCCATCTTCACCACAGGGTAACAACTCATACTAAACTGCAAGGGCAGTCGGCTTGCCAAACTGAACTACTCACATGACACTCTCAGACACAACCAATTACTCCTCCCGCCTTCACCATTTCCAACAAAAATATAAAAGTGTGGAAACTTTTTGAAGGTCCCTCGTGTAATAATATACAGTATATTGGTTCAAACAAAAATAAACGCTCAATCGTGTGAAAATGAAACAAAACTATTGCTACCAAAGTAACTGGCTGGAACAAAGTCGTGCTTTTATCATAAGGGACTGGAAGAGATGGAGTCAATTGCCCTCGCTGGGCGGTTTCCCTGAACTGTGGAGGAAGAAGAAGAAGAAGAAGACAGCTGACAACAATGCCCCCTATTGTTCTGGAGTGGAACTCAGAGGGTGACCATTTGATGCACACATGCGATAATATATGTTTTTTGTTTCCCCCCTTGGAGACAAATAAAGTATATTTATTTATCCATCTAACTCAGATGAAGTTAACCTGTAGGTGTGACAAACTTCCATCCACTTAAATTGATATTTCTGCATAAATTAATATGAAATTACTGGATATGCTTCTCTCATAATATTTGAAGACAAGAACAATGCTGTATGACACTCCTGAGAAAAATCAAACATGAGCCAATATTTTATAATAAAAACAAAAATTACATTTATATAGCATTTTTCTAGCTACTCCAAGTGCTTTACTTAAACAGCAAGGAGCAACTTTGACCACCACCAATGAGCAGCATCCATCTGGATGATGTAGACTTCAGCCATAATTGCTCCGACATGTTCACCACACATTAGCTATTTGGTGGTAAAATGGTGAGAGAGATAGCCATTTAGAACCATGGAATGATTACAGGGGGCAGAATGGATGACATCGTATTGGGCAATTCAGCCCAATTTTAGACATTACTTGAGTGAGCTTAAAGCACCCTTTTCTTATTTGGAATAGTGCGTTTTGGAGACTTTGTGGAATAAAAAAGAGAAAAGGACTACCATTATCAGAAGTGACAGAACTGCTTGGATTTTGTGGGTTGTTTGTGTCAAAGGTTTCTGTTTTTGTGTGTCATTTGCTTAATGTATATGGTGATTGGGGGCGTGCGTTTATGGATTCAGTTACTGCCATTTATGTTTGTGTAGTTTATACGATTGAATTAATACAGTTATTTCCACATTTTCTGTTTCTCTCTGTCATTTTATTGCTATTATATAAAGTATATATTTTTTAACCCATCTATATTGCAGGAAGGGGTCTGAGGGTGGGTAAGGATTGACCAGCTATCTTCAACTCAAATACACCACCCAAAGCATGGTGACACATAGTGATATTGTCCGGGAAAGGGCGAAGTGTTATAGAATTGCAGATGATATGGCTGCTGGCATACTTATTCTGAATGATAAGACACACTGGAAGAGATTTATGTACCAAAGTTTTTAAAATTTCTGAGAAAGAACGTGAGTTTAAAATTGTGTATGTTTCCACTGACATGTGCATGACTTTGAGATACAAGAGCTGAAAGGGTAAATTAAAGAGATTTCAACACATTTTTACCACATAACACCTATCTTTAAACACACCTAATCAGAAACAGAAAATGAAGTCACTTTATCCTTGTGGACATTAGCAATTAATTATATTGAGAAAAAAAAACAGTGGATAAACCAGAATTTTTTTTTTAAATGAGGTTTGAAGCAGAGCCCAATTACTAAGCCTTGCAACAGCTGAGAAATGTGTGTCTTTCTAAAGCTGACGAACATGAATCTCAGCTGTTAAATGAAGTATGGAAAGAGTTATTAAGAACATCAAAGGAGACGGGAACGAAAAACAAAGAGTAAAAAGATTGAGGACCTGGCTGAAATTTAACTGGGGACAGGGGCAGGGACAGAGACCATCTGCCTTGCATGCTGATTGCCCTCAACATGCTGAAGCTGGTACGGTCATTGCTGTATCTTTGTTCAGTTTGGTTTGGGTTTGAGTAAGGAAATCTTGTGAAAATAAAATAAGTGAATGTGAAGGGTCAAATTAAATGGACTAACTAGGACAACTGCATACAAATGTGTTACAGATACAGAAAAATAAATATAGGTTTTCTTTTTTAAAAAAGGAAATTTATAAATGATTGCCGAATAAATTAAACTGTTTAAAGAAATCACAGTAGGTAAAGAATAGCATAAATGTTTCATGTATTAGTTGGAATTGGGAATTAGTAAATTAGCTCATATAATTAATAATACATTTAGCACAACTAAATGCATTTTATTTGCAGCAGTGTATTCATCTGTCTTGGGACTGGATTATATCATTAATGACATTTCACCAAATAAATAGTTTTTCCCACTGTCCCCCTTTTTTTTAAAGAAAGGCATGATTTTGCATTGTAGTGGAAAAACTTCCTTCTGTTTAGAAAGAAGTCATTCATGAAGACCAGATGACGTGCAGAACAATTCTTTATTTGTACACAGGTATGCACAAATGTGTCAGTCCATGGAGTGAGCAATCAATAAAACAATTCATCTGTCTTTAAGCTTTTTCATTACATTACCTTAAATACCTCACTTCATCTGACTCTTAATATGCATAATATGCAGCGCTTCATTCAATCAACGAGTGTTTGACTCTCCCATTAATCTGAATATTGCTTTGTAAATAGGGGTGCTCTGTGGACTCTTTTATTGATTTTAGCACCACTTCATAGGAGGTGTGTTTGGGCTTTCCCATTAGTTTATTACTGCTTTCTGGAGAGATGATTGTTACTTATCTACTTCATTTTATCCTTAGCAACTATCTTGGTGGTTCCTCTAAGATGAGATAAAAGCCTCACTTGCCTAGGCTTAACAGACATTTAGTTAACCCTTTAGTTACATTCAATTCTTATCCTTATGTTTAATAATTCATTGTTATAACGTCATACAAGTATATACTTATATTAAATTGTAAAATTATATCATGTATTGATTAAAAATATTGATTAAAATTCTATAGCATCTGTTCACTCAATTTCTGAAGCAACTCATTCCATTAGAAGGTTGGCTCCAGTTTCTATGCCAGCATCATCTGATAAAAGAGGAAAGAGCTGGGACAGGGAGCCAGTCCACCAAATGGTAAATCACACTTTGTCACATCTACACAATATTGTGTCGCCAATCAACCGCACTGTCATTAGAAGATAAAGAACCAGGGCTCAAACTGTGTGAAGATGGGGTGAATGTGCAAAGTCTGCACAGACTGGTATGCTGGAGCTGTGAGGTAGTGGCAGCGACCACTGCACAATCATTCTATTACGCTGCTCTGTAAGGCAAGATGATACATTAATTATGATTTGTGAACGTATATACTGTAAAGGGTATTTTTCCTTCTTTAATTTTGCAGTTGCTTTTGAAAGTTCAAACAGTGAAAGGGAATAACTTATGTGATTATAGTTCACTCTTTCAGAACTGGAGAAAATATATATATCTGAGGCAATGCCTTAATGTAATGTAAGTACAGAAATTGAATACAACATTAAAATATACTGAATATAGGTTATGTACATTACATTCCTGAATGTATTCACCTGAAACTATCATATCAATAGTTTATTATAAAAGAATAATTATTTCATAAAAATGTCAGATTTGTTTTAGAAACAAATTTAATGGGAAACAGTATCAGACATTGGGCAGATTTGTATTTTACGTCCCTAAGAGTATTATATATTATAATGAACAAACATCTTTAGTAGCAAAGTGGCTAGCATACATTCATAAAAAATCATTCCCTGCACAAAATCATTACATGCAGTACCAAAATATTGTCTTTAGAACAGAAAAAAATTACCTGTGCCACAGAACTGCACAATGTGTAATACTTGAAAGGCCTTCAAATAGTGCAGTTATCTATTTTCTCATACCCTGAAATTACATTTCATTTGTGATTTGTCCCCTGGACTCATATTCATAGCAGGAGAGGAAAGCATCGGTCTATAATTTGAATAAGCAAATTCATAGACACATTTTGAATAAAGATAAATACATTTACAATGCAAGTATATCCTTATACAGTTGAAAGACAATCAAATCAAATCAGGAACTTATATGCCTTAGATATTGTAACTTGTATGTTGTATTGCAAAAGTATCAGACACCTGAAAAGTTTTCAAAAATGTCTAGATTGCAGATGGCATTTAGTCTGCCATTTTGTTGCAAAGTCATATGCAAAACAAGAGACATTTTATTAATATATTTTTCATTTCCCATATACTAAAGAAAAATTAAATGAGATATGCATTTTAAATATATTTTCAGACACATTAGGGAAGGTTTAAGTCTTTTGTATTAGGTCGCTACCAGCTTTTGTATACTGAGGAAAAGTGATTTTTTTCACCCTATTGTTCTTGGAAGATTTCCTGTATCCCATTTATGTTTTCAGGAAATTGCTTGTGGATCTCCATTCTCAAAATGAGCCACAGATTCCCAATGAGGTTTTAGTTAGAATTATGACTAGGTCACCCTAGGACATTTTCACTATTCAACTAGTATTGCTTTGGTCATGTACTCATATCATTGCAACTCTTAAAAGTGAATCTTCTTTCATTCTGGTACATCAACCAGTGAACTGCATTTTAGCTTTTATGTTGTGCTTATCTTCCATTTTTGAATTGTTTGGCTGGAAATCTCACATTGCTTGTGGGATCCAAGATAGCCGGTAAAATTTGACAGTGTGATCATGAGATTCATTTGGCTGGTGTGTGTTGTCTCATGATGTATTAGGCTTAGTCATGTGTGCTCAGCAGATATTACTTGACAAAATAAAAAGCAGGCCCACACAGCTGTAACAGTGTCAGCATATTTGATTTTTTTTTTTCAGAAAAGCCAGACTTCATAATTTGACACATATTGCCTGTGAATTTTTGCACTTTTTAATATTTTACGCACCTTTTTTGTCTGTTTTGTCATTCTGTTTTATCAGCTTAATGCCATGTTTTGTTTTTCTTTTTAGGAGCTAGCTGGTGTTAGGCAGGATCTCATGTCTCTCCACAATGAGCAAAGCAGATCCATGTGAATTCAACCATAAGGTTTTAATAATTTCACTCCTTTTCAAGAAATAAGGACTGGGAATTTTTGTTTTTTTTTAAAACCTCCAGTTTTTTTTTTTTTCTTACCTGCCACTGTTAACGTTTTGTGGTTATACAGTATGTTGACATATTTTGATTTTTTTTACATATCTGAAGACTGTGATACTGCCAATCACAATTTTTTAATTTCTGGTATTCTGCTCCAGCCATTTCTCCTTCAGTTCCCCACAACATGATACTAACACCATCATGTTTCATGGTAATGTTTGTAGGAATTCAGAAAGTTTTTATTTTTAGTTTCCTGTAGCAGTTTGAATTTTAAACAAATAACTCAATGTTATACTCATTTGACCATAAGCCCTGTTCCCAAAACGTAGCTGGTTCAATCTAGTGCCTCTTGGAAAACTCCTTATGTGCTTTAAGGTCTTTCTTTCATTCTCTTTTTTGTAAAGTTTACAAATTTAGGAGTTGTACCTCTTAGTCACAATTTTATAGATTGTTAAACAGTGTTTACGGTTTAAAGGCCTTAATACTTCGGATCTCAGAAACATATAGTATTAAGGAAGAAGAGGTCAAATATTACTTAAATATGTTTACATAGGAGAAATATTTTCATATGGCAGAACCTACTTCTTTTGGCAGAGAACATGATAACACCAAGGTTGTAGAAAGATAGGCAGCACAAAACGTTGGGTAGCAGAGCTATTATGAAGTACGATGTGTGAGAAATAGCCTATTTTATTTGATACTTTTACTAGCTTTCTCTACAAAACATGAGAGAAGAGTGTCAACTAATTAAGAAACTGTAAGGATCAGCACTTGATCAGATGGGTAATTAGCAATTGTAAAGGATAGCTGGCAGTCCTACCTGGCCTGGACACCCAAGAAACAGAAGGATGGGGGAAGACAGCTTCCTTAGGGCACTGCCTCCCCCAGAATACTAGATGGCAGCTCCCCTGGGTTGCAGCGATGCCCCATATTCTCACAGGATATCATGGGACTTGGAGTTCTTTACCTCCACCCTGTTGGGTGTTGTAGGTTCTGCCAGCGGATGCTGCAAGGACTGAGGAGTCCCATGATATGGGATTTCCACCTCACCTAGAAGTGATGATGGACAACATGTGCAGAAGATCGGGAGCACTTCCAGGGCAGATGGAATAAAATGTGCTACATTCCTCACCGAGACAAGCCAGAGTCGGGTGGAAGGTGGACAAAGCTTGCAGGGAGGAGTGGAGGAGACACTAAAGTAGAGAGAGAACAAAGTAAAAGAATTGTGCTGTATTTGTGCATACTTGTATTTGTGGCAGTGGCCAGGGGAAACATTTGTTATAAGAAGAGTTTCCCACAATAAAAGGCTCTTTTTATGTTTAACTTGCTGTGGGTTGGGTTGGGTTTGAGGAGCTAGAGCACCACCCGGTGTCCACACAACAAAAAATTTAAGAAAACATAAGACACCAAAAACTGTAGAGCACTAGAAAGTTAAAACTTAATGCACAAGCTCTAATTTTCTTAAAATGTGTACTTGTATGTAATTTGCTTTAAATGAATAGAAAACAGAAATCTGATAATAACCAGCACTTACTTCTTATTTTGCCTTTCTATAGTATACAACATCCAAATGTTTTATATAGAGAGATACATATTTTTTTACAACATGACCACAAGCCAATTGCATGTCTAGTGAGGTGAAAATTCAGCTGATAGACCTTGGGATTTAGAGTGAAATGCATTACTACTAAAACAATACGAGAGTTATGATGATGGTTCCTTAAATTCTTTGGATTTGCTTGAATATACTTACGACAGCCATCTCTCAGGTCTTCCCCAAAAAAAAAAAAAAATCAATTTCGTCCTGAATTTAAATAGCAGTGTGTATTTTATGAAAGTCCCCAACATGAACAAAAAGCAAGCATCAAATGTGAGAATATTTCTTATGCTTACAATATGATACTTATCTTTTATCTGTGTTATTCAGACCTCTCTGTAGAACAGAGCTTAGAAGTGCCGCTTCCAGCATCAGCAATTGTTGAAGAAACAAGCTCTATGTTTGCCACAAGTAATGAGATCCTTTATTAACAGATAACCAAAAATGCTATACACTGTATATGCAAATAAAACTCTGAGGTATATCCAATCTCTGCACTTTTTCAATAATCTCCAGATCAGGTAGCCGTTTTTGAATTCTGTTATTAGCTATCTTTACCAGACATAAACACAGATAACTATACTTCATGATCTTTAATATAGTCATTGTTGTTCAGACTGTACAAGATTGAATTAAAAATTAAACTGTTGAGCTTAACAGCCTCTTAATATGAGTTTCTTACTCTGTCCCTCACTTTAGATTTCTTAATCATTTTTTGTTTGTACATTGTATCCCTTTCACTAATAAATTTGTTTTGTAAATTGTTTCCCATTAGTTTATTTTTAGTTGATAATTGGTTTTGTATTTGGAATTCACTTTCCCGTTTTTCACTTAATTGAGCCCAGGGCTGATGACACTATTATCTCAATTGCGTAATTGTTAGGGCAAGTGCTTAAGGCTGCGTTATTTAAGTGTTTTGCTGGCCTGAGCTTAACCTTTGGGCATTAAGTTTTTTTCATTGCCTGTGGCTTCCCTTTTCTATATACATTAAGTGCTTATTCTAGCAGAAGCAGAATTTAATAAGAATTATTATATTTGTGTACTTGTTTTTGCTAAGCAAAAGTAGTTTCTGTTCTGTGTATTGATTGATCGATTGATTGATTTTGTGGTTATTTATTTTCTCTTCTGGAGTTAAGTAGAGTGTTGTACCGTGTTAGCCATAGATTGAAACAGGAGAAACCTGATGATGGGGCCTTAGCTGCCTCAAAAGCATGCATTTGTAATCTATTTAGTTAGCCAATAAAAGGTGTTGTTTCACCCTACTTTCTTCTGGAGTTAGTCATTTAGTATTGTTATAAGCTTAAACAGAAATGGGGTTTCTGCTCCCTAGAATTCTGTTAGATTCAGCCTCCCCTTTGCTTTATTAGAAGCTGATTATTCTTATTTTTCTGGCTAACAATTTCTTTGATATCACTTAGCTTGAGCAGGATGTTGGAATATGTGACACCTACATTTATACATATAATCCTCCTCATAATGAAAATTAATATATATTCATTCTTGGCTACACAGACAGGAATAAAAGTTAAAAAAAGCTGTGTTCAGGAACTTAGTTAACTGAAATAACATTTGGAACATTTTTAGATTTTTAGTTACTTTAAAGAGTTTATCTCATTTTTTTTTATTAAATATTTTTGAGACAGTGATTTATGATTCTATTTACACATTAACTGTTAGTTGTTTCCTACATTTTGGATTCATTTTTTATGTTTTTTTATTGTTATTATTGTTTATTCATTGTGACATAATTCCGCCACCACTTTATTTCATCATAATGGACAGATAGCAATTGACTTTCACTCTCTGAGTCCTATATATTAAAAAGTCATTCACACACCTTTCTAAATTCTTTCTAAATCAACCCCACCTCGTGCCGCTCAATTCCAAGGACAAGTAAGCTTCACCCCCACGCCTCGTAGGAGCGACGACTACGACGATGAAGACCTCAGCTATGCAGGCGGGGGTTCAAGGCTAGAACACCTCCATCGGCACAGGCGAGCATCTCAATCCAGAACCAGTTCGACCCTCTCCGCGTCCCCAGTTTGCCTTCAACCCCAGGGGATGTAATTGTGGTAGGTGATTCAATTGTATGAAACCTCAATATCACATGCCCTAATCGAAAATCTTTTATTTCTTGTTTTCCCGGTGCTCGAGTCCGAGATTTGATGAGACGTACGCCGACCATCTACGAAAAGCACAAGAGGGCAGTTGGATCCTTTATTTTACACGCCAGCGTAAACAACATAAGGCACCGACAGTCGGAGATTCTCCAGGCTGACTTCGCAGCACTAATTAAAGACACGAAGGAGAGGACCCCATCGGCAAAAATCTTCATCTCGGGTCCACTACCTCTCGCCAGACGATCAAATGAATACTACAGTCGTCTGCTGGGATTAAACAACTGGCTGAAAGGCTTCTGCGAGACTCAAGACATCGGGTTCATCGACAATTGGGACCTCTTTTAGGAAAGGCTGCGTTTCTTCAAGCGGGATGGCCTGCATCCGAATAGATTCGGCGCCCGGGTCCTCTCCGAAAACATCGCGCAGGTAATTTGTCTATCTTGACTGTCTATTTCTACTTTAAACCCCTTCCGTAATGCTACTGCTTTGCTAGGACATAATGGCTTAACAAAGTCTTCCGTAAAAGTACACAACATTAATAATCTAATAACCAATCTTAATGCAAGTAAAAAATCTAGGCAGTGCGGCATAAACACCAATAATTTAATTGCAATTACTACTTTAGATCAACAATGCATTAAAACTATAAAAACAGATTGTAGATTACATAAAAAATACACACAGAGTGGCGTTAACAAAAATAACTTAGTTTCTGTTCCAAATACCAATAATGCACATAGAATTCAGCTCTGCCCCTCCGAAACATTAAATATGGCACTATTAAATGTTAGAGCTTTAACTAACAAGATGTTTTTTATCAACAAGCTTATTAGTGATAGAAACATTCATTTTATTGCACTAAGTGAAACATGGCTTAACTCAGACGCGCGGCTGTTTTAATCGAATCTGCGCCTCCGGATTACAGCTTTACTCATGCAGACCGCCAGGGAAAGAAGGGCGGCGGCTTGGCAAACATTTACTTGAGCCGGTTAAAGTGTAAAGATGTTAGTTTTGGTAAATTTAAGTCCTTTGAGTATCTCACCGTTGTTATTCATGGAGATTCTCACATTCTAGTATTATCCGTGTATAGACCTCCTAAATTTCATGTGTCTTTCTTTGAGGAATTCTCAGACTTAATGTCAATTTTAATTACGAACTATGACACACTCTTAATTGTTGGCAACTTTAACTTTCATATCAATAACCAGTGTGACCTAAAAGTAAAGGAATTCATGAACCTCCTGGACTCTTTTGATTTGATACAGCTCGTTAATCAACCTACACATAAAGCAGGTCATACGTTAGACTTAGTAATTATCAAAGGACTAAAAGTTGATGTGAAGCAGATCATTGATATTGGTCTATCAGACCACTTTCTTCTACTATTTAATATAGAAATAATGATAGAAAGCATTCATGAGAAGCATATTGTTAAAAAACGCTTCTTTGACTCATCAGCAGCTTTAAAACTTACAAACATTCTAAGCAATCAGTCCGTTTATAGTGCCAACTATAATAGCGAGGATAATGTAAATAGTAAGGTGGAAAACTTTAATTCTAAAGTAAGAGCTGCTGTTGACATAGTTGCACCTGAAAAGACAGTTAAAAAATCTTCTAGCATTGTTATTCCATGGAAGACCCAAAGAGTGTCTGATTTAAAAAGAACATGTCGTAGACCCGAGCATAAATGGAGGAAAACTAAACTAACTATCCATTATGAGATATTGAAGGTTAAAATAACAGAATACAATAACACTGTCCGTCTTGAGAGGCGCTGCTATTTCTCTAATATTATAAATAACAATGCTAGTAATCCCAGAGTCTTATTTTCTACAATTGATCGTCTGTTAAACCCAGGTAACACAAAGGAATGCCCCCAAAATACTTCCATTGAAACCTGTGAGAACATTGCTATATTTTTCAATCAAAAAATTAATATTAGAAATAACATCGTACATCTCCCCAACACTGCGGAACCTCCTAAGCCCCAGTACTCCATTATAAACAAATTAAATTCTTTCACCAGGATAGATTTACCTGATTTACATAGAATAATCTCTCAAATGAAACCCTCCACCTGCGTCCTTGACCCAATACCAACAAGGTTTTTCAAGGAAGTATCAGGCGTGCTAATTGATAATATTCTTGACATAGTAAATTCGTCATTAATACGGGGGTCTTCCCAGACTGTCTGCTGTAGTTAAACCCCTACTCAAGAAAAATAATCTTGACCCCTCTGATTTTGAAAATTTTAGACGCATCTCTAACCTGCCCTTCTTAAGTAAAATTCTAGAGAAGGCAGTCATTATGCAGTTAAATGACCACCTCAATAAACATGCTATCTATACTAATAAAAGGCAAAGCCCTCACTCACTCACTCACTCACTCAATCACTCACTCACTCACTCACTCACTCACTCACTCATCACTAATTCTCCAACTTCCCGTGTAGGTAGAAGGCTGAAATTTGGCAGGCTTATTCCTTACAGCTTCCTTACAAAAGTTGGGCAGGTTTCATTTCGAAATTCTACGCGTAATGGTCATAACTGGAAGCTGTTTTTCTCCATTTACTGTAATGGAGATGAGCTTGAAACCCGTGGGGGCGGAGTTTGACATCATCACGCCTCCCACGTAATCACGCAGTACGTAGAAAACCAGGAAGAGCCCCAAAAAGCGCTGAAGAAAACATGCATTATATAATTGAGAAGGCAGCGAAACAATAAGAAGCGAGCGAGTGATATATACAACCATATTCATGAGTTCTGCTACTTCGGAAACAAAGCACAGTGTAAACC
>JANRMT010062819.1:19756914-19791376 GCA_026402145.1 Polypterus bichir lapradei | reverse complement strand
ATATATATATATATATATGACAGCAACACTCATCACTCACAACAGTGACAAAACAATTACATTGACAATCATGTTACGTTATTTTCAAAATGTTTCCTTTTCTTTTTCATTGCTTCTTTAACACACTACTTCTCCGCTGCGAAGCGCGGGTATTTTGCTAGTTCTTGATAAATTTCAGTCAGGTTTCAGTACAAATCACAGCACAGAAACTGCACTTGTTAAAGTAGTAAATGACTTGCGGGTAAATGCAGACTGAGGCCATTTATCTGTTCTCATCCTCTTAGATCTGAGTGCCGCATTTGACACCATTGATCACAATATTCTTAGAAATCGCCTTAGTCAATGGCTGGGCTTCTCTGGCAGTGTCTTAAATTGGTTTGAATTGTACCTGGTAGGGAGAAAATTCTTTGTTAGTTGTGGTAATCACAACTCAAAGACACATGATATTCTATATGGTGTTCCACAAGGCTCTATCCTGGGTCCGCTGCTCTTCCCAATCTATATGCTCCCGTTAGGTCAGATTATCTCAGGTTACAACGTGAGCTACCACAGCTATGCTGATGACACACAGCTGTACTTATCAATAGCACATGATGACACCGACTCTCTCGATTCACTAACACAATGTCTTACTAGTATTTCTGAATGGATGAATAGTAATTTTCTCAAGTTAAATAAAGAGAAAACTGAAATTTTAGTGATTGGCAATAATGGACTCAATGAGGTTATCAGAAATAAATTTGATGCATTAGGATTAAAAGTTAAGACGGAAGTAAAAAACTTAGGGGTAACTGTTGACTGTAACCTGAATTTTAAATCGCATATTCATCAGACCACTAGGACAGCATTTTTTCACTTAAGAAACATAGCAAAAGTTAGACCTCTTATATCATTGAAAGATGCTGAGAAATTAATTCACGCTTTTGTTTTCAGTCGACTAGATTACTGTAATGCACTCCTCTCAGGACTACCCAAAAAAGACATAAATCATTTGCAACGAGTGCAGAATGCAGCTGCTAGAATCCTAACTAGGAAATAAATATAAATAAATGTTGTTGTTGTTGTAAATTGAAAACCAAATTAAAATGTTTTATTAGGCTGTCTACAAGAAAGTGAGACTGAATGGTATTAGAAGTATTAAAACATATGCTTGCAGTAAGATTCAAGTGCATTTGGAGAGTTAGTTAACAGATTTGAAAGTTGAAGCATTTACATTTATTGGCTACTTTATCGTACACATACACTCACATTGTTATTACATATTTTTGCAATAATGGTCATATTCAAAAATAACACCAATCATAGAATGCAAATACATACATTAGAAGGCTGAATTAAACGTGTGCTTCTTAAAAGTACTCTACAATGTCATGTGTTAGAAACATAGCCCAAATAAGCTTGTGGCATATCAAAACCTTTCATAGACTGCTATTAAAGTGATGTAAAAATAGCACTAATTCATGTCCTATTGTTAGTTGTTGGTTAAGGTCTGTTACTAATTGTAGTTTAAATTTCTTAAATAAAACATTTTTGAAAGATGCAAATATTGAATTAATATATAGCAAGTTCAAATATAGGTAAATACAATATAGTATCCAATAGTGATTTAAAAATTGTGTTGAAACCTCAAGCTAAAATTGCAACCTAGATGGTAGCAAGTCAATGTTTTGGTTTCTTAATAAAGTATAAAATCAAATAAATATTAAATCTTTATGATCTGTAGATAATGGAGGAGCAAGATTGTGTTTAGTGACATGTAAATACTGAGTGTGTGACCAGATTTTTTTGCCACCATGCAGCTTTTGGAAGAAAGGACTCATTGCAGCCAGCGTATTGTGATAATTTTTACAGACTTTACGACTGCCTTTGATTGCATCCACTGGCCAGCATTAGAGAATGAAAATGCGCCACAGCAATGTATTATGACTGAACCATTTGTGTCAGTATGCGAAATGAGCTGGGAGTCTTCTCCATTCAAACTGAGTTTTGTCAGGTCGATGTAGCATCACTGAGGCTATTTAACATCATGATCAATGCCATGATGAGGAAAGCCTTCAATGACAACTTAGGGGTCCAATACGACATAAACTGTTTTATCACTGACTTCATGTTTACTGATGACAACTTCATCTTGCCGTGACTGATGCTGAGGCTGCTGACATCCTTTACAATATTGCCTGTGTCGCTCAGTCCTATGGTATGATGATCAATGTGGGGGAGACCAAAGTCTTGACAACCGTTTGCACTATGGCCAGTGTCCATCTCAATGGCATTCAAGTTGAACAAAAATCTTGGATCACTGGTACAGGAGCAAAAAGAGGCACGCACCATCGATATAACTATCCAGAATGGGCAAACTACTCCGGCCTTTGCAACCCTCAAATGGCACTTGTGGCGAAAGAAAAACATCCATCAAGACTAAAGTCCACCTCTTCAGAGCATTGATCTTGTCTATTTTGCTCTATGGATAAGAGACTTGGACAATGCTTCAATCCAACATTAATAAACTTGAAGTATTTCAGATGTATTGCTTACATCAAATTTTGGGTGTCTTACTCTGTGACCACATCCAAAACGACACTATCCGAATTCAATGTGAGCAGCAGCCCACAATCAAAGAAGAAACACAGAGAAGCAGATTGTGATGGTTCGGATATAAATGCAGGATGGCTGATTGCAGGCTTCCACACAGGCTGCTATGGTGGCGACAAGTATCACTGTGGAAAGTGCAGAAGGCAGCACTGAAAATGACCTGAAACAAACAAATCGAAGCTGACCTCAGAAACTGCTCAATCAACATCAGTGAAGCTCAGAACATTGCACTCGACTAACAGCAGGATACATGCTCCAAAGTCACCCTCATCCAGCTGTTCGCTAGGGACCAAAGAAGAAGAAGAGTATGTGTTTATTTACTACATATATAATGTGTAACTGAGCCATGATTAGGGAAATTGTTTCTTCTTCCATTCATTTCTACATAAGTTACGCTGCTTGCATGTTTTATTTACTTTTACAGTCATGAAGATTGTGTAACTTATCTGCCACGATTTCCAGCAGCAGGAGAAGCAAGCTGCTGTAACGAAGTTTCACCAAGTCGCTGTGACTCTCATAGGTGCAGTCTCTACAGGCAGCATCAGGCATAAGCCACTGCTATGTGCATAACTCAGCAGTATTTCACTCTTGCTATCAGAACTGACTAGGTAAAAGAGGAAAATATACAAAATATACAAGTTGATGTAACTTTTTTCAATATAAATTTGAAACAACAACAGTAAACAAATTCTCAATTGAAATTTACACTGAATGTTCTTGTTGTTTTCCAGTTTTTGCACTTGTTACTTGATGTCACTTTCAAGTTGGTGGACCACATGCTTCAGTATATTGCAGAAGAACTTGAAATCCCTAGAGATGCCGATTCAACAAATTCTTGCCAGACAAAAGCACCTCAGGGATCACAAAGTTCACTTCTTATCGACTTGGTGTCTGGGATCGATTCGGCTACTTCACTGCTCACAACCACTTTGACCATCTCGACTCACCATGCTCGCAAACAATGGTAATGTAGTTGCTATAGGAGACTTGACTGTGCTTCACCTGAACAGAAAATATTTGTATCTTATTTCTCTGATGCATGAAGTTAAAGATGTGGAAAGAAGAGCCCCAACAGTCCTTAAGAAGCACAAGAGCAAGATTAATGAGACAATTGCAATCCACCCTGGTGTCAACAAAATTCGATATCAGCAGTTGGAATTCCTGAAGATAGACTTCACATCCCCATTCAGACCACAAAGGAAATGACACCAGCTTTGAGAATCGTTTGGCTATGTCCACTTCCTATGCTGAGCATATCAGATGAAACCTGCAGTCCACTCCTGGTCATAAACACATGGATGAGAACTTTCTGTGAGAGGCAAAATGTTGGCTTCATTGACAACTGGAACATCTTCTGGGACGGGGCTGATTTTTTACAGATGTGATGCCCTGAATCCAAATAGGTTCAGCACTCGCATCCTCTCTGACAATATCTCAAAGGTAATTTGTCTTCCTGGACTATGTAGCTTTAGTTCTAATGTTCACTATAATCCTGTGTTAGGATAAGATAATTCTGTAGTGGGTTCAGTTATAGATGTGCACTGTATTAGCACAATAATAACAGACCATAGTCTAACTAAAAAAAACATTGAAAAATCAGTATAAATGCAAATAACTTAATTACCATTTCAAGTGGCCGTAAAACTCCGATTGAGCTGTGCTCTTGTGAGACCTTAAGTGTGGCTTTACTAAATATAATCTGTGAGACATTTTACATTAACAATCTTATCAACGATTGGAAAATATACTTTTTTTGTACTGAGTGAAACATGGCTCACCTGTAATAGTGCAGCATCAACCAGCCTACACATAAGGAAGGATACATGCTGGATTTAGTCATTTTGAAAAGATTAAAAGTTAACATGTAGAAAGTCATGGATATTGTTGTATCTGACCATTTCTGCATATTATTTCACATAGAAATACTGGTAGCTACAACTAATGAAAAGTGTATTGTTTAAAAAAAAACATTTTTTTGATCTGCAGCCTCAAGGTTTACTAATATTCACAACAATCAGTCTGAATGTAGTTTTTGCCCTAAAAGAGCTAGCAATTTAACCAGTAAGGTGGAAAATTTGAATGCTATGGTAAGTGCTGCAGCTGGCATAATGTTCCTTAAAAAACCTGCTAAGAAATCATCCAGCACTAAAATATCTTGGAAGACCCAAAGAGTGTCTGATCTAAAGAGAAAATGCAAGAGAGTTTAGCCTAAATAGAAAAAAACTAAACAGTCCACTACATAATACTGAAGGCACAAATAAGGGAATATAACCAAGCAGTCCGTCTTGAGAGGAAGTGGTATTTCTCTAAAATTATAAATGATAATGGTAAAAATTCAAGGATTTTATTCTCAACTATTAATTGTCTTCTAAACCCATTTCATTCAATGAGTTCAATTCAATAAAATTTTGCCATAGTTTAATATTTTACATATAAAATAAATGATATTAGAAATAATACAATGCATCCCCCAAAGTTAACCCTGTCCAAACCTCAGTGTGCTTTTTTAAAAGACTTCTATTTCTTCATTGAAATAGATTTACCCAAACTATGGAGAGTAATTTCACAACTGAAACCTTCCACTTGTATCCTTAACCCAGTACCAATAGGCTTTTTCAAAGATGTCTCCAACGTACGTAATAATAGTGTGCTGGACATAGTGAACTTGTCTTTGAATACCGGGGTCTTCCCAGACTGTCTAAAGACTGCAGTTGTTAAATTTCTGCTCAAGAAAAATAATCTAGACTCCTTGGTCTTCAACAATTTTAGGCTTATTTCTAACCTGCCTTTCTTAACTAAAATTCTAGAAAAATGCATTTTTAAGCATTTAAATGATTACTTGAGTAAACATACTAATCTTGGTAAATTAAGGTCAGGATGTAGGACAAATGACTGTACAGAAATTGCACTGGTTAAAGTACTAAAAGACTTGCAGGTGTGGCAGTAATCCTTCTGGTTGTCAACATCTGAGAATTCTCATTTCGTTATTAATCATAATTTTGTGTTTCAGTTTTTGATACTGTTTTTTCAGAGTCTTAGATATCTATCCTATCACAGTTTCTCAAATGTATGCCCGCTTCCTGGTCCAGTTAACAATGTTCTCATGGTTGCTCACATCTCCTTTCGCCGACATGCAATTTAGGGAGGTCAGATGTACAGTTGATCAGGCACATTACTTGAACATTGTCCACATATATGATTAAAACTCTAAAACTACTGCCTCTCAAGTATTTGTTTCTTTACAATCACCAAATTTCAAACATTTACTAACTATACCAGAGTATATGGTATTAATATACATTGTGGTCCCCGGCCGGGACGCCCAGGAGGACGTGAGGAGGGCTTGTGCCTCCTCCAGACCGTGAGGGGGCGTCCGTCCTGGTTCTGTTGGGGACCACGGGTCGAGGGCATGGAAGCCCTACCCTGTAGGGGCCTGTGGTCACCGCCAGGCGGCGCCCCGATGCCGGTTTATCCCGTGTGGTCCTCGGCCGGGGCTGGAGCCCGGTCGGGACGCCTTGGAGGACCGGAGGAGGGCGTGTGCCTCCTCCAGACCGAGTGGGGGCGTCTGTCCTGGTTATGCAGGGGGCCTCGGGTACAGGGCTTAGAAGCCCAGCCCTGTAGGGACCCGTGGCCACCGCCAGGCGGCGCCCCAGTGCCTAATTATCCTGGGAGCCCGGCACTTCCGCCACACCAGGAAGTGCCGGGGGGAAGACGACAGGGGATACACGGACGGCTTCCGGGTGCGCAGCCGGCACTTCCGCCACACCGGGGTGTGGCCAGCGTTAAGTGCCGGGAAGCAGCTGGAGCCCATCCGGGTTCCCATAAAAGGGGCCGCCTCTCTCCAGTCGACAGGTGGAAGTCGGGAGGTAGCAGACTGAGCTGGAGAGAGAGGACGGGAGGCGGCCAGGAAGGCATAAGGACTGTGAGCCCTGGACATTGGGGAAATCGGTGCAAGAGGCACTGGGGTTGTGAGTGCACGTTGACTTTGTAAATAGTATATATATTGTAAATAAACGGTGTGTGAGTGCAGAAAATGTTGTTCGTCTGTCTGTGCCGGGGCCAGCGTTCACAACATTTAAAAAAAAGCAATGGTTTAAGTACAGATCTCTGAAGGACCCCACTAATAAACGTTGGTCATGAGAGACATGCTCCTTTTATCTGTAGTTTTTGTATCTGTTAACCGGCTTAAAATCCACTGTCTTTCTCACAGTATATTGCCAGCTAACAATAAGTGAACATCACTGTATAGAACACTTAGATGATATAACCTACTGACTAGTTACTGTATTTAAAACTGCCATGAATGAGTATTATGTCACTCATCATTTACATTTTTTGAACATGATACTAGTGTACATATCACACTTTAACAAATCATACTATTTTTTCTGTTAAAATGACAAGTCTGTGCAAACCCTCAAAGGTTTGTAATAACAGCAGTCATGGCAGAGTTAACAAACTAGTACTTGGAGGTAAGAAGAATGAAAAACAATACAAAAACAAAAAATCTGTACAAAGTTATGTTAAGAACTGTAAATGAAAAAAAAGTATGAATTTTCTATATAGTAAGAGAACAATTGGCATTAAAAAAAAAAAATCTCCATGGTAAGGAGAATAAACGTGAATGCTACAGAGCAGAATAAAATCCTGTGTGTCATTACCAAAGCAGACCCTGCAATTTGAACTCCTTATCAACTGCCATGATTCCTGAAAGTCTTAGCCAGTTTTCCACTGAGACATTCAGAAATATTCAACAAGAAATTAATGAACTAAGCGAAAGGGACACCTTAAAATCCCCGAGTGCATGCTAGCAATTCATGCAGAATAAGTATTAAATTCTACAGAAACCCATTTACAATTCGTGTTTTATGCTATTTATAGGTGTTTCTAGAGTTTTTCTACTTTACACAGAAAGCTTAGTTCAGGCATCATGGAAAGCTGATGCTATAACAACCATTTTAAATTCATTTTGCATATTTAATCCAGAAAAGAAGTAATGTGGCAGCTGATGAGTTGAATAGCTGAGCTCTCTGTTAGTATGCTAGTATGAACTGTTGGGAGAAAATTAAATGAATTCTAAGAGCTCTGACTTAGTAGATGAGAGCAGCAAAAACTTATGTAAAATAATGTATGTAACAGAGAAAAGGCACACATAAAAGTCCATCATCAAAAAGTACAGTACAGTACAGTAGTAAGAACTGCTACAAGAACATAATCAATGAAACAAGTAAACAGAAAGAAATTTCTTTATGTGCTGTCCTGAGTCTGATCTTATGTAAAAGAAGGAAATTATTCTCCAAAATTTAGTGCAGAGCCTTCTCACCACCAACCTCTCCTAGTCTCTCAGGTTTACACTGGCTGCACCTTTTCCTTACCAGTTTAAGCCTTGGCTCAACTAATTTTACATTTATTTACTCAGCTTATCCAACATGACTTAGAAAAAAGGTCAAACATAATCAAGTAACACCAGCCTGGGGACAGTTTTGAATCAGGTTTTACAGAACAATGTAAGAAAATTAATTACCACAAGTGAAAAGCTTTAAACCAAACACAATGCCACAAGACTTACTGTTATTTTAGTTACTAAGAACCATCAAAACTAGTATCAATTAGAAAGATATTCACATCATAATCACTTCCTGATTTTAAGCTAATCTGATCCAAGGCTAAGGTGTGCCCTTATGCCTCTACCTTGGCAGTTTCACAGAACAATTTTGTGTTCAAGAATACCCACAGAAAGTATTGTTCAAAACCCCTCTTCCAAGGCACCACTTTGTGTTGCCTCCTGACAGTTTGTGGGAATTCACCTGGACCTCTCGCTATCCTCTATAATCTCTCTGTGGCCAAAGAGGCCCAGCATCTTCTGAACTGCCTTCCCTCTAGCACCCTAGTAGGATATTTATGTTCTTCTTCCCAACATGCAACACTCTCGTATTTGTATTGCTACCCTGTCAGATTATCTTGTTCAAATATACAGCTCATGCTTGCTATGATTTGACTCGTGTTTTTAATTTTTTTTAAACCATTCCTGGGACTCAAAAAATAATTTATACATTATCTTGGGTTTTTTTCAACGGTCATGTTTATTTTTTGTTTCAACCCATCTTTGCTGAAGTTAGTTATTTGATGAATTCTCTGGCAGTGCCATCCTGTTCTTTCTATGGACATCACCATTGTAGGACTGTGACATCATGGATCATCGTTTATGTGACATCTCAGTTCAAGGGATATAAAAGTCAGCCCCTTGGATTTCTTGGTTTGTCCAAGTTTGTGGATATTTCAACTAAATTTCAGTTAAATTCTTTGTGTTATTAAGATTGAAATTCAAATTGGACCTAGTGTTGGGTTTCATTGCTTTTGACTTCAGCTCTGTCTCTTTGTTTACATCTTAGTCTTTGCCCCTTTGGTTTTATTTGCTTCGCTCTATTGATTTCCTAGCTTTGACCTTTTGCAACCACATATCTGAGTTTACTTTTCATCTCCTGATTCCAATTAATAAATCAACTGCTGCCGCCCTGTATAGCCAGAACAATACTGCCTCTGGCATGTAAAATGACTTTCCTTTACACCAGTGCATACAAAAAACCTGATGCATTTTGCTCTGCCCATTGTTAAGTAATATAAGTGTTATGATTCTTTATAATTTACACTATAGGCAGGCAGGCAGGCAGGCAGTGTGAGTTCCAATCTTGCTACTGACACTGTGTGACCATGAGCAAGTCTCTTGACCTGCCTATGCAACATTTGGAAAACCAAAGGAAATGTAACCAGTTGTATCATAAATGTTTAAGTTGCTTTGGATAAAGGTGTCAGCTAAATAAGTAAATGTAAATATTTCCTGAGCTCCTGTTACAGCTTTGATTATAATTATTTTTACTCATTAATAAAAATAATTGTGCCATTTCTGTCATAGTTTTTTTTATTGGTGCCCTAATGATGAAGTAATATAATTACAACACAATACTGATTGCTATGGAATGCATCTCCAGAAATATCGTAATTATTGTAAATTGACTTGATGATACATAAAAACCAAAAAAGCAGTGCATCAAGTATTTGAGTTTACAAATATCTGAGTGTAATCAGTTCTTGTGTTACAGATTTCCTAGATTCTGACACTGATTATTACTGTAATTATTTTATTTTTTAGTAGCAGTGAGCGACAGGACAGCTCTTTGGTTTTCAACTTTGGTTTCAGTTTGTTTTCTCATCCTAATTTCTTGCAAGGAATAACAGAAAGTGACTGAAGATTATTGTGAGAAATAGAAAAAGACCAGGGGCCTCATGTATAACACAATGCATAGAATTCACATTAAAACATGGTGTACGAACAAAAGTGGAAATCTACATATGCATAAAAAATTCAGAAGCACAAAACCATGCATAAGCCAACTTCCATGTTCTTGCGCTACATAAATCCTAGTCAGAGTGAAATGTAACACACGTGTACATGTCGGCCACCCCACCCAGTCTCCTCTTGGAATTATGCCCCTTTGAATATGCAAATCAATGTAAATAGCCCTTTAAGTTCAGTGTTTTGCAAAAAGACAATGGCAAAAGCAAAAGGAAAAAACAAGAATTTTAGCAAATGCGAAGTGGAAGCAAGGAAAACTTACTATTTTTTGGCTTAAGCAGTGGCATAAACAACAAAAGGAAGTTGATCGAGTGATACAGAGTGGCGGAAACACTCAAAAGTTCAAGTTCAGAAAGTCGCAGAGTGCCCAAAATAAAAAAGAATTGGTCAGATATCAAAGATGCTATGAAAAGGCGAGTCGTAGCCCACCATCTGAGTGCCATACGGAAATGTATTACGGTAGAGAGAAAAGAAAAAAATAGGAACACAGTGTTGATTTTAATTTTGAAATTTGTACTTGTAGTTTATTTTGTCATTAAAGCAGAATGTCATATACTTCATCTTAAAATCAATGTTTAATTTACTAGTGCTTCTCAAATCCCATCATAATTAAAGTAGCATGTTAAATGCATCATATTCTATCTGTTCTATGTGTGTGAATCACTACATGCTTAAACAGGCTTTCTCTTTTGTAGACAGGAGCGTGTGGGCACTGAACTCCACACAGAATTTTGGAACTATTAAAACTGTGCCCCATTGTTGGGCCTGTTCAGGCCTTGAAGCCGGATTTTGGGGTCATATTATCTGGAGTAAGGCCTCTTCCTAGGCAGATTGGTAAAGATCTGGCACCTTTTATATCTTTTTCACTATTTTGTGTTGCTGCTTTAGTGAGTAAATTGGGACATGAATAGGACAAATGCTCTGTGTTAAATGGTTTATTTGGAGTAATTTCTCGTAGGGCACTGAACTCAAAGACTTTATGGATGACTAGTGGCACATCATGAGAGCTCTCCCTGAATGGAAGGGTAGCAATAAAGGGTTGTCACATGGCACAGTAATGGTCCTTTAATTGGAAAAATAACTTCAACATTACAGACATACCTTAGACCTCCAAAAGGGAGCTCTGGTGGGCCAGCCCCAGATCTATAAAAAGGGTGTTTATAATTCCAGACTTACACCAAAGGTCTGTTTTGAAAGTAACCCATGTGAAGAGAGCTCAAAGGCTATTTTATTTCAACTGCCAGGTATATGTTGCAGCATAGTCAGAAAAACTTTATAAAAAAAGGGATAAACAAGTGATTGGGAGAATGTTTTGGTGTTTGGGGTACTGTATTTGATGTTGGCAAGTGGTAAAGCCATCGTTACTGATTGTGACTAACCAGAAACTGAATAGAAAAGCCCAGTGGAAATGTTAGGCTTTGTTTTCAGTTTTATTTTTGTTCTTTTTTGCCTCCTGTCACTTTATATTTATATGCATGAAACTTAACACAAGCATCATTGCCACTTTTATTGAAAACTAGGATAATTTTATTCTATTTGCAGGATCTGTAATTTTTTGAAGCTTTATTCTGCCTTCATTCTTCAGGTCAAAAACTGCATGTTAGGTTAATTGTCATGTTATGAATGACCATGCATCTGTACGTGAGTGTGCAATGGACCGCTTTGCATTAAAGAGACAGTTCCTGCTTTTCCTTTGGCAGGACAGACTTTGACTTACTAAACTAGAAAAGGGTGTAGAAAACAAATACTGTACATTGATGAGATTATAAACATGAAACTTAGTTTGCCCTGAGTCCCTGCACATATTTTTTGGTGTTTGGTATTTGACAGATGTTCTTATATTTAACAAAATGTATGAAGGGAGTTAGTTGATCTTGGGTTTAAGGGAGAAGGAATCCTCATCCATCCATTATCCAACCCGCTATATCCTAACTACAGGGTCACAGGGGTCTGCTAGAGCCAATCCCAGCCAACACAGGGCATAAGGCATAAAACAAACCCTGGGCAGGGCGCTAGCCCACCGCAGAGGAATCCTCATGCTTACCAAAAATGTCTGGTAAACAAAATGTGTACATATATTTAATTTATTTTTCAGTAACTAGCTCTGTGCTTTTTCCATTCAAATAAATAATAACATATAGTAGTTACTGCACCTTTTGCAAATTAAAAACATACAGACACCTGCATTATCTAGGGACAGATTTACCCAAAAAATAGCTCTTACAATAAATTGATGTACCAAGCAACATACATAACTTAAAACACTCCTTTTAAAATAATCCTAATTTTGTGATGTTTTAAACAGGGTTACCCAATGACATTTAGTAAGTCAACAAATAAAGAAATCCAATGTACATGACACTCCAAGATAAGATTAGAGAGTGTGATTAATAAAATAAAACAATCTGTAACACACTTAGAGGATGTCCAGCAGAGGCTCGGAGTAGAGCCGCTAATGCTCAGCATTGAGAGGAGCCGGCTGGGGTTGTTCTGGAATCTGGTACAGATGCCTCCTGTACACTTCTCCCTGTGTAAGTTGCACAACCAGCTGGGAAGACATTCTGGGGAAGACCCAGGGCTCGCTGGAAGGATTATACAGTATCTCCCAGATGGCCTGGGAACACCTTGAGATTTCACTGAATAAGTTGGCAAGTATGCCTAGGGAAAAGGATGTAAGGCCTCACTACTACAGTAAGACTGTTGACCCCCATGACCTGGCTTCAGATAAGGGTGGAAAATTAAAATTCTGCCTGACTATATGATTACTTCTGAGTTCAGCTGAATGATTAGTTTTGTGCTAATGAAACACCCAATTACATTAGAAGATTAGAACATTAAAACAATCTAGATAATAGGCCATTCAGCCCAACAAAGATTGCCAGTCCCATCCATTTAATTCTTCCAAAATAACATCAAGTCTAGTTTTGAAAGTCCCTAAAGTCCTACTGTCTAGCACACTACTTTGTAGCTTATACCATGTGTTTGTGCAAAATTTACTCTTAACAAGATTCCAACTGTATCCCCATGTTCTTGATGAACTATTTCAAAATAACAGTCTTGATACATTGTGCTAATTTCCTTCATAATTTTGAACATTTCAGTCATGTCTTCTCTTAATCATCTTTTGCTTAAACTGAAAACTAAATTAATCTTTCCTCATAATTCATCCCCTATAGCCTTGGAATCAGTCTAGTCACTCTTCTCTGGACTTTTTCTAGCGCCAAAACTGCACACAATAATCCCACTGAGGCCTCCTCACCAGTGCATTATAAAGCTTGAGCATAACCTCCCTGGACTTGTACTTCACACATTGTGGTATATAATCCAACATTCTATTAGCCTTCTTAATGGCTTCTGAACATTGTCTGGCAGTGGATAGTATAGAGTCCACTATGACTTCTAAATCCTTCTCATAAAGCGTAGTCTCGATTTTCAGACCTACTACTGTGTATTCAAACCTAACATTTTTACTTCGTATGTATAATTCTTTACATTTACTTAAATTAAATTTCATCTGCTACAAGTCTGTATACTGTCTGTAATGATTCAATGGGTTGTAGATTATCTGCCAATCCACCTATTTTGGTATCATCTGCAAACTTAACCAGCTTGTTACTTATATTCTGATCCTCATCAATAAAGAAAAAAAAATAATCTGCACACATAGTAACAGAAAACTAAGGAGGAAACCCAGGGTTCTTTCAGCAACAGCAGCCAGTGTACATCTTTATGAAAACACTTTGTCAGGAGTATTCCCTACTTGAAAGTAGACATATTTATTATCTCTTGTTATTTATTTCATTTCTGGAGTGATACTGCATGTGCTGTAACTGCTAGTTGCCCTGGAACACTATTTGTTTTATAAATAAGTTTAGTTTTAAGAGTCTATCTGGATGTACTTGTATTGACATGTGTTTATATTTTGTTTTGTTTTGAAAAACCCCTTATCATGAGACCTACCCCGTGTCCACAAAACGATTTAATATCTTGCAAAAGGATTTTTTTTGTTTTTAAATTGGAATGTCATTTGATCACCATATAAGGATATCTGAATACAAATTTATTTTCATTTGTTATTTATAGTATATCCATCATTTATATAGTAATTCTTCATAAGGTTCACTTTTGTGAATGGCTGTCTAACATATTATTTAAAACTTGATTTTACATCACCTAAGGAAAAAAAGAAGTTAAAGTAACATACACATAATATTTTAAGCTCAGAGCAGTATTTTATTTTTTGTACTCCCAGCACTGGAAGAATTATAGCAATTATACATATTATAAAAAATGAATTCTGAGTACATTTATTGGCTATAGCAATACTTTTTAATATGCATCGACTTTTACCTTTTGAAAATATCCTTGCCATAGTGTTTTTTGTGATAAGACATTTCTAAAATTATACATGTAGGAGCTAAGCACTCTTTGATGTAAAGACCTCACTTCTAATGCACATAAATTACAAATGTCTAAGCTAAATGTGTGTATTTGATAACTGCCATCTGTTTGTACTGCAAGCAGTGAAATTTACATGTATATAATTTGCTCATCAAGCATACTGCATTCTTCTGGTTCATTCAAGGTTCATCATCTCTGTGAGTGGTAATGGAGACTCATCTATGTTTTAAATTCCTGTGTAAACTGGGTCATTAAAGGATGGAGTAAAAACCCATTGATTGATCCAGTATTTGTACAACAGTCTTAATGTACACACTAAACTGAGAAATCTGAGCAGGAAACTGCATCTCATCTATATTTGAAGCACCAATAAAAAGATGTTTCAGATTTCTGGATTGCATATGATTTTTTCAAGTAAAGTAAAACATTTCATGTTCAATTTTTTTTTCCTTGTGACTTAATTGGTTATTCACCTCTACTTCAGAATAATGATAATAGAGGTTGTTTATAGAAAGTTTTTGTATACTTTTTGTATTACAGATGTATAACAATCAAACGGTGTAGTAAGAAACATGTTTAAATTTAACTTTTAAGCCTTTTTGTGAAAGATCTGTAACAACTACACAGATGCTGTCAATTGGCTTTGTTGACTTCAGTTAACTAATCAATTGCTGGTGCACAGGATGAGTCATCTGACATTTTCTGCCCACTCCACTGCAGTTGCTCTCTCTCTCTCTCTCTCTCTTCAGAGGTTTATTCCTGGATCTGTTAGTCATGCTGCCATGACAACTGCTGCCTAGTGAAACTTGCCAGCTGACCAGATGTACAAACAGTCACAAATCATTGAAAGATTTCAAAGGTAGCAAAATATTATATCAAGTCACCTGTTACTCGATAAAATTATGAAAATCTATTTTAAAAATAGCTAGCATGTTAAAAAAATGTTTAAATAATGGCACTAAACACAACTGAGCTAATTGAATTGAAGGAGCTACACATTTGAATGCATCTCCCATACCATGCATTAACATACTGGTATACATAAGTAAAACACCACCTCCAATACTCAGTTTGGAATCTAGCCAGTATTTGTACTAGAATGAGGTATTTAATTACTGAGTTACTTCTTATTACATTATTATTTTCTCATTGAAGAGCTTGACTATGTTTATATAACAAAGGAGTCTCCCTTAGTGGTCACTTCAACCATAAATGAATGCCAATAGAGTCCAATCATTAAATAAATTATGCATTCATTAAAAAACAAAAGCAAAGGTCTACAAAAACAAAGTATTTTGCAGGTACTTGCTGTCACTTTCCCACCATCTCTTTATTATCCTTTCTTTCTCACTCCCATTGAAATGAAAAATCTCTTGTATTACTTGTACCCTGCCTGTTAGACTTTGCAACACATTTGCCACTGCCTAGCCCTACACCCATTGTACCAGTGATACAGAGTGGCCTACAGCCTCATCCTAATCTTTGATTGAAGGCTACGGATGCTTTTAAAGTTGCTAAAAGCTAGCTAAGCGTGGTTCTCACAGGTTCGCATATGGGGAAACAAAAAGACAAGACTGAGGGTGTGACACAGGTACAATACAATACAATACAATTTATTTTTGTATAGCCTAAAATCACACAAGGAGTGCCGCAATAGGATTTATCAGGCCCTGTCTCTTGACAGCCCCCCAGCCTTGACTCTCTAAGAAGACAAGGAACAACTCCCAAAAAAATCCCAGTAGGGAAAAAATGGAAGAAACCTCGGGAAAGGCAGTTCAAAGAGAGACCCCTTTCCAGATACGTTGGGCGTGCAGTGGGTGTCAAAAAGAAGAGGGTCAATACAATACAATACACAGAACAGAACAAATCCTCAATACAGTATAAAAATAAAAATTTTTAGAAGTGCGGAGCAGAATTAAACAATGGATGACATCACATAATATGATTTGGATTTGTTTATAGTCCTGGAGACCTCATCCATCAAGCTGCCTCCCCCATTTGGCCATTCCACAGCTCAAACAGTGCTGGGCCAGCCAATCCAATGAAAGGACCTCTTTCCCATGATTCCAGCGATCCTCCATCAGAGATGACTTTACCATAAGCAGGCACAACAACTTGGCAGATGGGCCATGGCACCAAGTGCCACATTTGAGTACCAAGAAGAGAAACAGAATAGGTGAGGGTTAGTATCAAATTATAACTATCATGTTACTTATGTTTAAGTGCTAATGACTGACAACAGAGATGCAGTATATACAGTAAATCAGCAGCTCTAGTCAGGATATGCTAAACTGAAGTAGTGAGTCTTCAGCCGGGATTTAAAAGCTGAGACCGAAGGGGCATCTCTTATTGTAACAGGCAGACCATTCCACAGTTTAGGGGCCCTGTAACTAAAAGCTTGACCTCCCACTGTTATTTTATTAATCCTTGGAATCATAAGCAGACCGACATCTTGAGATCTTAATGTGCGCTCTGGTTTGTAAGTCATGATAATTTCAGACAAGTAAGCTGGACCTTGGCCATTTAATGCTTTATATGTTAAAAGGAGGATTTTGAAATCTGCCCTATACTTACCCGGGAGCCAGTGTAAGGATTTAAGAACAGGAGTTATATGTTTGTATTTTCTTGTTCTTGTGATAATTCTTGCAGCAGCATTTTGGATTAACTGGAGGCTGTATAAAGAACAGTTTGAACATCCAGCGAACACCACATTGCAGTAGTCAATCCTACTAGAAATAAATGCATGAATTAATTTCTCAGAATCCTGTTTATTTAGAAAGCGCCTTAATTTCCTAACATTTTTAAGATGAAAGAAACATGATTTGTACAACTTTGTAATATGTGCTTTAAATGACATGCTAGAGTCAAAGAGAACTCCGAGATTTTGGGCTGATTCAGTAAAATTAATGGTGATTCCAACTGAGTTAAATGATGACAGAATATTGTTGTGATCAATGTCATTCCCTCCGACTTGGTGACCTGGGTGCTGGGGGACTAAATTTTGGCTTCTTAGACCCCCGTCTTACTGCTACCCACTCGCCCTGTGGTTGAATTGGTGCTGCTGACTTCAGCCGCGCACTGACTACAGTGGGACATGGAGAGACTGAATCCGAATCAGAAGTAGCCGAATTGTCTAAACAAACAGAGTTCAGTTTGCCTAATTGCTATCAGGTTCCTAACGCGGTCCTCCAATTCGCGTATTTTCCTGACGAACTCTAAGTTAACTAAACACTTTTGGCAGGTGAAGCTGTCTACATTGTCGGCCGGAAAACCTGAGCTGTACATGCTGCAGGACACACAACATATAAACATGCCCTCAACGGGCAGAAAGCAGATAGAACTTACGTTTAGTGTTGATGTCATCTTCGCCGTTTTTGTAGGTGTTTCGGTGCTTTCCGTGTTCAGCTGAATCACTAAGAGACTGTCGGCTTTAAGATTCCACCACCCGCTCAGCGATCAACTTTGATTTCTCACTACCGGTTATTTCTCCTGGTCAGCTGCCAGCTTTACTTCAATTGAACTTACTCAGGTTTTTGCGAAGGGTTGCGTGCCTGTGGGAGACGGCGCCACTCTGTGATGTGCTTCCGCTCGCTGCTCCCTCAGGTACTGACTGAATCACTCGGACTTTAAAAGTGCTATCAGCGTAAGTCCCAAGCATTACTTGACAACGTTGTAGGCATGTCTTGCATAAGCGTTACATCAAAGTGTCACCTAGGCAAAGGTGTAGGTGCGTCTTCTTCTCTCACTTGTAAGTCAATCAATCAATCAACATTTATTTATATAGCACATTTTCATATAAAAAAATGTAGCTCAAAGTGCTTTACAAAATGAAGAATAGAAAAATAGAAGACACAATAAAAAATAAACATAAGTCAACATTAATTAACATAGAATAAGTAAGGTCCGATGGCCAGGGTGGACAGAAAAAACAAAAAAAAAACTCCAAGAGCTGGAGAAAAAAAATAAAATCTGTAGGGATTCCAGACCAAGAGACCACCCAGTCCCCTCTGGGCAATCTACCTAACATAAATCAAACAGTCCTCTTTGTATTTAGGGTTTTCATGGAAGGACCTGATGATCATGGTCACGTAGACTTCTGGCTTTCAGTCCATCAATGTTGGTGCATCATGATGCTTTGAGTAGGTGGTGGTGGCACAGGCCGCCGCCACCACAAAGAAACCGGAAAAAGAAACAGAAGAAAGAGTAGGGGTCAGTACGGATTTTGGAGCCACTGTGAATAGTTATTATGATGAATTGAACATACAGAGTATCAGTATTAAGTTAAAGTGACGTTATAAAAAGGCCATGTTATAGTAATGTGTTTTCAGCAATGTTTTAAAGTGCTCTACTGTATTTGCCTGGCGAATTCCTATTGGCAGGCTATTCCAGATTTTAGGTGCATAACAGCAGAAGGCCGCCTCACCACTTCTTTTAAGTTTAGCTTTTGGAATTATAAGGAGACACTCATTTGAGGATCTGAGGTTACGATTTGGAATATAATGTGTCAGGCATTCCGATATATAAGATGGAGCGAGATTATTTAAGGCTTTATAAACCATAAGCAGTATTTTAAAGTCAATCCTGAATGACACAGGCAACCAGTGTAGTGACATCAAAACTGGAGAAATGTGTTCGGATTTTCTTTTCCTAGTTAGGATTCTAGCAGCTGCATTCTGCACTCGTTGCAATTGATTTATGTCTTTTTTGGGTAGTCCTGAGAGGAGTGCGTTACAGTAATCTAGTCTACTGAAAACAAAAGCATGAATTAATTTCTCAGCATCTTTCAATGATATAAGAGGTCTAACTTTTGCTATGTTTCTTAAGTGAAAAAATGCTGTCCTAGTGGTCTGATGAATATGTGATTTAAAATTCAGATTACAGTCAACAGTTACCCCTAAGTTTTTTACTTCCGTCTTAACCTTTAATCCTAATGCATCAAGTTTATTTCTGATAACCTCATTGAATCCATTATTGCCAATTACTAAAATTTCAGTTTTCTCTTTATTTAGTTTGAGAAAATTACTATTCATCCATTCAGAAATACCAGTAAGACATTGTGTTAGTGTATTGAAAGAGTCGGAGTCTTCAGGTGCTATTGATAAGTACAGCTGTGTGTCATCAGCATAGCTGTGGTAGCTCACATTGTAACCTGAGATAATCTGACCTAACGGAAGCATATAGATTGAGAAAAGCAGCGGACCCAGGATAGAGCCTTGTGGAACACCATATCGGATATCATGTGTCTTTGAGATGTGATTACCACAACTCACAAAGAATTTTCTACCTGCCAGGTAGGATTCAAACCAATTTAAGACACTGCCAGAGAGGCCCACCCATTGACTAAGGCGATTTCTAAGAATGTTGTGATCAATGGTGTCAAATGCAGCACTCAGATCTAAGAGGATGAGAACAGATAAATGGCCTCGGTCAGCATTTACCCGCAAGTCATTTACTACTTTAACAAGTGCAGTTTCTGTGCTGTGATTTGTTCTGAAGCCTGACTGAAATTTATCAAGAATAGCATGTTTATTGAGGTGGTCATTTAATTGCAAAATGACTGCCTTCTGTAGAATTTTACTTAAGAAGGGCAGGTTAGAGATGGGTCTAGAATTTTCAAAGGCAGAGGGGTCAAGATTATTTTTCTTGAGCAGGGGTTTACAGCAGTCTTAAGACAGTCTGGAAAGACCCCCGTATCTAATGACAAATTAACTATGTCCAGAATATTGTCAATTAGCACGCCTGATATTTCTTTGAAAAACCTCGTTGGTAATGGGTCAAGGACGCAGGTGGAGGGTTTTAGTTGAGAGATAATACTATGTAATTCAGGTAAATCTATCCTGGTGAAAGCATTTAATTTGTTTATAATGGAGTACCGGGGCTTTGGTTTCTGCAGTGTTGGGGAGATGTACTATGTTATCTCTAATATCATTAATTTTTTGATTGAAAAATACAGCAATGTTCTCACAGGTTTCACTGGAAGTATTCTGGGGGCATTCCTTTGTGTTACCTGGGTTTAACAGACGATCAATTGTAGAAAATAAGACTCTGGGATTACTAGCATTGTTATTTATAATATTAGAGAAATAGCAGCGCCTCTCAAGGCGGACTGTGTTATTGTATTCCGTTATTTTAGCCTTCAATATCTCATAATGGATAGTTAGTTTAGTTTTCCTCCATTTACGCTCAGCTCTACGACATGTTCTTCTTAAATCAGACACTCTTTGGGTCTTCCATGGAATAACAATACTAGAAGATTTTTTAACTGTCTTTTCAGGTGCAACTATGTCAACAGCAGCTCTTACTTTAGAATTAAAGTTTTCCACTTTACTATTTACACTATCCTCGCTATTATAGTTGGCATTATAAACGGACTGATTGCTTAGAATGTTTGTAAGTTTTAAAGCTGCTGATGAGTCAAAGAAGCGTTTTTTAACAAAATGCTTCTCATGAGTGTTTTCTATCTTTATTTCTATATTAAATAGTAGAAGGAAATGGTCTGATAGACCAATATCAATAACCTGCTTTAAATCAACTTTAAGTCCTTTAGCAATCACTAAGTCTAACGTATGACCTGCTTTATGTGTAGGCTGATTAACGAGCTGTTTCAAATCAAAAGAATCCAGGAGGTTCATGAATTCTTTTACTTTTTGGTCACACTGATTGTCGATATGAAAGTTAAAGTCGCCGACTATTAAGAGTGTGTCATAGTTTGTAATTAAAATTGACATTAAGTCAGAGAATTCCTCAAGGAAAGACGCGTTATATTTAGGAGGTCTATACACGGATAATACTAGAACGTGAGAATCTCCATGAATAACAACGGCGAGATACTCAAAGGACTTAAATTTACCAAAACTAACATCTTTACATTTTAATCGGCTCGAGTAAATGTTTGCCAAGCCGCCCCCCTTTTTTCCCTGGCGGTCTGCACGAGTAAAACTGTAATCCGGAGGCGCAGATTCGATTAAAACAGCCACACCGTCTGAGCTAAGCCATGTTTCACTTAGTGCAATAAAATCAATCTTTCTATCACTAACAAGATCGTTTATAAAAAATGTCTTGTTAGTTAAAGCTCTAACATTTAATAGTGCCATATTTAATGTTTCTGAAGGACAGAGCTGAATTTTATGCGTGTTATTGGTATTCGGAACAAAAATTAAGTTATTTTTGTTAACGCTGCTCTGTGTGTATTTTTTATGTAATCTACAATCCGTTTTTATAGTTTTAATGCATTGTTGATCTGAAGTAGTACTTTCAATTAAATTATTGGTGTTTATGCCGCACTGCCTAGATTTTTTACGTGCATTAAGATTTGTTATTAGATTATTAATGTTGTGCACTTTAACGGAAGACTGTTAAGCCATTATGTCCTATCAAAGCAGTAGCATTACGGAAGGGGTTAAAAGTAGAAGTAGACAGTCAAGATAGACGAATTACCTTAGCGATGTTTTCGGAGAGGACCCGGGCGCCAAATCTATTCGGATGCAGTCCATCCCGCTTGAAGAAGCGCGGCCTTTCCCAAAAAAGATCCCAGTTGTCTATAAACCCGATGTCTTGAGTCTCGCAGAAGCCTCTCAGCCAGTGGTTTAAACCCAGCAGACGACTGTAGTATTCATTCGATCGTCTGACGAGATCAGATAAGTGTGATCATTAACCTCCTTTATAATAAGAAACACTTTTTCAGCAGCCCAGGTGTTGCATGCTTTTGCTAGTAATACGAGCAGTGATTTTGAGAATGTTGAGTAGTCTCTCATCAACAGTGATGAGGAAGTGAATTTGTCCTTAGGCGGTGAAACTGAAATGGACAGTAAGCCCGAAAGTGATTCTGATGAATCCAAAAGTGACCCTTGAGTCTAGGTGTCTATTAACCCTGCTTCAAATAAACCAGCACCACCTTGTTTTGATTGTGTGGGGCAGCGAGAAGTAACAGTGAATGTAGACAGCCAAGATCCACTCACTGACCTGAAGTTATTCCTGGATGATGATGTGATTGATAGAATTGTTGAGACAAACTATTATGGTGAACAGTGTTGGGCAAATAACTGTACATCTAAGCAGTTTTCCCATTCAAAAAGATGGAAGTCGGAAAGTACTGGTGATATCTGGGTCTTAGGCTTATTGATATTACAAATACTTGTGGTAAACACCTGAGCAGCGA
Source organism: Polypterus bichir lapradei (assembly GCA_026402145.1). Taxonomy (NCBI): domain Eukaryota; kingdom Metazoa; phylum Chordata; class Cladistia; order Polypteriformes; family Polypteridae; genus Polypterus; species Polypterus bichir. Next base: position 19,768,871 of record JANRMT010062819.1, on the reverse strand, counting down.
TGGTACTGATCCAAAAACAAAATTTTGGCAATGTCATTCTGAGTATAGGTGTTCACTGATTATGAAATATCTGCATATTACTAACAATGAAGACTTTGATGAGACTACCCATCCAGCACCAAAACTGAGGAAAATTTGGTAGATACACCAGGCTATTGAAGCAAAATTTCTTAACTTTTACATTCCGGATTTTGATGTCAGCATCAATGAAAGTCACACGGCTTATAGGGGCAGGCTGTTCATGGATACAGTACATTGTACACAGGGAAAGGGATCAGAAATATGGCGTTGCTACATCAGTGCTGACTTTGATAGACGCTTTGCTGGATCAAGGTTACTGTGTAACCATGAACAATTTTTTTTTTTTTTTTTTTTTTTTTTTTTATTTTATTAATTTTATTACAATCCATACAAAGCAATCAAGTTTTTACAAAGAGAAAAATTAAGAACAAATCGATCCCCACCCCTGAGAGAGAGAGCAAGCCAAACGGCGTTAAATTTAAGGCTTGGAGACATACCTAAATTAATAAATTCTCTGTGCCTAAACAATTTTTTTTTTTTTATACAATTTTTATACTTTGCTAGAGCTACTTGACATCTTGATGCAAAGAAAAGACTGATGCATATGGAACAGTTCGTCCAAACTGTCATGGCATACCTGAAGACTTTGACAGAGCTAAATTACAGTGAGGTGCGCTAGTAGTATGGCAAAACGGTAAAGTGCTTGTGATGAAATGGAAACACAAGAAAGATGTTTGTCTTCTTACAACAACAACAACAACAACATTTATTTATATAGCACATTTTCATACAAAAAAATGTAGCTCAAAGTGCTTTACATAATGAAGAATAGAAAAATAAGAGACACATTAAGAAAATAAAATAAGTCAACATTAATTAACATAGAATAAGTGTAAGGTCCAATGGCCAGGGGGGACAGAAAAAACAAAAAAAAAAAACTCCAGACGGCCGGAGAAAAAAAATAAAATCTGCAGGGATTCCAGGCCATGAGACCGCCCAGTCCCCTCTGGGCACTGTACGTAATGTAGCTACAGTCACTGTACAGACAAAAGGCAAAAAGTAGGGCTATGGTCAACTACAATAGACAGATTAATAGATAGATACTTTATTAATCCCAAGGGGAAATTCACATACTCCAGCAGCAGCATACTGATAACGAACAATATTAAATTAAAGAGTGATAACAATGAAGGTATAACAGACAGACAATAACTTTGTATAATGTTAACGTTTACCCCCTCGGGTGGAATTGAAGAGTCGCATAGTGTGGGGGAGGAACGATCTCCTCAATCTGTCAGTGGAGCAGGACAGTGACAGCAGTCTGTCGCTGAAGCTGCCCCTCTGTCTAGAGATGATACTGTTCAGTGGATGCAGTGAATTCTCCATTATTGACAGGAGCCTACTCAGTGCCCATCGCTCTGCCATGGATATCAAACTGTCCAGCTCTGTGCCTACAATAGAGCCTGCCATCCTCACCAGTTTGTCCAGGTGTGAGGCATCCCTCTTCTTTATGCTGCCTCCCCATCACAACACCACGTAGAAGAGGGCGCTCCCCACAACCGTCTGATAGAACATCTGCAGCATCTTATTGCAGATGTTGAAGGATGCCAGCCTTCTAAGGAAGTATAGTCGGCTCTGTCCTTTCTTACACAGAGCATCAGTATTGGCAGTCCAGTCCAATTTATCATCCAGCTGCACTCCCAGGTATTCATAGGTCTGTGCCCTCTGCACACAGTCACATCTGATGATTACGGGGTCCATGAGGGGCCTGGTCCTCCTAAAATCCATAGCACGATGGGCAATGTATATTGTGTGGATCAAGAATTGATTTTCTATCTTGCTATGCAGAAGCAACAAAATAAATACTATAAAAAAATATTTTGTCATATGCTGGAACAGTGCATTTGGAATGCATTTGTGTAATACAAACAAAAATCTGGCCAAACTGTATCTCATGGAAACTTTACATGCCAGCTGGTAGAACAAATAATTGCTGCACATCCACCGTCCACACAACTGCTGAAGAGACACGGTCGACCCAGCACATCATGGATCAGTCCAGAACATCTTATTGGTAGACTTTAAAATTGAATATTTACCAACAACAGAGAAGAAGCAGAATCCAACTCGTACTGTGCAGTGTGCTGTTCAAAAACTGGTCAATCTGGAAAGAAAATCCTCAAAGAAACATGTTATTATAGTCCCAACTGTGACGTTGGGTTGTGCTTTTCACCATGCATTAAGATTTACCACACAAAAGACTCATTTTGTGATTATATACTGTTTTTGCTTCTTTAGTAGTAGTTACTGTTATTAGTTTTGTTATTATTGTTCATTTCATATTATTTATATTCATTATTAATATTATTTGTATTATTATACTTTTGAGATTTAATGTAAATGTCATTTTTAATTACAAAAAAACTGCGACACTTTTTACTTTTTTTTTTTGATAAAATTCAATACCCTAAGGATGTTAAAATGATACAATAACTAGAAGTTGTCTAATATTTTATCATTAATATTTTTCCGACCTGGGTTCGCTTCCTGGGTCCTCCCTGCGTGGAGTTTGCATGTTCTCCCCGTGTCTGCGTAGGTTTCCTCCCACTGTCCAAAGACATGCAGGTTAAGTGGATTGGCTATTCTAAATTGGCCCTGGTGTGTGGGTGTGTTTGTGTGTGTGGGTTGGCACCCTGCCCAGGATTGGTTCCTGCCTTGTGCCCTGTGTTGGCTAGGATTGGCTCCAGCAGACCCCCGTGACCCTGTGTTTAGATTCAGCGGGTTGGAAAATGGATGGATGGATATTTTTCCATGCATACTTTATCTATTGTCTCAAATTATAGCACAAAAAACATACATGATTGTGTATGGCACTATTAGACTATAATAACAAAACCAAGTCATTTTTTGCAGATGAGCAAATAAAACAATGAAAGGCATGGCTGGAGAAACTTCTATATAATGACTGTGGCTTAAAAAAAGACACAGAGGTACTACTTCAAATTTCATGATCTTGTTCATGAAAAAATGTTGTAAAGGATTAAATAGTCACCTGCCTGCAAACATTAGAAGTACTAATCCTTAACATTTTTCAACTTTAATTAGCTTAAGACTTATTAGACAAATTAATTTGCTCAGTGGTCCTGATTAATTCAATTACAATATAAGGGTGCCAAATTTAAAAATATAGACAATCATACTATTTGTAATCCACTGGGGAATAAAATATGGGCTAAAGAATGCTCTGCAGTGAACCAATTCCTAGTTTAGGTCTCATACCTCATTGTGGCAAGCTATGCTTCAGCCCCTCGGATGCCTGACGCTGCAACAAAAAGGGTTATAAAAATGAATAGATGGATCTGATTAATATATCTAATCATACCTTTAAAATAAACGTTCACTGAGATATAATACAGAAACTTGCATAGCAAATTTTGCAAGCAGATTGCTAAAAAAATGTATCGCTGCATTCAAGACTAGATGGAATCACAATATTGTTAGAAAGCAAATGCTCAGAATGTATTGCAATGTTTCTACAGTTCTGGACTACTTCCTATTATACACGTTTTATGCTGAGCTTTTATTTTTTTTATTTATTTTGCTTTTATCACTAGGTAACATATCTCTGTATGTGCTCCTAGAGACACAAACAAGACACTGGACCAAAAATAAAAGTGTCTGTGGAGAGACTGTAGGCTTTAGTTGTAACTTTATTGTCAAAATATTGATATTTCTTTCTTTTCTTATTCATGGTAAATACTGCATGGAGTTAAGGAAGAAAGAACTGTAGATATTGTGTACCAGATGCTGTTTATTGAACCATACAAATAAAATGTAACCTTTCAAACAAAGTGTGGCAAGAATGAAATAACAGGTCTCCAGAAATCAACCCCAATTATCTCCCAGAGCAGATTTTCCACAGATTGTAGTAAGCAACAAACTGCAGATTAGGTTATAATAATTTTTAAGCAACACCTCTGACAAACATTAAAGTGAGTTATAAGCATGTAAAGATGAGACAATTTCTTGGCATTGACATGGACTGGCAAAGAAAACCCTTTATGTAAAATGTCAAAAAAAGGCTTAATCATTTTTAGTGGCTACATGTCAGCTTTGCTAAGCTAAATTACTGTAATGTTTCAAACAGTGTCAAAACCATGAAATAATTCAATACATCAGAGATGAAAGTGTACCCAAACACATTCTAAAAATGACATTTTCCAAAAGTTGTGTTGTATCCATTAAATTAGTCCTTTATGTTTGGTGTGAGGGTACTGTGCTTAACAAATAGATGCTCTACCGAGCCTTTTCACACTCAGACACCAGCAACTCTCTCTTTTGTGCATACTGCACATGTTTAAAAAATCCTAATTAAAGAAATACGACAGGAACAAGTGAATCAGCACATTAACAAAAACTGGTTGTATCAACTCTACACATAACATTTGCAAATAATATAAATCAATGAAACAAAAATGATATATTTTCCAATTACTCTTTCAAATTATGCTGCACTTGTCACCTACATTTATATCGAATGCTTCCTGTGACATCATGTGTGAAGGCCTATGTACCCATACACAACTAATAAATCTATTCATATAAACACTCAGTGTTCCTTGTGTTGTTCAATTGTGGCTGACATCCAGATCAGAGATAGATTCCCTCAGCTTCACAAACTCCAGTCTGCCCGACAGTCTATTATCTAGGACAACATAGGTTCATCCACCTGTATATCCCTGAGCTTACAAGGTATTAAGGCACTGGAGAAAAAGTCTGCAATTACCTACAGTTTTTGCTTGAGAAACAAATAGATAACTTTATTTTCCATGCCAATCTTTGATTGGCAAACTGCACTGGGTTCAGAAAGTCTTTCACAAGAATAATCATATAGTCTAGGACTAGCCACTCAAAGGTCTTTATGCAGTGGGATATAGGTGTCACTTGTGGGCAGTCATTAGGTGAAGAGGTGCCTGCCTTCTCTAGCTGTGGCATATCTGGGGCCTCATGCATAACGCCGTGCAAAGAAGTCACACTATTACATGGTGTACATACAAAAGCGGAAATGTATGTACGCACAAAAAAACCCAGATACATAAATCTGTGCAAACGCCAACTTCCAAGATCTTCCGCTACATAAATCAATCAATCAATAATTCTACTTAAAATATATGCTATATGCATATTATATTATTGCCCTGTGGTGGGCTGGTGCCCTGCCTGGGGTTTGTTTCCTGCCTTGCGCCCTGTGTTGGATGAGATTGGCTCTAGCAGACCCCCCCCCCCCCCATATGACCCTGTAGCTAGGATATAGTGGGTTGGATAATGGATGGATGGATATTATATTATATATACATAGACATATATACATATACATATCATTTTTGAGCTCTTTTGAGTACCTCCCTAATAGGGCTGGCTGTATGCCGAAACATGATTGACACATCTGTCGAGGACTGCTTGTCCATTGCCAAGGCAACTGCAGATTCACAGCACAACCGAGGTAACTGCAAGCTCACCACCTCCAAGCATAGCGTGCCTGTCACCCAATGGATGATACAAGGAACAGTATAACCCCGGCAACTGACCTGGCCCTATCCCTGCTTGTTTGCTGTGTCTGTGTGTAGTAGAGTGATAGCTGATGCATCAATAAATAACCTTGCTATTCCTGTTTTGAGTTGGATAAAGCTGGTTTTCCTAAACCCTTAGACTCAGCCTCATCTTTCAAGGGCAAGAAAGTGACTCACGTGTATATATACACGAGGCTCCGCCCACATAGTAGTGAAACAGAACAAACTTTAAAAAGCATTAAAAAAAAAACTTTAAAAAATGTAATTCTGTCCAAATGGAAGGTAGGTACCCTCCAATGTCAAATGTTGGCACTGTATCTGATCATGTTTATCTCCGACGGGAGAATGTCCCCTGCATGAGGAGAAAAGCATGTGGCCGTGATAACTATGGCCCTCTTAAACACACGTAGGTCTGATCTCTCTCTCTCTCAAAAACGTCAAACTCATTTATAATCTGTAGATAATGTCTGTTGAACAAACAGGTATCGCCAGCTAAGCGGAGGCAAAGTACGCTCCAACATGTGGAGAGAGGTAGACTGACTCGAATGGAGGCTGGCGCATGAGTGAGGTGACACAGAGCTGTCTTGAAAGACTGATAAATGGTCAATAAATATGCAAAAAATGGACATTTGACCACAGAGGTACTTCTTCTGGTTCTTTTGTGTATAACGGAAAAGGAAATGAAGTAAACAGAAATGAGTTGGCAGGAAATGATGGTCCTAGGTAAGGACAGAAATTATGTTTTCATCGGGGAACGGAGGTGACTTCATCAGTGGAAGCCGAAAGTGATGTCACTAATACGGGACTGTAAGTGGAGTCATTACGGGGAGCTGGAAGTGGCATATTTCCATGGAGTTGAGGTATTTCAATATTATTGATCTTTTTTTCTTGTTGAAAAAGAGAAAAGGATTGGAACAGAGTACTATCTTTTGTTTTTTAATGCTCAATGGCCAGAACCAAGAGGTTGAAAACAAGAGAAAGGGCATCGCCGTTAGCCTGGAGAGAACCTTGGCGAAAAATGACCTTGAACCTATAAGGCTACAAGTCCAAAAACCACCAGATGACCAGAGGATTCCACACCTTATGAACAACCATCCACTGAACAGCAGCATTATCCATTACCGAGTTGAATTCCCGATCCAATAGGTAGTACCGAGATGGGTCACAGCCCATTAATTCGCCAAGGCTTCCCGTTCTACTGCCGCATACCTGGTCTCCCAGTCTAGCAGTTTCCGGCTCAGGTACATCATGTAATGTTCAGCACCATCGTTGCTCTGGCTCAACATGGAATTGAGGACTGTGTCCGAAGCATCGGTCTGGAAAATAAAGGGGGAAGAGAAATCAGGGGTTTTCAATACATGTGCTGAAGTAAGGGCCTCTTTCAAGTCACAAATTGCAAATTCAGCTTTTTTACCCAATACCACCTTGAAGGGAGGCCTCTTCTTTGTAAGATCACTCAAGGATGTAGATCTTTCTGAAAACCGAGGTACAAACTGGCGGTAGTAGCTCGATAATCCAAGAAAAGCTTGTATCTGCCAGTTGGTAATCAGGGCCAATTCAGAATGGCATCAACTTTTGAACACTGTGGTCAAACAGTTTCCTTGTTCACCAGATAACCAACATATTTGGCTTTGTCCAACCTGAAGAAACATTTCTTTGGATTGATACGCAGTCTGGCTTTAGCTAAGGTCAGCATAACGGTATAGACCTGCAGCACATGTTCCTCCCAGGTGCTGGAAAAAATGACTATGTCATTCAGGTAGACGGCACTATATGAACTGTGAGGTTTCAGCACTATCTACCAGATGTTGGAAGGCCACTGAGACCCCATGCAGTCCAAAAAGGAGTATCTTATACTGCCAGTGTCCACTGGGGTTCTGAATTCTGTTTTCGCTTTTGCAGAGTCCATTAAGGGAATTTGATAGTATCCCTTTGTCATATCAAGAGTAGTTAGATATTAATAATAATAATAATTCATTACATTTATGTAGCGCTTTTCTCAGTACTTGGGCATTCCCTAGCCTCTCAAGGAGTTTATCTATTCGAGACATCGGGTATGCATCAAATTTAGAGAGCTTCATCCCAAAGGTGTTCAGCAGGGCTGAAGTCAGGATTGTGTGCAGGCCACCCAAGTTCCTCCATACCAAACTCGTAAAAAATGTCATTATGGACCTGGCTGTGTACACAGGAGCACAGTCATGCTGGAACAGAAAAAGGCCTTCCCTAAATTGTTGTAACAAAGTTGGACGTTCCCAATTGACTAAAATGTCTTTGTATGCTGTAGCATTAACAGTACCCTTCACTGGAACCAAGGGGCCTAGCAGAAACTGTGAAAAACAGCCCCAAACCATTATCCCTCTTCACCCAAACTTTACAGTAGGCGGTATACAGTCTGGAAGGTAGAGTTTTCCTGGCATTTACCAAACCTTTAATCATCCATCAGAATGCCAGATAGTAAAGCAGGATTCAGAAAACACTTTTCCACTGCCCCAGAGTCCAACAGTGGCATGTTTTACACTACTCCAGCCACAACTTGACATTGTGCATTGTAGTCATAGGCTTGTGTGTATGTGCTTGGCCATCAAAACCCATTTCATGAAATTCCCAATGCACAGTTCTTGTGTTGATGTTACTTTCAGAGGCAGTTTGAAACTCTGTTGTGAGTGATACAAGAGAGATTAGGCAATTAGGCCCCGCTCTGTGAGTTTATGTGGTCTACCACTTCAGGGCTGTGCTGTTTTTTCTCCTGGATGCTTCCATTTCACAATAATAGCACTTACAGTTGACCAGGGCAGATGTAGCAAAGCAAAATACATACTGACTTACAGAAAAGGGGGCAAAGCCAATGTGCTGTTAAGTATAACCCAATGTAAAACCCAGTGTTTCTCAATGGAGATTACATGACTCTTACATGACTCTGTGCTTGAATTTATGCACCTGTCAACAATGGATGCAGCTGGAACACCTGAACTCAATAATTTGAAGTGGCATCCACATATGTTTGACCATATAGTGTACATGTATAAGCAGAAGCACAAAACTTTGCATCTACAACAGCCCCCACTCTTCTGAGAAGGGTTTCCACAAGATTTTCGAAGTGCGTCTATGGGAAGTTCTGTCCACCCAAGTCACTCCAAACCAAACTTGTACAACCATGTCTTTATCAACCTGTGGGATCTCCCTGGCTAGGTAAACAGAAGACTGTTGATGTCTCCATGGTTGAGCAATGGAGGAAGTGCAAAAGACAGCTTTTGTATATCATAAGACACACTTCTAAAAGTTCTGGCCAGCTACAGCTTTGTGAATATTTAAATTGTACAAACTGTCACATACTGAAATGAAGAAAGACTCCATGAGCCAAACAATATGGAGTGTAATATGTTATTCTGAAGAGGAGCCATGGATTTCTTGCAGCTTTAAGTGCAGTTTATCTCATAAGCAGATAGGTTTGAATCCTGTTTCATTCACAATAATTTTCTTTAGATAATCTAATGTAATAGAACAAATTAATCCTCTTACATCAATCCCTCTGAAAACTCCTCAAAAATTGGCAACATGTTTGAATTTAGGAGTTAACTTCTGGTGTTCGCCTGATGCATCTAGTGGTTTTTGAAGGTTCCTAATCATCTGTTCAGTTGAAAACTTGTAAATGCAACCAACCTTCCTTCTTTATAATGTTGATAGCCATTATCTAGCTTTGAAAATTAAAGGAAGGGAGAGCGTGTCCTTTACTCGTTAATGAGTGATCACTGATGATTTTTCTAATCATCAATCCAACTGAAAAAAAATATTTAACACAACTGAAGGTTGAAAGTTTCATAATCTAAGCTTACAAACAAAGGCATCCTTATTTGTCTCTGGCTTTGTGTTCTTGAGTAAAGGTTAAGGTAGTAGCCAGGCAATTCTTCAGGAAGGCAATATTATTTGGTTATCATGGAATGTGAATTCTTTTTTTTATGTAAAACATAGTAATTGCTTTGTTTTTTTTTTAGATTGATAACAAAAACGTAACATGGCATCTGCTATAAAATAAAGAATAGACCCCTTATATTATAGTGGAAGAAAATCTTGCATTTTCACATTTTCTCTTTCAAAACAAAAAAACACTGTTATAATTCATACAGTTCTTTGATGGAGTATTTATACTGCACTTGAACAGGGTCTGCTTTTTGGCACACTAGTCTCCACCTATTCCGATGGAGGGATCTTCAAGGGCAATTTCCACTTGCCACATATTCTCTGTCAGGCAGACTAGCTATCTTTTTCCTCAATGACTAAGGTGAAGGATGGTCTTTGCCATTATGTGGTTGTTGCTGCTAACCATGTGTCTGTACCATCTGAAGCATACAAGTAAGCCCAGGCACTTAAATTGTATTGGTCATCAATGCAAATAATTTCTTCCATTTGTGGTTCAAGTCTATGCATTCTGTCTTCCTGATGTTGAGTCGCACACCATTTTCTTCCAGTCACCTCTTCCACTGTTTCACATTGAATACGAGTTCACATGTCATTTATTTCAGCAGAATGTAGTGTCCACGGGTGCAATGTCTGGATGTCCACTGTGGCTGCACCCATACATACTATGAAAAGCAAAGTCAAAAAAGCTTATTCATGAACAGAAACTCAAATAGCAAATGGAGGGGAGATACTGGTGCTTGTGATATTGATATAGAGGAGTTGGATCCAGAGGATGTTGGCTTCGGGGACATGATGGATTCTGAGGACCCACCAAATAAGGTCATTTGGTACCTGATTAAATGCCTTCTCCAAGTCCAGGAAGGTGGCTCTCTTCATTCTTCTCACAGTGGCATTCTATAAACAGTTTGTGGCATGAATGGCACCTGTTGTTCCACATCCCTTGACAATCCCACATTGGTTTTCAGTGGTGTTGATGATATTATGAAGGGAGTAGTTGAGACTGCATTGAAAATATCTTTATTGTGTGGCATGGACAGGCTGATAGTTTGTGCATTTGCTGCTATCTAATTTCATGCAGATGATTTTTTTTAATGTTACAGTATAATGGAATCATCTCTTTAACATTTTTGTAATACTGTAAGTAATATTTCTTCTTTTATCTATTCACTTTTCAAATTTCACTGGGTCTCATCAGGGTTTTGCCTGAAAATTTTCTATACTTTATGAACAAGTTACACTTTCCTATACATACAGTAACTGTCCTCATAATGATGTAAACATTTGGTTTATTGCAGCCTGCCGCTTTCTTGACTGCAACAGAACAATTTAGCTGGAGGGACTCAGATATTGAATAAGTATTGGAAAAAGACAACTTGGCTTCAATGGCTACGTACTTTTAAAGATTGCATTTCTGTATATACTTTCTGAAATAATACTTTGCAAATAAAGATGATAATAAAACTTAACCTAATGGAAAAAAACCCCAAAAAACGCCAATGTCAGCATGTAACTCCAAGGCTTAGTAGTTTGTGATTAACTGGCCTATTCAAATGCCGGTCCACGGACCACATGTGGCTAGAAGCAGCCTCCCGAGTTGCCCAGCCCGTGGTCCCACCAAAAATGCAGAGAAAAGCCAAGAAAAACACATTCTGTGAACCTTCAGAAATTCCTACATTAGAACAGACCATGAATGCAGTACTCCACGTAGTCTAGCAACAATCAACCCACAATGCAGCATGTTGTTGCATGTCTTAAAGGGGTAGTAGTAGTCTACAGTATTATACTGTGATGAATTGTCAAAGGAGCTGCTTTTCTAGGGGAATCTCTTCCTGGTCTTTTACAATTTGCTCCCCTCTCACCCTGATCCTGTCACTCAGCTCTCTCTACGAAGGTTACCTGAGCCCCCACAAAGTGCTTTCCCCCAAGACTCCACCCTCCATAGCCCATGCAGTAGCAAGACAATTCACAATATCAACACCCATGTGGTGATTAAGTATGCCGTAGACGTTGCATTCATGTGTGTTATTTATGGTTTTCACTTGTTACAGGTTTGTGCATGACAGCACGAACAGTTTCTTTTTTATTCTGTTAAATACACTTTCAGACACAACTGGGTAGTGTATATATATATATATATATATATATATATATATTGTGGACCCGGCCCGGACACAGACAGGCGGACATGTTGTTCTTCAAACCACCACGCGTTTATTTACACTATTTACAATTAATTTGGTCACTCAGACCCAGAATAAAGTGCACAAACCCCAATAATCACAGTCCTGGCCACAAATGCCTTCGTCTCGGGCCGCTTCCACTCTCCTTTCTTGCCTTGTCCTTCTTCCACCCGACTCTAGCCTCAAATGAAGGGAGACGGCCCCTTTTATCCAGTTCCCGGATGAGCCCGAGGTGTTCCCGGCATTCCTCCCTTGGCCACGCCCCAGC
>JANRMT010062819.1:19702531-19756514 GCA_026402145.1 Polypterus bichir lapradei | reverse complement strand
TATTGCCTTACTCTTTGGATTGCCATAAAGCAACCTGCGAGATTGGAGAAATGTTGAGAAGAGATCGTGAGAGGAAACAACAGCGTTGTGAAAACGAGACGGACTGTGAATGGACAGAAGCAGAAATGCTCCTACACCACCACATAATTACGATTCGGACAGTGATTCCGAGTAGGCCGTTCCTATCGAATCAATGTCCAAGGGTTTTCTTTTGTAATTTTGTTTCCCTTATAAAAAATCATAATGCTGTTTGACGAAGGGCCCAGTTCACGACTGGCAGCCGCGTTTAAACAGGAAGCCCTTCACAGACAACTTTAACACGCGCAACGTAGTTGGGCACACATGGCTAGTATATATATATATATATATATATATGTAGTGGCTCAATCATAGCACTGCTGAATGGCATTAAAAAAAGATCACTGTTTTACATGCTGCGTGGGGCACAAAGTGCTTTAAGCAGTGAGAAAAATGGCATGTAAATATAAAAAAAATATTATTATATGACCAAAATATTTATTTTATTTCAAAAGGGAAACAAATGTTATTACTAATACTGTGCACTAATTTTCTTTTTAGGCACTTTGAGATGAGCCTGGGTCAACTATGAACAAAATATTTATTTTTCTTTCCAAAACTGGAAAAAAAAAGTATTGCTACTACCTCAGATTCTGTTCAGTTATAGCTTTTGTATTATTTTTTTATACGCTTTTTGATGTGCCTGTGTCAGATTTGACCAAATTTATAAGGGAAACCATGAAGAAACATTACTTGTTTTTCCAGTACATTCATTTGGTTTAAAATTTGTCATTACCTGAGGCTTACTGCCTGCTGGAAATGTATGGCCCACCTAAATTTCTTGGTTTGAAAATTTGGCCCAACTGAATTTGTAATTGAATAACCCTGGTGTTTAATATGCATCCATTTATTTTTCATAACACTGTCTATGTATTAAAGAAATCTCAGAAGCTTTGGGCAGCAGATAGAATCTAAAACTTTAGTATCAGATAAAATACATCTCTTGGACAGACTGAATCAGATTAAACATTGTGCCAGTGTATTGCAATCCTATAATAACAACAAATGTTCACTGATTGTAGCCCTACAATTGATGTATACATATTACCCTCTAAGACTCATTGAACACTTCAGTCTGCTAAAGTTAAGTGTGCACTGGTATGTTGTGTGGTCCCCGGCCGGGGCTGGAGCCCGGCCGGGACGCCCAGGAGGACGAGAGGAGGACTTGTGCCTCCTCCAGACCGCGAGGGGGCGTCCGTCCTGGTTATGTTGGGGGCCTCGGGTAGAGGGCTTGGAAGCCCAGCCCTGTAGGGACCCGTGGCCACCGACAGGCGGCGCCCCAATGCCGGTTTATACCGTGTGGTCCCTGGCCAGGGCTGGAGCCGGGACGCCTTGGAGGACCAAAGGAGGGCGTATGCCTCCTCCAGACCGAGAGGGGGTGTCCGTCCTGGTTATGCAGGAGGCCTCAGGTAGGGGGCTTGGAAGCCCAGCCCTGTAGGGACCCGTGGCCACCGCCAGGTGGCGCCCCAGTGCCTATTTATCCCCGGAGCCCGGCACTTCCGCCACACCAGGAAGTGCCGGGGGGAAGACGACAGGGGACACCCGGACGGCTTCCGGGTGCGCAGCCGGCACTTCTGCCACACAGGGGTGTGGCCAACCCTAATTGCCGGGAAGCAGCTGGAGCCTATCCGGGTTCCCATAAGAGGGGCCGCCTCCCTCCAGTCATTGGTGGATGTCGGGAGGTAGTTGGCAGAGCTGGAGAGAGGACAGGAGGCGGCCAGAGGAAAGGCACAAGGACTGTGAGCCCTGGACTTTGGGGGAATCGGTGCAAGAGGCACTGGGGTTTGTGAGTGCACTACTTTGTAAATAAACAGTGTGTTGGGTGAACTTATGATGTCCGTCTGTGTGTGTCCGGGCCAGCTTTTACAGTTGCAACATAAAAAAAATATTTTATTTGGGACCTGCAAAGTATTTTCACACACCTACATGAGAAACTGTACAAATGTTTGTGTTCTTTTACAGTAGCATTTTGTGGAAAATGCAATATATTTTAAACGTCTTTCACTAGAATGGTTATCTTTGTATATGAAAAAGAGTATTTTAGAAAAGCTAAATGTGAGGATAATTTATTTAATAATTTTTCAAGAACTTTACAGTTACGTGTGATCTCACAGTAAAGTGATGAATAAATATTATCAGGCCATTCCCTCTTTCAAGTATTTTCAAACAATGGTCATTGGACACAGTGATGATTATCAAAATAATGGAAAATGTGTGAAAGAAAGAGAATGTTTCACAGCAACTGCAAACTGAAAATTACATTTTCTCTTGATCATAATAATTAGAACAGTTTAGGTGTACCTTTGTGCATATGTATTCCATATTATGCAATCCAACCATACTGTATAATGCAGTAAGTCACTCATTTGTAATATATTTCAAATTAATGGCAATCAATAAATATTAAAAGTTGGTGCCATACCAAAATGAGCAAATTATGTTCTCTCTGGCTCATGAATGTCGTTCAACAGTTTTATGTACCTGTGTCATTTTGCCATTTGCTTTTGTGTGCTGGATTAGAAGAAACCATTAAAATTAAATGCATTAGTCAACTGATCCCTACACTACTTGCATCTTAATACCACAAAGCATCATTTCCATTTCTATTTTGCTTTCTGATTCTGAATTATTCTGACCATTCTGTACTCTAATTATTAAAAAATATATACTGTATATATATAAAAAAAAAAATCAGTATGTAATGGTCCATACTGTACATCCATGTACATTTCACTTTAGTGATACCACAGAAAATCACTCAATGGAAGATTTTACAATACAATGCAGCAGTGTGCAATATACAGCCAAGCACATTAATTTATATAATGTTTATTATATACACAGATAAATGTAGAGTAAAATGAACAGGAAGTTGAATGACATGAACAACAAATAATATTCAATTTGAAACTAAACACATTAGGTGAAAGGAAGAAAACAAGACAACATAGACAGACTGCTGCAATTGTGGCTTAATGCCTCTGTCCACTTCAGTCTTTGCAGATTTAGGTGTGTGTGTGCTTGTGTGTGTTCAAATCTTTCTCTTCATTCTCCAGCATATGATCTGATAGACCAAACAAGCTGTCAGCAATCCTCACTTATACATTTCTTTGAGAGACAGTGTGCGTGCTTTCATGTTTGCAAATCGTGCACAAATGTTGCATATCTACAGGGCACACTGCAAAAATCTCTGGTAAATGAAACAATTCCTAAGGCACTTATCGTTGGTCATAGGGAAAACCACTTTTGAAGGATCTGGGGATAAGTACCAGACCAAACAGGACCAAAAACAATAGCTCTGGACACTATAACAAGATGATAATGAAGCAACTTATTTGAAAGAGAAAGGCCTTGGTGTTCAGTGTGGAAATCTCGTAAACTGCTCTAGATTTTTGTATTGATGTTAGGATGTAGTCATCCAAGAGTTCTATGCAATGCAAAAAAATCATAATTTTCTGACAAAAATGATAACTTTTAAGACATAAAAATCATTTTTTTAATTTTCCACATGCACACACACATATACAGACACCATGCTAAAAATCTGCTTTTCTTAACATTGAATATTGTAGAATCAGAATTAGAACTTAACTAAATAGTGAATTTTTAACCCCATTACCAAATTCCATTTACATGAAAGTAACAAATGTTATCTATCCTAAACATACAATATACAGTATCTTGGATAAAGATGCCTGACCGATTTGTAATAATAATAATAATAATATTTTTATAATACAGAGTGAATTTTAGTTAAAAAGATACTTAAAAAAATAAAAGAATGTCTGTGAATCAAAGCAAAAAAAAAATTATTCATTCCACAATTTTTCAAGTTGCTATTCAGGCATTATGAAGCCTAATGCAGATAAACATACAGTCATATGAAAAAGTCTGGGAACCCTTCTTAATTCTTTGGATTTTTGTTTATCATTGGCTGAGCTTTCAAAGTAGCAACTTCCTCTTAATATATTGACATACCTTCTGGAAACAGTATTTCAGCAGTGACATTAAGTTTATTGGATTAACAGAAAATATGCAATATGCTTCATAGCAAAATTAAACAGGTGTATAAATTTGGGCACCCCAACAGAGATATTACATCAATACTTAGTTGAGCCTTCTTTTGCAAATATAAAAGCCTCTAGATGCCTCCTATAGCCTTTGATGAGTGTCTGGATTCTGGATGGAGGTATTTTTGACCATTCCATACAAAATCTCTCCAATTCAGTTAAATCTGATGGCTGCCAAGCATGGACAGCCTGCTTCAAATCATCCCATAGATTTTCGATGATATTCAAGTCAGGGAACTGTGACGGCCATTCCAGAACATTGTACTTCTCCCTCTGCATGAATGCCTTTGTAGATTTCGAACTGTGTTTTGGGTCATTGTCTTGTTGGAATATCCAACCCCTGCGTAACTTCAGCTTTTTGACTGATGCTTGAACAATATCCTGAAGAATTTGTTGATACTGGGTTGAATTCATCCGACCCTCGACTTTAACAAGGGCCCCAGTTCCTGAACTAGCCACACAGCCCCACAGCATGATGGAACCTCCACCAAATTTGACAGTAGGTAGCAGGTATTTTTGTTGGAATGCAGGGTTCTTCTTTCACCATACAAAGCGTTTTTTGTTATGACCAAATAACTAAATTTTTGTCTCAACAGTACAAAGCACAATCTTTGTTTTCAGATCTTTTGAGAGTTGCTTTGAGGACCCCATGCTGTCACTCTTCAGAGGAGAGTCAAAGGGAAGCACAACTTGCAATTGACCACCTTAAATACCTTTTCTCATTATTGGACACACCTGTCTATGAAGTTCAAGGCTTAACAAGCTAATCCAACTAATTTGGTGTTGCAAGTAATCAGTTTTGAGCAGTTACATGCATTCAAATCAGCAAAATTACAATGGGACCCAAATTTTTGCACAGCACGTTTTTCACATTTGATTTAATCTCATACAACTAAATAGTGCTTAACTAAAAATCTTTGTTTGGAAAACACCCCAGTACTCAGATGTTCCTAGGAAATGAAAGACATACCACTGTTATCTTTTTTGTTGAATGTAGAGTAAATTATTATTCAGGTTGAGAGGGGTTCCCAAACTTTTTCAAATGACTGTATATTTGCTGTCCTTTCCTTGAAATTAATGTAGATATTCTTACTGTAAAACACAAGTACAGCAAAATTATGTGGAAGACCTATTTTAAGATATATACCAAGAAATTATTGAGATCATAATAATTAGGCCTACAATAATAATCGGATCCTTCACCTGGGGGGTCCTGTATTAGTAATACAATTCATACTAAAACTAGCAGAATACCCGCGCTTCGCAGCGGAGAAGTAGTGTGTTAAAGAAGGTATGAAAAAGAAAAGGAAAAATGTAAAAAATAACGTAACATGATTGTTAATGTAATTGTTTTGTCATTGATATGAGTGTTGTTCCCATATCTATATATCTATATATATATATATATAAATATATATATAAATATATATTATACTTCAGTAAGTTACCGTCCCCTCGCTCTTACTTTTTTACCGTTCATCTAATGAATACACTGAGTATGGCTTTAACAAAACAATCATTGATCGCGAATAAAGTATCCATTATTCATGAAGCTTCAATAGGTGATCTGTCTTTCTGCGTTAACCGCATGCGTTTTCATACGTCTCAAACTAAGGGGATGCGAGGTTAAAATAAATCGAGAAGCGCGCGTACATACTTAGTGAATCCCCTCTCGGGAATCGAACCTCAGACGCGGGCGCTACAGGTGAATGCTCAACAATCGCGCCACGGCGTGTGGTTTATCTATTTGAGCGTAGCAGTGTAATTCGGTTTTTGTTCAGCAATCTTTGGAACTGTTGCTTTTTGTCTGCGCACTGTGTCAGTTCACGTGAGCCGCTGAATATGGTTTTATATGTCACTCGCTCGCTTCTAATTGTTTCGCTGCCTTCTTAATTATATAATGCATGTTTTCTAAAGCGCATTTTGTAGCTCTTCCTGGCTTTCTACGTAATGCGTGATTACGTGAGAGGCGTGATGATGTCATACGAAACACCGCCCCTCCAGCTGAACTCCATTACAGTAAATGGAGAAAAATAGCTTCTAGTTATGACCATTATGCGTAGAATTTCGAAATGAAACCTGCCCAACTTTTGTAAGTAAGCTGTAAGGAATGAGCCTGCCAAATTTCAGCCTTCTACCTACACGGGAAGTTGGAGAATTAGTGATGAGTCAGTCAGTCAGTCAGTCAGTCAGTCAGTCAGTCAGTCAGTGAGTGAGTGAGGGCTTTGCCTTTTATTAGTATAGATAAATATTAAAATTAGTCACTAAATATCATTGCAATTTTAAATGTTTTTAGGTAAGCATGCAATTATTTCAACACAAAACTGTTTAGCTTAATGACTTTATACCAAATATAAAGTTGTTTATTTATGAAAAACTTGGTTTACCAAAACAGATTCCTTTAGTTAAAGCCAAACCAGCTGTTTACACCTTATTCCATAAATTACAAAATACAGATTAAGGATAAGGTGCATGAAAAATTTTCAATTATGAACTGCAAAACACTTCAGAATAGGTATTTCTGATATGTTTTGACATAGTAATGGAGAGCAACCTTTATTTACATAGCACATTTTCATACAAATAATGTAGCTCAAAGTGCCTTACATGATGAAGAAAGAGAAAAAAGACAAAATAAATAAGAATTAAAATAAGGGAACACTAATTAACATAGAATAAAAGTAAGGCCCGATGGCCAGGGAGGACAGAAAAAACAAAAAGAAATTCCAGACGGCTGGAGAAAACAATAAAATCTGCAGGGGTTCGAGGTCACGAGACCGCCCAGCCCCCTCTAGGCATTCTACCTAACATAAATGACCTCAATAAGTCCTCATTGCATTCAGGGTTCTCATGGAAGAACTTGATGGTGACGGTCATGTGAACGTCTGGCCTTTAATCCATCAATGTAGGGACATCACAGTGCTTTGATTAGGTGGTGGTGGCATGGATCACCACCACAGAAAATCGGAAGAAGAACAGAAGAGGACATTGGAGTTAGTACAGATTTTGGAGCCACCATGATTAATAATGATAATTAGTTGAATATACAGAGCATCAGGATTAAACTAAAATGAAGCTATGAGAAAGCCATGTTAAAATAATGTTTTTTCAGCAGTGTTTTAAAATGCTCCAATGTATAAGCCTGGCGAATTCCTATTGGCAAGCTATTCCAGATTTTAGGTTATGACAGCAGAAGGCTGCCTCACCACTTCTTTTAAGTTTAGCTCTTGGAATTCTAAGTTGACACTCATTTGAAGATCTAAAGTTACGATTTGGAGTGTAAGGTGTAAGACATTCCGAAATATAAGATGGAGTGAGATTATTTAAGGCTTTGTAAACCTTAAGCAGTATTTTAAAGTCAATTCTAAATGATACAGGTACCAATGTAGTGACATCAAAACTGGAGAAATGTGCTCAGATTTTCTTTTCCCAGTTAAGATTCTAGCAGCTGCATTCTGCACTAGTTGTAATCGATTGATATCTTTTTAGGGTAGTCCTGAAAGGAGTGCGTTATAGTAATCTAGCCGACTGAAAACAAAAGCGTGAACTAATTTCTCAGCATCTTGCAATGTTATAATAGGTCTAACTTTTGCTATATTTCTTAAGTGAAAAATGCTGTCCTAGTAATTTGATTAATATGTGATGTAAAATTTAGGTCAGAGTAAATAAATACCCCTAAATTCTTTACCTCCGTCTTGACTTTTAATCCTATGAATCAAGTTTATTTCTAATACCCTCATTATATCCATTATTGACAATCACTAAAATTTGTTTTCTCCTTATTTAGTTTGAGAAAATTACTACTCATCCATTCAGAAACACAAGTAAGACATTGTTTCAGTGAATCAAGAGTGTCGGGGTCGTCAGGCACTATTGATAAATAAAGCTGTGTCATCAGCATAGCTGTGGTAGTTCATGTTATGCCTTGAGATAATCTGACCTAACGGAAGCATGTAAATCGAAAAGAGCAGCGGACCCCAGATAGATCCTCATGGAACACCATATAGAATATCATGTGTCTTTGAAGTATAATTACCACAACAAAGAATTTTCTACCTGCCCGGTAGGATTCAGACACTGCCAGAGAGACCCACTCATTGACTAAGGCGATTTCTAAGAATATTGTGATCAATGGTATCAAATGCGGCACTCAGATCTAGGAGGATGAGAACAGATAAATGGCCTCTGTCTTCATTTACCTGCAAGTCATTTACTACTTTAACGAGTGCAATTTCTGTACTGTGTTTTGTTCTAAAACTCGACTGAAACTTATCAACAATAGCATGTTTTTTGAGGTGTTCATTTAGCTGCATAATGACTGCCTTCTCCAGGATTTTACTTAAGAAAGGCAGGTTAGAAATAGGTCTAAAATTTTCAAAAGCAGAGGAGTCCAGATTATTTTTCTTCAGCAGGGGTTTAACTATAGCAGCCTTAAGACAGTATCTAATGACGAGTTGTCTAGAATACTATCAATTAGCACGCCCGAACTTGTTGGTATTGGGTCAAGAACGCAGGTGGAGGGTCTCAGTTGAGAAATAATTTTATTACACATTTCGAAAAATCACTGTGGGGTCCCCAAAGCAGGTAGAGGGGTGCGGTCCGTTCCGTTAGGTACGGTACATAATAAAGTTTTCAGTCGTCACCATGCCATGGTCAGGTGAGAATCGAGGCTTTGTAGTGGAGGCTTTTTTCAAAAATGGCGAATCTGTAGCTGAGACGCAGAGGGTGTTTTGCACGCGGTTCGTTTACGTGCTAATGAAAGTGTTCTAGACCGGAAAACAAGCAAGTTGTGTTCTTATGTTTTAGAAAAGTATAAAAACTTTCAGTTGCTTTTTTTCAAATAAAGTACAAAATATAAATTTACAATGTCTAGACAGACATGTTAAAACAATAACCCATGGTGTGCCACCATGTTAGAGACTTTGATGCATAAAACAAGGCGGAATACTATTGTGTACAATTTCATTTTTGCAGAAACAATCACTCGACTTTGCTCTGTGTACATTAGGTGTAGGATAAGTTACATTACTGTTATTTGCTGCTACAAAAATTTGCTTTTGTATTTTTTCTTTGTGAATGTAAAACTGGAGAAGGAACACCACCTTCACAGACACAATTTTAAAATTAAAATACTGAAACGTTTAAAAGTCTACTAGATTTAATTCTATAATTAGTAAAAGACTTCACAGACTGGGAGTGAAAACTGGGCGTTTTTTACCATGTTAAGCTTTCACTGCTCCACCTGGAGGTTTTACAAACTACTGCTACCAAATTTCTTGGATCTGTACTTTAAGGCAATCTGCATTTAAAATGCGTCACAAGAAGTTTCTACAAGACCGACCATAAAATAGCATTAATACAAAAGGATCATTTAATTGTTTTTGTTTGTTAAACATTTTAAATAAAAAAGAAAAAAAAACCTTGATGCACCATTCACACTGTTGGATGCCTTGTGCCTGATACTGCTAGTGGGGACTCCTATCTCTACAAATCTGAATTTTTACGTTATACAACACCAATTGGTCTAAATTGATATTAAACTATTATTAAAAATTTATATCACTTCAATAAAACACCAGGTTAAATGATCAGATATTATAAAAATAACTTTTAATTTTTTTCAGAATGTTTTACTGTACATAAAACACCAACGATTATAAATTGCTGTAGTGGTTAAGGGGGTGGGTTCAAATCCTACTACCGACACTGTGTGACCATAAACAAGTCACTTGAGCTCCAATTGGAAAACCAAAAAAGAAATGTAATCAATTGTATCATAAATATCTTAAGTCACCTTGAATAAAGGCATCTACCAAATAAGTAAATGTAAATTAGATTATTAATATCACTTATTTATCCAAGAGCTTAGAAATGTCCATTATTTTGTCAGTAAGGGAAACTTTTTTTCATGGTTCAAACAAACTTTTTGGAAACATTTAAAATTTTACGGATTACTGAATGTTTAACCATTTTACAAAAAGTCAAAACAATGGTGACTATTATGAAACAATCATTTTGATAGGCTTTTCTCAGCTGTTGGGATGATGTGAAATGTTGAAAAATGTTAAAGCACCATAACATCTAATATATTAAAAAAAAAAAAAAAAAACACTTCAGATTTTAGTCCTACTGCCGTACAGATCAAGCATGCCGAGTTGGGATCCCATGTCTTTGTAAAGTTTCCACATTCTCCCTGTGACTGTGTGAGTTTTTCTCTTAAAGAATGGATATTTGTATTGTATTAACAGCCAATGCTAAACACGCCTCATGTTTGTGTTTGTATAAGTGATCCCTGTCATAAACAGGCATCCACATGGTTGGTTTGTGCCTTAACACGTATTACTGCCAGGACTGACTCTGGCCAATGACAGCTCTTAACTGTATTTACAAATCTAATCTTGACAGATTGATAAGTAATAGTAGGTAGCAGTAGTTGTAATTGAATGTGTTGTTATATGTACAGAGTACAGTGAAATTCTTATCTCCTTAAGAAAAACACTAGTATAGGTAACATTTCGTATTCTGTATCACAGGTTAGTCAGCCATTAAAATATTTGTTAACTTTAAAAAAAAAAAAAAAAAACTTATTCTAAATCAGAGTTATGGGGGTCTGAACCCTATTTAGTAGCAGTGAAAATAAGGCGAGAACAAGGTCTGGATAGGTACAGCAGTCCATCACAGGGCCAGTTTGGAGTCATCGATACTCTTAATATGCATGAGTGATGTGGGATAAAAACCAGTCTTCGTCCTAGTGTTGCTCTCCTGCTCCTGAAAGTTCCACACTACCTTGCATGTCAACCTTCATTTATTATGATCCAAGTCATCTTCGAGGGCAACATTGAATTTTCACATATTATTGTTCGTCTGGTCAGGCCAATGCTTCTTCTGTTGTCTATGGGGCAGTTTTCTTTGATGATTGAGGCTCAGGAGGTGTATTTGCCAATAATTGGTCATTTCTACTGATCCATACCATCAAAATTTAGCTTTGTGCATTTTCTCTGTGATCGGCACCATGCCCTGGGATCAAAATCAGAGTACCCATTGAAAAACACACACAGATGGGGGAAAATATGCAAATACCATGATATTTAAACCAAGATGCTGAATCTGTGAAGCAGCATCACTAACTATTGAGCCATTGTCAGTCAGTCAGTCATTATCCAACCCGCTATATCCTAACACAGGGTCACGGGGGTCTGCTGGAGCCAATCCCAGCCAACACAGGGTGCAAGGGAGGAACAAATCCCGGGCAGTGCACCAGCCCACCACAGAGCACAAACACCTACACACTAGGGACAATTTAGGATCGCCAATGCACCTAACCTGCATGTCTTTGGACTGTGGGAGGAAACCGGAACACCCGGAGGAAACCCATGCAGACATTGTGCCCACTTTAAAACTCCAACTTGACTGTACCTATCTTTCAATCCGTATACTTCATTATATGTTAAAACATAAATCAAATCCGAATAGCTGTTGGAGTAACAAATGTTATAAGGATTAGATTTCAAGACAATCATTTTTTTTTCTAAATTTTAAATCATTATAGTATCTGATAAAAGGTACTTGTACTTGACTAGCAACTATTTAAAATAGAAATATTTGAGTTACTTCTTAGCAAGTAATTCTTGCAAGCATGCATTTTTTTAGACCTTTGGTACTTTATTTGCTTGATTGTTTGATGCATGGTTGTGGAAATATTTTACAATAAATAAATTCAGTCTTCATGCACTACTTCATATTTAATGACCTACCCTGTACTGATGATCCAAAAAAAAGAAAAAGAAAAAAAAAAACACTTAAGCACCATCTAGTGGCACACTAATATAACAACAACACCATATTTATCCTTCTTAGCAGCCTGTCACACATGTACTACACTATACTGTACATTTCACTTATATAATATGTAGCTGTGTTTGTCTCATAATTACCAAAGTTCTACAGCTTTTAGCTTGCTTCATAGGACAGTTCTGGCAATAGTGTGACACGTGTTCAAATAATTCCACACACTTTGTTTTAAAAGTTTTAGTAAAGTTTAAACCAAAACAATTCACACAAAAAATAGAGAAAAAATGAAATTAAAAGTTCTTGTTTAAAGAAAGTTCTGCTTAGAGCTAACTTGTTTCATATTTCTCTAAGTTTGCTCATACAATCATACTTTCAAATGTTCATATCAAACTTGTAAGCATGTTAAGCAAAAAACTGTATGCCAACCTCCTATTTGCAAACTTCTTTAACATTCCATGCTAGCAGTAAGGTTATTCAGATGTAGCAAAGAACGTTCTGTTTCATGTTAATTTATAGGGGGTAAAAAAATTATACTATTTAATTAACTATGGGGAACTGATATTCTGTTAAAATTAATCAAGTACACTTATGTGAATTTAACATTAACCTTAATTCTCTTAAGATTGCCTCTTACAATATAAACTCCCTCTGCATTTATGTATTTATTGGAGGTAAAGACTGGACAAACTACAGACTCAGATTGTTGAACATTCTGTGTATGTATTGACAAATCTGCCTTGCTGCTTGAATAGAATAATGCAGGTTTAGAAAGTGAATGGATGAATACGTGTGCAACAATACTTCATTGTTGTACAATGTTTTTCAATATAACAGTATTGAAATTATACTAGAAAATAAATGGAAAAATTTTAATGAAATCTACTCTATTAAATATTGAGAAAATTGTGCTAATATAGAACAAACACACATCAACACACACATTGGGGAAAAAAACAACCAACCAACCAACCAACCAACCAACGTACCAAGAAAAAATTTTCCTCCCACCTTCAATCTCACTCAAACTAGAGCTGCAGCTTTTAACCTTTATATAGTCTTGCTAATAATGACATCACACTGTCCTAAAGCATTGTGGGATGTGTTACTATGACAACAAGTGTCACAAAAACCCTCAAAATGGAGGCGTCCAATGAAAAACAAAATGGAGGTGAAAATAACATTTAAAAAAAATACTGTTAAATACAGTCCCCAAATGAAAAACAGATCTCAGAATCAGATTCTCTGGGCCAGAAAACCCCAGAAAAGATGTAAAATACAATTTTAAAGCCTTAGGAAAGCCCTCAAAAATTAATTATAAACATAAATTGCATTAGCTAAAACATTTTTTGAGGACAAAAATTAAAAAAAAAAATGCGCATTTGTCCTACCAAAACGTACTGGTGTCATCCGCTCCTCCATTTTCTAAACAGTTTCAGTAAAATAAAATAGAATATTAGAAAGAGAAAGAAAGAAAGAAAGAAAACAAAAATCTAAGAGCAGGGTGTCTTATGTCAGTCAAGATACTTTTGTATTACTGTATATTATAGAAATTTTGTGTAGTTACAGTATGTGTAATCCCATTTATGATTACATAACCTGGAGCCTCATGTATAAACAATGTGTACGCACAAAAATGTTGCGTAGGCCCGTTTTCACACTCACATTGCGATGTATAAAAACTAAACTTGGCATAAAGCCACTCACATTTTCACGGCAGCTAAATTCTTGGTGTACGCAAGTTGTCTGCTTGGTTTTGCAAACTGCACCCTGTGTGGTTTCCCTTTCTTTTTAGATCCACATCCCTGACGTGGCTTTATTATATACACTGAAATTAACCACATATTGTTTATTAGTTTAAGGCATCTAATTGTAATTAACCTGTAACAATATAATTGTCCACGGAATGGTCAATCTATTCCAAATACCATAGCTGCTTTGTCGTTATTACTCTCAAGTATTTATATCACTGTTTCTGAGTGTGGAATCACAGCTCTGCAGCAGCTGATTGGAAAGAGAATTATCGGTATACAGCATCAAGCACACGCTGCCTCAGCCATGCTCACAGTCTATTGAACTGCTCTCATAAAAACAAATGTTTCAGAGCCTTTCCTGTATGAACCTCGGGGTTCAGAAACAGTTTCATCAATAGAACTATAAATGCACTAAATCAGTCCATCAAGAGCTCCTTGTAGAACTGTTTTTACTTATAAGTACAATTACCTCACTGTAAACTTGCAATACAGTTGTAATATTGCACAAACTGATCCACTTTATAAAGCGCGTATACACATATGATGATGATATCATTTTTAAGATGAAATGCAGCAAAATATGTTTATTACATTATACAGATAAAATGTTAACATCATTTAAGTAATGTATATTGTTAATAATTAAACATGTGAGGACACGGTGTCGCAGCGCTAGCAAGGAGCTGGCGCCCCGTTCAGGGATTGTTCCTGCCTCGCACTGTATTCTTGCTGGGGCTGGCGCGACACTGGAAGGATAGATGGACAGAATAATTAAACATGTAAGATATTTCAATGTTCGTTAAAAAGTTTGAAGAATCGCCGTTCTAAGCATACAGATGGCTTAACATCTATTACAGAGCTGACTGTGTAGCGATTGGGTACTAATTGGGGGTTAGCACGCTTGAAAGAGACAGTACTGCTGCAATAAATTATTTTATTGAAGGTCTCGCAACAAGCATTTTGCAGGAGGCAGGAACAATCTATGGACGGGGCGCCAGCTCGTCACTATCACTGTGCCATTGCGTTCCCATGTTTAATAACATGTTTTAACTCCTATCATCATGAAAATGATATCAGGTATGCATCTCAGTATTTTAATTATTCAGAGAGCTCTAATATCATGAATGTAACGGATTCTGTGTCCTGTCGGAGGTAGAGAAAGCCCATTTAAGAAGCACGTAGTGATTCACACACACAGAGCACATAGAACACATACAAAACAAAGCATTTAATGTGCTACATTAGTTATGATGGTATTTGAGTAACTAGTAAGTTACCCGATTTAAAGATGAAGTTTATGATGTGTTACTTTAATGACACATGATTAAAGTGGAAATTTCAAGATTAAAGTTGACATTTCAAGCTTTTTTCCCACTGTGTTCCTATTTTTTTTTCTTTTCTTTGTACCCTAATAAGCTTTCATATGACTCTCAGACGGTGGGCTATGACGCCACCTTTTCACGGCGACTTTGATATCTGCCAACTTCTTTTCCATGTTGGGCACTGTGAACTTGAGCTTTCGAGTTTCTCCGACACTCTACCTCACTCGATCAACTTCATTTTGTTGTTTATACATGCATTACTTTTCACGCTGACCGGGATTTATGTAGCATAAGAACATAGAAATTGGCGAACGCACAGATTTATGCATCTGGATTTTTTTGTGCATACACACATTTCCGATTTTGTCCATACGCCTTGTTTTAGTGTGAATTCTATGCACGGTGTTATGCATGAGGCCCCTGGTGTTATAATGTAACCTAATATTTTCTCTAAAAAATACAAATGGTGAGAAACAAGATATTTTCACCCATGATCTGATATGCCATCCATCTAACAATATTTGAGTGGTGCTTGTAGCAGAGGTGAGAGCAACAAAAGTGAGAAGGACTCACAGTAGCAGACGCCCTACGTTCTGTGCTTCAATAAACATTAGCCCCAGTTATTAACAGCAGACCTTATTTTTTACCCTCTAGGGGCATATTTGGTGCATTATCATTTACAGGACCAGTTTTTATACACTCCACCTTTTCTAACACAGTCAAAGACTCTATTGCTTGTGCAAAACTGTTTTGAATGTTATTACAGTAGATGCCTTTATTTCAACTTACATTTTTAACATACTTGTAGATTTTTTACACACAGCTGTGTCTGTATGGCGAGAATTTGTTGAAGGGTATAAATGTGACTAATGATTGCATAGATCGAACAAAAGAAATGGCACAATTAGAAGATTAGAACCTATAATAATAACAAATCTCCATACAGATTAAACACATTAGATCTGAGCTACAATAACATCTTTCAAATTTAGGCTAAAACATACAGGCTTCCAAAGTAACAAATTACAAAATGTATGGACTTAGATAAATTATACAGTCTCTTCAGATTAATAAATATAAGGAAATCTAGCTTCATCCAATGGTTTCTTCTAAAAACTAAATCAGGAAACAAAGTGTCAGATACAGTGAAGTACTTTAGAATAACACATTTTCATCAGTACCAGGCATTCTGCAAAAGCTAAATAAATAGGTAATACCACATCTCCTAGATTCTAAAGTGTTTAAGTTATATATGAGGTATGGGAATATTTTGTGGCTCATATTTAATATAGAATATGGGATTAATTCTGCTGTTTCCTTTGTTCATGATATAACCATAGCATACATTTCTCCAAAGATGGTGTGGATACTAAAATAAATAGGATGGATGGAAATATTTGATTGTGTAAATTAGCATTATTACTAAAATCTCCTTTTGGTATAGTGGCCTATTCTTAGTAGAATTAACGTAGATCCCAGAATATAAGCCGAGAATTTCGTCCTAGATTTTTGGCTTGGAGCTTGGGGGTCGGTTTATACAACGAGCATCGTTTCAGATTCAAGATTTCCAGCGCAATGCCGGTTTTGCCGATCAATACGGAAGTAAATAATGACGAAACCACAGAGCCATCTTTCAGATGAAGAAGTAACTTTGCATGCCGGTACTTTAAATTAAATAAAGAATTTATTCAAAAAAGTGTTTTAGTTGTTAATTTTATTAATAAAATTTATAATAAATTATTGGGAAGTTTAAAATAAAATTTTTTCTTTTGATTTACAACCAACATCTTGCGTTACGACCCGAATGCGGTCATGTGTATCCGCTTGCGTGATTGTAAAACAACCGAGAGCGTTAGTAGCGTCAGTTGGAGCCCAGATACATGTGTTTGTGGATGTAATTTTGGTCATTGCAGTGATTTACCTATATATATAATTCACTAAGACCATGCAAGCAAGAGACATAATTGCTAAGGAAGAAAGAGAAGGTAAAGAAAGCAATCACAATTGAAACAAAGATGGAAATTGTGTGGATATACGAGAGTGCTGTTCGTGTGATCGATCTCGCTAATATGTACAGCATGTCGAAACCCACCATCTCGACAATTTTACAAAGGAAAGATTTGCATAAGGAGGCTCCTTCTAAACAATAACCTCCTTCCGTTTCATTCTCCTCCTCCTCCCTTCCTGCAGCCCAAAGATGTCAAATTAAATGGTGAGTACAGTATGAAATTGTTGTTTCTAGAATAGAATAGAATGCCTTTTATTGTCACTATACACATCTACAATGAGATTAAAAGCAGCTCCTTCAGTGCAGAAAAAAAGTTCTGTATAGGGCTTGTATGGTTGTTTTTTTAGCCTTAGCATAATGCCGGATCTGTGGCCCCGCTTCTGCTTTCTTTCCCAAACAGATGTCTGGCTCTGGACACCGATGTCTATAAGGTTCTGACGGGTGTAGCGGATGTTCGCCGAACCGATCGTGCACAAACAAGGAAAAAAAAAATACAAAAACAACAAAAAAGTGCACTGAAAAGGAGAGCCCTGAGCCGCTGCGTGCCGCCATGCTCCTAGCTTAATCTAGCCTACTTCTGGTAGGCTAGGCACTTTTTATAACGTTTTGGTTAGTACATTAGAAAAATTATTGGTGTTTTGGTAAATTATGCACATTATACAACCCTTTTTTATTATGTAAAGGTTAAGTAAGTGTTGCAGTGGGAGGTTCGGAACGCATTATGGGTTAGCCTTCGCGAACGAATTAAGTTCTTAAGTCAAGGGTCAACTGTATTGCGTATTTAAGTTTTAATAATTTTGTAATTAGTAACGAGTCTCCGGAAATCCACCCGCCGATGTACCGTATTTGCGTATATAGTTTCAACACAAAGGCTTCATTTTACCAAACTTCTCTGCAATCACTTCCTGGTTTCCATCAAAAATGCCGGCAGTCTCAAATTCTCGCCGATAAACATGATAAATATACCTGAAGAAACACTTTTAAGGAAATTTAGAAAATTTTGCTTGGAGAAGGGGGTCGGCTTAAATACCGGTCATCAGCAAATACATGTAATTTATTAGGTAGAGAAGGGGGTCGGCTAATATACCGAGTCGGCTTGTATTCCGGGATCTACAGTATTATAACTTGTTAAAATACACAAATATTGTCTTTTATTCTAAATGTACAAATTTATCAATTAACAAAATGGCATGATAATTTGAATACTGTGTGGAAGGATGCTGTAAGAATAGCTCAAGACTGCAGCAAAAAATTTTGGGGTGCCAAATGGGTTGTCCCTTTTATTTATCTGAAGACACAAAACAAAAGAAAAAAGAACTGAAAATAGTGTTCATTGGAATACGCCCCTCTTGCAGGATGATTGAAGAAAGGTCCTATCTGGTTTTAGTCGTGCTCTGTTTCACGGGTTGAAAAAGTGACGTCTGGGACTTTATGGTGGCAGGAACGAAAGTGGTGGGGCTAAATGCTTTCACCAGGTGGCTTCTTGGCACTGTGGGAAAACAAGGAGATGACGGTGTTAGCAGCAGCACACCCTCTTATCTTAGCAAGTTATTACATACCTCAACTGTGTCTGCAAGGTGGTCCTCCAACACGCGCGTATGTCAAGTGTTAACAAAATACTACAGTTAACACATACTTTTTAAATCACTGTACTGTTAAACCAAAATTAGTTAAATAAATATAAAATATATGCAGACATTACTGCATCTAGTGTATATGATACTATAAATTTAAGTTTAAACCAGTATGGTCAGAACATGACACATGCTGACAGAATAGTTTACATTTGGAAAGCCTTCAGATTAAGTGATGTGTTTTTGTGCCATCTGATTCATTTCACATATTACACAAAAACATGAAAGAAAATACCTTAACAGGCCTTAGAAATAAACATTTATCTCTTTATCTATCAGACTCTAGAACATAAACTAAACATACATATCCAGAGGAGGCAATAAAAGTTAACAATTATGAGAAAAAATATATTATTTAACTGGCCAGCTACTTACTCTCAATGAACCCGTTTTCAGATCATTAAATATATTTCAGAATATGTTAAATATTAAGCAATCAATCAATTTAGCTGATTTTTGTATCCTTCCATTGTGTAAACCTTTATTTTCCTTTCCTTTACAAGGGTAATTGATAGATAGATACTTTATTAATCCCAAGGGGAAATTCACATTGGATAACAGAGCCTATCCCAACAGTATTAAGTGCAAGGTGGAAATTGATGGTGAATGGAACTGTAGTCCATTATAGGACCCCCAATAACATGGAGAAAAACAGGCAAGCAATACACTGACTAAAACGGGAGTTATCACATACGTGTCTTTTACAAATTTAGTCATAAAGCAGAAATGCATTTTAATCAGGTAATAAGAGTACATTCTAAGTAAGAAGGCAGTGCAATTAGAACATAAAACATTTTTCTAATGAGAAAAAAGCTGTTAACTAAGTTGTCCCAAGGTCTAATTCTATGCCATTCTTAAAAACAATCAAGATATCCCCCATTACCAGGTAGTTCATGTTAGATTTCCATGACCCTTTACGGAACTACATTAATGGGTGTTTTGCAGTCTGCTCTGCTTATAAGGGGTTGCCAAAATCACAAGTGGCATAAAAGTGTACCAAAAGCATATGAGGTTTAAAAGATTAATGAAAAATGACGAAACATTTGACATATGGCTCAGGAATATAATGATTCCATGAACCTTCAGACAACACTTTGGCTTGTTTCCAT
The DNA here is from genome assembly GCA_026402145.1 of Polypterus bichir lapradei. Lineage (NCBI taxonomy): Eukaryota > Metazoa > Chordata > Cladistia > Polypteriformes > Polypteridae > Polypterus > Polypterus bichir. The sequence goes on along the minus strand of JANRMT010062819.1, from coordinate 19,736,751 downwards.
TAAATTTCATAGAAGTTTTTCTGACTTCTGTTGTCTCTTCAGAAACTCTGAAATTAACCCTGAGCCACCCCATCAGATAAATACTTTATTTCCTACCTGTGATCTTCCCTCACCATTGTTTATGTCTAAATAAAAAATTAAAACATAGCATCAAATACTCTAGATAACTTTGCATACTTTTAAGTCGTAATAGTAGGCATTAAAACTGAGCCAACTACAGTTATATTACTAATTAACAGATTTACTTATTCCACATTCTTAGTCATATTTAGCAACCAGAATTTTTCAACTATAGTATAACTGTCAGATAACTTTAATATTCATATATGTAGATGTACAAACAACAATACGTAGCATATATTTTCCCTACCTGTTTGATTCTGATGTAGGATTGTGAGAGTGAGGTCCTATTGACTCTCATAATCATACTTTAGATTAATCTTGCCCATGATGTTAACATTCAGAGCATAAGCACCTCTACATTTCAAATCTTTAATTAATTTTCATTTGCCCATAAATACTCAATTTGAAACCAAAGCTAAGAGAGGTTTAATTAATAATACTTTGAGATGTTTTGATATTGTTATATCTTAATTTAGGAATCTAAAAAAAAGCATAAATGGAAAATAACAACATTGAAAATTTGCTAATCTGCATGGACTAAGAGATAATTACTAATTTTGGGAAATAGCACCATCTGATAATCACATAAATTACCAATACCAATCCACTGTATGACAGGGATTCAAATCGTCTGCCTCTAGCCCTGAATGGAATAAAACTTCCTGCAGTTCCAATTTCAAGCAAGTCCTCCTCCACTCAGTAAACAATCTTTAGTGTTACAATCTAGCAAGTAAATAAAAAGTGCAGTTAATTATGCAGTTGGGTCACTGACACAAATTTTTAGTGTAAGAAAAAAAATGTCTGGTAAAAAAAGCAAGCCATTAAATCTAGGCACACAACAAAGATTGTTTATTACATCATTTTGGGAATTCAGTGTTGAGACAAATGGTGCCAAGATTAAAGGAATATGCCTCACAAACAATAGTTTACTTAAATGTTACTTACCCCATGTGCTTTATAGTGACAACAGATATAAAAAAATAATTTACATTTTCTTACAGAACAGTGGTAAGAATGCCTATGATTCAACAGTCATGGTAGGTGACCAATACAGAACAATAGCCAGCAATACCAAAACATTCATGAAAAAAATCTCATGTTACATGCGTTGCCTAATCCACATGCAAAGCCATACATTCTTTTGCTTGCAACATCCCAAACTTGTATTTTTATTAGAGTACTTGAGATTAATTTAAAAGCTTGATGTGTTATAAAATTAATTAATCGCAAGATTCCAGAACCTGCAAAATGCATGCAAGTATGTAATCCTCGGAATGGACAGGCACTCAAAAGAGAAAAGTAACAATTACCCTTCTCCAACTGGCTGCATTACATAATGATGGACACCTTTTATCCACTCTTTTTTTTCCTGGATCTATGAATGACTAACAAAGTTCAACATACTAATAACGATGGACAGGTACATGAAATTAAAAGCCCTGAAACAATTGGCTGTCTAAGAACCATTTTTTCGACCACCCATGCTCTGGTCAAGAACATTACTCTTCCCAATTCATACAGGATTAAGTCGTTATTGTAACAGTGGTAGAGACACCTGTGACACTTCTCGGCAGAAACATTTGTTTCAAAACAAAGGTTTCAGACAGCTCTCTGTACAAAGGAGAATGTATACACTGCAAAGAAGAATTTGCCTATGACTGCTGTTCCAGTGTCATTTAAAAGCAAAGCACATGTTTGTTTCCACCACGGCCAGTGGCATGCGACAAACCCCCATGGATCAATTTAGCCAAACCATGAATGAATCAACAACAGCTAGCCGAACTATTGCTATCGCAAAATTAATTGCAATGAACTGTTGTCTTATCAGCATCATTGAAGATCAGCATCTCAATAACGTTGTAAGGATTGCCACTCACAGCCCATTTTACCAGCCACCTTCAAGAACTATGATTATTACCATGCAGGATTCGTGAGCTGTATAGAGATAAAAAGAGTCATAAACACGATACACTGTGTTGACTGAGGATCACTGGGCATTGGTGAGCAATAGTACTTTGTATTTACTTGACCACAACAGCACATTTCATCACTGAAGATTGGAGTATGCATTCCTTTGCTTTAACTGTTTTAAAAACAGAGGAGTGACATTTTGCTAATGAACAATTCATGACAGTAGTAAGGCTATGGCAGATTGAAAACTAAATCACTATTGTGGGTATGGGCAGAGTGTGAAATATGATCGCTGTAGTGAGGGTACTACCATACTAGCATAGTCCTCGTATAGCATATTATATACAGAGAGTAATTGTCATGGCTTTTCATCATGTTGGGTTTGATGGTGTTTTAGCCATCAATTAGTCAGGCATTTTAAGTATAGCCTTTCTAATATACAAGAGTTAAAAGAACATCAAACCATTCATGGTTTGAAGCATGCAAGATGTTTCAACGAAGTGGTATTCTACCCTTGAGATGGTCAGATAGATAAATTGAAACAAAGATCCCCTGATAGCAACTTTGACACAACAGAATCGTAAACTGGCCATGCTAGCATCTGTAGAGTTCGGTAAACTAGCCTGGTTGGAGAAACTGGAACTGTGCTGGTGAATTATAAGCTACCAAACATAGATTATAGCATTGTTATTGTTTTTGTAATTATTGAAGTGTTGATAAAGTGTCACAATTTTTGGCTAACTATGAATACAGAAGGAGCAGGTCTTTGTGTGTTGTAATAAAGAAGCAAAGACAGATAAAGGTTTGGGGTTTCCGGCCCTGTATACTGCAAGGAAATAAAGTAACAAAAAATATTCAGCTCATATACAGTCGTTATGCTCTGACAAGTGGTCATCACATCACACAGTCACAGTTGCAGGGGGGAACTTAAATAAGGAGGGACCGGAAATTGAAGGACATGCTGGAAGAGAACCGCGGTGGTGTGTGGGAGGAATGACGTCATCGTGACGGAACCAGGATTGATGTCAGGCCTCAGCCACCGCCCCATTTTGCCCCAGAATTCGAAACCCTGGGCTCGGGCCGGGAGATCGGGGTCATATCGCCAGTGCCTCCACTCACTTGCCTGCTGGTCCGACGTGACGCCATAGCAGCTCAGGATCTCCGCCTTTAGGAGGTCATACTGGACGGCTTCCTCGACGGGGAGGTCATGATAGGCCTTCTGCGCGATGCCCTTCAGATATGGCACTATGATAGAGGCCCACTCCGTGTGTGGCCACTGATTTCGTGTGGCCGTCCTCTCGAATGTCGACAGGTAGGCTTCGATATCTTCTGCTTCGCTGAGAGGCACAAGTGGAGGAGGATGAGGCCAAGCGGGCTCCGGCCTGGCTACTTCAGCTGCCGCGAGCCGGGCCTTGGTCTCCGCCAGCTCCTGTTTCGTGGCGGTCAGCTCCACTTGCAGATTTTGAAGCTGAGTCGCCAGATTAGTCAAAACAGTATTTAGGTCCTGTCCTTCCGACATTTTTCGGACAGTTGTATCCTGCCGGCTACGCCACTGTAATAAAGAAACAAAGACAGATAAAGGTTTGGGGTTTCCGGCCCTGTATACTGCAAGGAAATAAAGTAACAAAAAATATTCAGCTCGTATACAGTCGTTATGCTCTGACAAGTGGTCATCACATCACACAGTCACAGTTGCAGGGGGGAACTTAAAAAAGGAGGGACCGGAAATTGAAGGGCATGCTGGAAGGGAACCGTGGTGGTGTGTGGGAGGAATGACGTCATCGTGACGGAACCAGGAAGGGATGGAATGCGGAAGTGGCTAGCGTTGCTTTCCAGGCGTCCGGGATTTTATGGCGGTGTTGAATCTGTCTTTCTATGGGAACAAAAGAAAGAAAGGTTAGTGCCTCGCCTCGATCCTCTGGCCCAATGTGATAGGCGGCTCGTTGGGTCTTTCCGTGGCTCTTTATGCGCGCGTGCGTGACAGTGTATTTGCAAAAAGATCAGTTCCTGAGATAGTTTTTAATACTGTTTTTAGGGTTATTTTTATGTGTAAGTGATCAATCATTCAAACCAGGCATTTAAGAGGTTGGCAATGTTGTCGTGTTTAAACCTATAATGTAACAACAGCTCCCTCGGTAAGAAAGGTCCTTCTTTTACTAGGCATTCTACAGATCCTGTAACTGTAGGCATTTAAAACACCCACAATGACTAATCACAGAGGCAATTCAGTGCTGTGCTAAGTAATATTATTTATTGCATGAAGTAGAAAATAAATAATAATAAATACCAACAAACAAAATTATTTGCATACAACCTAACAATAAACTTGAAATGTTGCAAGTGATTCAGGTGGTTTGTTATTCTTGCAAGCATTTCAAAATCTGCCTTATTTCTTGCTGCATTGTGCAGCTGCCTTTTTATTTTCTTTTTCATACAGAGGTGCCATTTGCTGGGGCATCACCTGATGTATGTATTTTCAATCATGTTAAAGCATTTTTGAGACTCATGTATGCTTTCAAACATAGTTAATATTCAAAATAGGTGCTGTCTTGAAAAATGGCTAAATTTAGTTGATTCCCAAAACAATAACCTTTATTGCATGGCAGTGGTCTGAAGAGAACTAAAACATCTGAGCCTTTCACATTAAATATAGGCAAACACTGTACTGCTCTCACAGAAAATAAAAAAATCCCCTATAAATACATGTACATATATAGTGTCCCTAGAGACCTAGCCAACATTTAAGGCTGTTACAGTAGCTCATATAATATATGTGATTAAACAGTGTTCTGTAAGAGCGAATGTTTGTGCTTGTGGTATGTGGGTCCATGGATGTTTTCTGTTGTTGGTTTGCAGAAATATCATGGAGCTTGTCAGGGGTGTGAAGTATGTGTCCTTCTCTGTTGTTTTACCTACACTTTGTTACCTGGTTTGCACAATGGATGTCTCAGAAGATAACCCTGCTTATACTATACACATCAAGGATGCCTTCAAAATGGAATCCCTGATTCAAAAACTTGAGATGCCTTCCCAAAGCAGAGAGGGCTGAAGTGTAAAGATCATTTGACATAATGCTAAAAGAGGAAGAACTGGTGCCACATCCATCTGACACTGAATTGGAGCCAACAAAAAAGAAAATGGGTCTCCTGTTGCTGGTGTCTGATTCAGACTGTATTGATAAAGCATCACTGGAAACCAGCCCTCTTTCTAGATGCAGAGAAGTGTCCAGGATTGGTCTAGAACACTACTTAGTACAATAGTGGTCTGCACACAGAGGATCTCATGATAAATTAGCCAGCATTACACAGAGATATCTAGCAACTCCTGCTTCAAGTGTGCCATGTGAAAGACTTTTTTCACTCGTTGGACACAATGTGCACAAAAAGAGATCTACTCTGGCATGTGAACATGTGAACAAACTTATGTGCCTTAACAATTGGTTGAATGTTAAGAAGGAAAAATAATGATGATTTTGGTCTTGAACAGTGCTACAGACATGTGTAAAATATTGTAATTTGTGATTGTTTTGGCAATTAATCAAATTTCTGAAATCCTTTGAGAATGATTTCCAGTATATCACAATAATGAAATTGTGACCCGACATTTGCGCGATAAACATATGCGCGCCGACAAAATCGCGAAAGTTTCATTAACTATGAATTACTAGTTAAAAGCATATATAATAATGTTTATTTTAGAAGTCAATATTATGAGACGCGGCATGCCATCAGCACGGCACGCAGATAGTCCTTAAGATCACGCCCTGCATATGTAGGAAGAATTGCAGCAAGGGCGTCCCACTCTCTTGGCCATTTCGCGATTTTGTCGACGCGCATTTGTCGAAAACCAGTTAGCGGGTTTGTTGGCGCTCATTTGTCCATCGCGGTTTTGTCAGGGCGCATATGTCTATAGCGCTTTTGTCAGTGAACCTAATGAAATTATTATATTTATATTCAATCTGATGATGTAGTTCATAGGCTTTAATAATGAGCTTTGTGAAATATTTTGCATAAAGTGCTATTATCTGCAGTTAATTTCATATGCAAAGTGTGCTTAATCTACTGACCCCCATAATTTTTATTAAAATATTTTTAAATAAAGCACTTCTGGAACAAGGAAGAAACACTCTCTCACACACACACACAAACAAGTGACTGAACTGAAGACCAAACTGAATTTGCTGTTGTCAGGCATTGGTGACTGTTCAGCTCCATTATATGGTAAAGCTACTTTCTCACAGAAAGCTTGATATATAAAATTTGTTATCAGCCATCACAAAGCACATGGAATAAGTAACCTTTATACAAATCCTTTTTGAGCGGAGTATTACTTTAAGAGTGTACACCAGACACCAGTGAGTAAAACATTATCTCTGTGTCAGGACCTATATTTTTCATAGTGAATATATCATACTTTCTCGGAGAAGCCTTGAGTGTATGACTAAGACTGTACATACAAAGAGCTGCTGCCCACAAGGGTCAGCAGGCAGACTGGAAATAGAAACTAAATGGATTGACTTCAAGTTAAACAGTGAATCATGCACTCGTGTACACTAACGAAATCATGAAATGGAAATCAAAAAACACTTTCTCATTTTAAGGGTTAAAGTAATCTGAAAAACATGTACAGTAGTTGATGCAGAGACCCTGAGATGAGATATTTGGACAGCTTACCTATCACTTAACCAAAATATTTAATTGACCAAATGATCTTCATTCGTTTGGTAATTTCTTATGTTCTTATGGTCAAGCAATCTGGCTTTTTTCCAGACCCCGACAGTACACTTGTGATGTAAAGCCACACCACATTTTCAGCTTGTATAAAGTAACCACATATTGCTACTAAAAAACATGATTTCACATCCCCTGAGGTGCCTGTATACTATAAAAATTAATTTAGGCACAACTGTAATACTAATTTACAGCTCGCTTGGGCCATATTAATAAACCATTCCTGAATTCTGCAACCTTTTATGTGACCTAGCTGTAAATTATGATCATGTAGTGTTGATGGGTTTTAATAGTCATATAAATGTAAAAACAGTTACATTTAACAAATGTTTTACATACTAATACCTAGAAAATAACTAGTGTGAAACTATTTAACATAAATGAAGTCCAGTTCATTACTTATTGGTAAACAAAATGTACTTTACTAGTAATATTTTTTAAAGTTAACAGAGCAGAGTGTGGCATATATCCACATAAATATAAAACAAATTGAGCATATATTCTTCCACTCATCCATAACTTTTATCCCACAATAGACACTTTTTGGATAAATAAGCTAACGTATGAAGTCATGCTCTTAAGATGAAAAGAGATTGCATTTGGAATTGCATGTAGTTAGATGCTAATTATTTTGTTGACTCTGTCTTTATATTAAGATGTGTCATATTAGAAAATGCTCAGTAGATAGGTTGTTGTATATTTTCTGTTAATCAAACACAATGCACAATTATGGAGAACCATATATTTCCTAGGTTGGCACCACAATGGCGCAGTGGTAGTTCGGCCGCCTGCTGTTCCCTGCATGGCATTTACATGTTCTTCCTACTTCTCCGTGGGTTTCTCCAAGTGCTTTGGCTTCCTCCCACTGACCAAAGACATGCATTAGTTAATTGGCTACACAAAATTGACCTGTGTGTGTGTTTGCTCTGAGATGGACTGGTGCCGTCCTGGTTTTGCACCCTATGCTAGCTGGGATCGGCTCCAGTACCCCCTGTGAACCTGGTCTGGATTAAGCTAGTTATAAAGTGACACATTGTTTTGCCAAGGTTGTGAATATTATAATGTCACCGAAGTTATATCTAAACTTCCTGTAAAATAAAAAAAAACACAGAAATACAAGCATGGGCTGATCTGTGACTTGGATACTCAAGTGTTATAAATCCTGCTCTGGTAAATGCTCCTTTCCCCTTTGGGACCACTAATTTTTGCTCAAGCGCCATATATGAGGTTCTCTCATTTTCTGTTTTACATTCTGTGTGTAATCTTGAATGTAATAAAATAATGCAAAAATAAATATATAAATTTATTAAACATTGTTATTTTTCAGTATTATTTTATAAGTCTCCAGTCAAAACAGGTTCAATTTGTTTCCCCAGCTGCACTGAGGACCTCTTTAAAGGATGCTGTGCAGTATGAAGAAGAGATTATGTCTTTGTAGTGGTCTGTCAAGATAAATATCTGATAATTAGAAAATAGGTTTAAGATTTCTCAAGTGAAGCTGTTTTCATGTAGCATTTCCAGTCTAAAAGCTAAAAAACATTTTAAGGAAACATAAAAGTAGGAATTTATCTGTGTGTATTTAGAGTAGTACAAGTCCTCGAGCTATTGTGGTTAAAGAGAAAGTTTAATATAACTGACAAGAAATTGCACAGCAATTGCAAGTTCTGTCAAATATATTTAATTTTTTTTTCTCCTTTTACTTCTTTGTTGGGAAATATACCGCAGCACTAAAAGTGTATGTGTATAGCTTGTGAATCATAGTTTCCATTCATTTTATAAAACTGCTTCAGTTGCATTCTCAGTTTTTACAGAGTCATAGCTTCCAAACAGTATGTAAAACTGTTACTTCAGCATTAGATGTATTTTTTAAAAGAGACCGTATTTGGCTTACTTAAAGCTGACATTCTCATTCTTTGTCTGTAACACTTAATCTTCTGCCTTGCTAGCACAACATTAATTTGTTCTTGGACTTTTTGAGGTACAGGGTGTTTGGTTGTGTTGTATTACTTATATACTTCTTCACTCTACAGCATTTTTTCACTTAAGAAATATAGCAAAAGTTAGACCTCTTATAACATTGCAAGATGCTGAGAAATTAGTTCACGCTTTTGTTTTTAGTCAGCTAGATTACTGTAACGCACTCCTCTCAGGACTACCCAAAAAAGACATCAATCGATTGCAACGAGTGCAGAATGCAGCTGCTAGAATCCTAACTAGGAAAAGAAAATCTGAGCACATTTTTGATGTCACTACACTGGTTACCTGTGTCATTCAGAATTGACTTTAAAATACTGCTTACGGTTTACAAAGCCTTAAATAATCTCGCTCCATCTTATATTTCTGAATGTCTGAAAACTTACATTCCAAATCATAACCATAGATCTTCAAATGAGTGTCTGCTTAGAATTCCAAGAGCAAAACTTAAAAGAAGTAGTGAGGCAGCCTTCTGCTGTTATGCACCTAAAATCTGGAATAGCCTGCCAATAGGAATTTGCCAGGCTAATACAGTGGAGCACTTTAAGACACTACTGAAAACACATTACTTTAACATGGCTTTACCATAACTTCATTTTAGTTTAATCCTGATGCTCTGTATATTCAATTAATTATCATTACTATTCATTGTGGCTTCAAAATCCGTACTAACCCCTACTCTCTCTTCTGTTCTTTTTCCGATTTTATGACCTAATTAAAGCACCATGATGTCCCTACATTGATGGATTAAAGGCCAGAAGTCCACATGACCGTCATCATCAAGTCCTTCCATGAGAACCCTGAATACAATGAGGACTGATCATTTACGTTAGGTAGAATGCCTAGAGGGGGCTGGGCAGTCTTGTGGCCTGGAACCCCTGCAGATTTTATTTTTTCTCCAGCCATCTGAAGTTTTTTTTTTTTGTTTTTTCTGTTCTCCCTGGCCATCAGACCTTACTTTTATTCTATGTTAATTAGTGTTCTCTTATTTTAATTCTTACTTTGTCTTTTTTTCTCTTTCTTCATCATGTAAAGCACTTTGAGCTACATTATTTGTATCAAAATGTGCTATATAAATAAAGGTTGTTGTTGTTGTTCACTCTAGAATGCAATACACATTTGTTTAAATTATAACTTACTTGTCTTGTGAATATGCTTAATATACAAGGTGTCATTCAATAAATGTTTAATTGACAAATTCTGCTACAAATGGTGTCCACCATTAAAACAAAATGCCAACCTGACAATACAAGTTGCTGCCTGAATAACTGAGAAACTGAAGATATGAAATGCTGGAAGGAGACTAGAATTCAGGTACTGAGCTGGCATTATATGTGCCCTGGCTAGGATATGTGAGACATTGCTGGCAAACAGAAAATGTGGGAAGCAGAAAAGTTGACTTGTACAGCCGGCCCACTCCAAGGTTATTTAGGGGTAATTGGTGAAGTTGCTCAAATGGATACTAAATGCCATGCTAAAGAGTAACTGACTCTACAGTTAGGAGATGAGATGAGCAAAAGCTAATTTGCAGGGAGGAAGTAGGATTATCAATATGGGGGGAAGAGAAACTGTAGATGAGAAGGAACGCTTTGTGGTAGTATCTGGGATTTGAACAGTAAAGAAGTTGATTCACTTGATAAACAGGACAACGGCCTGTGGAGCCAGGGCCAACAAATTTTTCATTTTGTGGTGTGTGCACTTTGATCCTTTTTAAAATACAACAAGACCAGGTTAGAGAGACAATTTGGGGGTGAGATCCTATGACTATATACTAATTGCATTTATGTCTAGACAGTTGCTGCATCAGAAAGCATTCTTCATGTGACTAATCTCTCTGCTTTATAAATGTCATTCATATCAGCAAAACAGTATCTGTAAATGCATATATCATTAAATCTGAATGTTCTTATCAGTATAATAAAAAGAACAACATTTTAGTGTTAATTTTAATTATATATGGGTCCAGATCCACAGCATGTTACCCTATTTCAAAGATACTTTTTAACATATGATTTTTCGGTATCTAGCTACTGTAGTTTAAAAATGCTGTTACATTTTACAATTACAGTTCTTATTTTTACATTATTATAAGGAATACTGGCTTTTACAACAAAAAATCATTCTTCTAATATACACAAGGTCGCAGATAATCAGGTTTGGCACATCAAATTTATTAGTGATCCTATCTACAATTCATTATAGTAAATTTAACAATTACAGATTGATAAAAAAAGAAAAAAAAGACAAAATTTTTCGAGTGATAAGCATATTATAATACTACAGAGAAGATATATAATACAACTAGCTGTGATACCTGGCTTCCCCTAGGAAATTTTATAAGAGCTTGTGCCTCAGTTATAGTGCCATCAGATAATTAGAAGTACTATATAACAAAGAACTCTTTATGTATACAATATTTGTTGGGTTTTTACCAAAGGTTAATAATGTTGTCTGACAGTGTGATGTAGTGGTTATGGTCTTGGACCTAGGACTCCAAACCTGAAATTGTGGGTTTAAATCCTGCTACAGACACCATGTGATCGTGTAAGCAAGTCACTTCACTTGCCTGTGATCCATTTGGAAACACAAAAGCAGAATAACTGATTGTATCTCAAGTGCTGTAAATCATCTTAGTTACATTATCCAATCAAATAAGTAATAATAATATTAGGTCAGTGGAACTGCTTAATCTTGAACATGCTATCTGCAATTACCCATGAGTAAAACATTCCTTCATTAGATCAATTCCAGCCTCTCCTAATGAATTGGCTTTTGTTGATGGTCTTGCAGGAAAGTTTCTTCTTTTGAATTGAAACAGTAAATCAGTAGGGGTAATATGAAATTAAACAATATAATTATTATTATTAGATGTTTACAGTTTTCACTTATGTTGTTCATTCAAGTACTTTTGTTTAGTGTTTTTCTTTTGTCAGTTGTATGTTCAATATTGTCTTTTTGTTCTATAGCCACAGCCACTGAATTGCTTTTACTGTAACTTATTCCAAACAGCAATGACATTTACAGGCTACACATTTAAGCTGCCCATGGAAGGAATTTGATGTTTTTACTTTTGCTCCCATTTTGTAAGCTTTTTGCACTGTCACAGCTACATTGTTTTGTCCTTGCTATGGCCACTGCCAGTCATGTTACCCTACAAGGATACCTAATACTTGTGTAGTAGATTTACTACTACTTTAATTATAACATTTTTAAAAGCTTACCAATTCTGTAGACACTTTAATTTTAATCTTACTTCTTCTGAGTATTTTGTATAGTCTATGACATATTTTTTATGCCTAAATATTAGCTTATTAAAGAACTGGAACGGAGAGGCAGATTTTGGGAAGGGGCAGTTGGAAATGGAAATGGAGAGCTTGTGTTGTGCTCACTTCCATTTTCTAATTTATTTTTCACCTGTCTTGTTTCAGTTAAATGCTATCATCTATCATCGTCATTCCATAATGTAATCAAAGTTTTATTCTAATGTTCACTTTAAAACTCAGGTAGTATTGTTTGTGGCATTTCAAGTGACTGCTGATTAAGGATCCTTCTATTATTCAAACAAATTCAAGTCTATTTCATGTGAACTTACATGTTCCTTAAGTATACTGACAGTTGGCACAATACCAACAAAAAGACACACCCATGAAAATAACAGACATACATAGGATGAATAAAAGTGTGTGTGTGTGTATATATATATATATATATATATATATATATACTGTATCTATACTAATAAAAGGCTGACTAACTGACTGACTCATCACTAATTCTCCAACTTCCCGTGTAGGTAGAAGGCTGAAATTTGGCAGGCTTATTCCTTACAGCTTACTTACAAAACTTAAGCAGGTTTCATTTCGAAATTCTACACGTAATGGTCATAACGGTCGACAACATTCACCATGTTGAACTTTAATTTTTATGGCCCCATCTTCACGAAATTTGGTAGGCGGCTTTCCTGCGCTAACCGAAACCGATGTACGTACTTATTTCGGTGGTATGACACCACTGTTGGCCGCCATATTGAACTTTCCAACGTCACTAATTCTCCAACTTCCCGTGTAGGTAGAAGGTTGAAATTTGGCAGGCTCATTCCTTACAGCTTACTTACAAAAGTTAAGCAGGTTTCATTTTGAAATTCTACGTGTAACGGTCGACAACGTTCGCCATGTTGAACTTTCTTATTTATGGCTCCATCTTCACGAAATTTGGTAGACGGTTTCCCTGCGCTAACTGAAACCGATGTATGTACTTATTTCGGTGGTATGATGCCACTGTCGGCCGTCATATTGAACTTTCCAACTGTCTTCATTATTTATGGGCCCATGTTCAAGAAATTTGGTACGCGGGTTCCCAACACTAACTGAGTCCTACTTACGTACATATATACATCCATAGCCTGCAGCTCGGTTCCCCATCCCAACGCCTCCCACGTTGTTGGCTGCCTGCCTATATAATTCCGTCCGTCGCTCCGGTCTCTTCATTCCCTTCCTTGCATTGCCACGGGATTCACGTCTCCCTGCTGATAACTACAGCCTTTTTATTTAATCCACGGCTTCTCCGCTGTTTTATTGTTCGTTTATTACGATTATAGTTATTGTGTAGGTATTTTAGACTTACTTTACATTGTTCAGTTACCCATTTCCTTTATCGTTCCATCCGTACCCCCATTAACATGTCTATCGAGGTGATCACCATCGATCAAAGAACTGTCACTTACCGAGTGGTTTCCATGCCCGGAGATGGCACCTGCCTTTTCCATTCTCTTTGTTACATGTTGAATCAGGCTCACTCTTGATATCCGGACGAATATTGTGTCTTATGTATTGAATGACTGGGACAGGTTCAAGGTGTGGACTGATGACGGTACAGGAGATAATTATACTACACAGGAGCACTATAAGAGTGAAATGCTTAAGCCCTTCACCTATGGTTCTGCATGCGAGTTGATGGCTGCCGCTGAATTGTTCGGTTATCGCTTTCAAGTGTACCAAAATCGCCAAATATTTTACACCTTTCGACAACCGCCAATGCCTCTTAAACATCTTAGATTCACAGGTGACAATTTCAGTAGTGGACACTTTGATGTTTATGAATGTTTAAACTCTCAAAAGCTGGATGCGAAGTTATCAATGAAACCGGTTGTATGCTTACAACGCATGACAGATGCCGAATGTCATTTCAACACAATTCCTGCAAATACTGTCGTAATTGAAACAAACCATGAAACTCAAACCGATTATGACAGCAGCAATCCAAGCTGTGAGATTTGAGGCAAGATTGCTTTTCACATGGCCAACTGTACGTTGCATGCTCAAGAGTAAGCTCTGCGCACACCTTGGTCATATTACAACTGGAGGGCCGAACTGACAACGTGGTATACAAAGAGATCCTTAACAAATAATTATTGGTATATTTTCCCTCAGTTTAAAAAGGTTTAATTTTCTTCTTAATAAAAATTTTAAGGCAGTACTTCGCCACTGCAAAGCGCGGGTATTTTGATATATATATATATATATATAGTGGGGGCCATTCAAACTATTGAGTATGATTTTGAGTTGTAACCCTAACCCTAATTTACATTTCCATCAAATGATGTGGCATCCTTTTATTCCTAACACATTACCCAGTCCATATCAGCATTGATATCCAGCATGATTTTTTTCCCAATGAGATCTGATGTGTTTTCAAAGTGTTCCTTTAATTTTTTGAGCAGTTATATATATATATACAAGGTGGGCCATTTATATGGATACACCTTAATAAAATGGGAATGGTTGGTGATATTAACTTCCTGTTTGTGGCACATTAGTATATGTGAGGGGGGAAACTTTTCAAGATGGGTGGTGACCATGGTGGCCATTTTGGATCCAACTTTTGTTTTTTCAATAGGAAGAGGGTCATGTGACACATCAAACTTATTGGGAATTTCACAAGAAAAACAATGGTGTGCTTGGTTTTAACGTAACTTTATTCTTTCATGAGTTATTTACAAGTTTCTGACCACTTATAAAATGTGTTCAATGTGCTGCCCATTGTGTTGGATTGTCAATGCAACCCTCTTCTCCCACTCTTCACACACTGATAGCAACACCGCAGGAGAAATGCTAGCACAGGCTTCCAGTATCCGTAGTTTCAGGTGCTGCACATCTCGTATCTTCACAGCATAGACAATTGCCTTCAGATGACCCCAAAGATAAAAGTCTAAGGGGGTCAGATCGGGAGACCTTGGGGGCCATTCAACTGGCCCACGACGACCAATCCACTTTCCAGGAAACTGTTCATCTAGGAATGCTCGAACCTGACACCCATAATGTGGTGGTGCACCATCTTGCTGGAAAAACTCGGGGAACGTGCCAGCTTCAGTGCATAAAGAGGGAAACACATCATCATGTAGCAATTTCGCATATCCAGTGGCCTTGAGGTTTCCATTGATGAAGAATGGCCCCACTATCTTTGTACCCCATATACCACACCATACCATCAATTTTTTTGTTCCAACAGTCTTGGAGGGATCTATCCAATGTGGGTTAGTGTCAGACCAATAGCGGTGGTTTTGTTTGTTAACACAAACACAATGGGCAGCACATTGAACACATTTTATAAGTGGTCAGAAACTTGTAAATAACTCATGAAAGAATAAAGTTATGTTAAAACCAAGCACACCATTGTTTTTCTTGTGAAATTCCTAATAAGTTTGATATGTCACATGACCCTCTTTCTATTGAAAAAACAAAAGCTGGATCCAAAATGGCCAACTTCAAAATGGCCACCATGGTCACCACCCATCTTGAAAAGTTTCCCCCCTCACATATACTAATATGCCACAAACAGGAAGTTAATATCACCAACCATTCCCATTTTATTAAGGTGTATCCATATAAATGGCCCACCCTGTATATTGTCACACACTAGCGAGTAGGGAGCAGCCGACCGGCTCAACAGATTGTGATAATTCACAGAAAAAAGGTTTGGAACAGAGTACTAACAGCTCTCTCTTTTATTCTGCAGAAAAACAGATGAGTAAGCAAACCTTTTCAAAAACCCACAGACGATTTCCCTTCCATGTGTACAACAACCGCTACCTCCCTCCTGTCCCATTCTGATGACATCACTTCTGGCTCTACATTTCCACATCATCTCTGGTGCTTCCTGGACTTTCCCTTCATGCCCATTGTACACAATTTCCTGTCTGTCCCTTATATAAATCCAGCTATTTCACCAATACCTTTGTCCTTGTTGTGATTCAATTTCTTCGAATGTACAAGTCTGAGCAAGACTACTGGACACTTCACTACACGGGGAAGGCAAAACTCCAAAACTTCTTGAGCGTGTTGACTTTTTCTTATATCTTCACTATATATACAGTTGTGCTTGAAAGTTTGTGAACCCTTTAGAATTTTTTATATTTCTGCATAAATATGACCTAAAACATCATTAGATTTTCACTCAAGTCCTAAAAGTAGATAAAGAGGAACCAGTTAAACAAATGAGACAAAAATATTATACTTGGTCATTTATTTATTAAGGAAAATGATCGAATATTACATATTTGTGAGTGGTAAAAGTATGTGAACCTTTGCTTTCAGTATCTGGTGTGACCCCCCTTTGCAGCAATAACTGCAACTAAATGTTTCCGGTGACTTTTGATCATTCCTGCAAACCGGCTTGGAGGAATTTTAGCCCATTCCTCCGTACAGAACAGCTTCAACTCTGGGATGTTGGTGGGTTTCCTCACATTAACTGCTCGCTTCAGGTCCATCCACAACATTTTGATTGGATTAAGGTCAGGACTTTGACTTGGCCATTCCAAAACATTAACTTTATTCTTCTTTAACCATTCTTTGGTAGAACGACTTGTGTGCTTAGGGTCATTGTCTTGCTGCATGACCCACCTTCTCTTGAGATTCAGTTCATGGACAGAGGTCCTGACATTTTCCTTTAGAATTCTCTGATATAATTCAGAATTCATTGTTCCATCAATGAAGGCAATCCGTCCTGGCCCAGATGCAGCAAAACAGGCCCAAACCATGACACTACCACCACCATGTTTCACAGATGGGATAAGGTTCTTATGCTGGAATGCAGTGTTTTCCTTTATCCAAACATAACGCTTTTCATTTAAACCAAAAAGTTCTATTTTGGTCTCATCTGTCCACAAAACATTCTTCCAGTAGCCTTCTGGTTTGTCCATGTGATCTTTAGCAAACTGCAGACGAGCAGCAATGTTTTTTTTGGAGAGCAGTGGCTTTCCCCTTGCAACCCTGCCATGCACACTATTGTTGTTCAGTGTTCTCTTGATGGTGGACTCATGAACACGAACATTAGCCAATGTGAGAGAGGCCTTCAGTTGCTTAGAAGTTACCCTGGGGTCCTTTGTGACCTCGCCGACTATTACACACCTTGCTCTTGGAGTGATCTTTGTTAGTCAACCACTCCTGGGGAGGGTAGCAATGGTCTTGAATTTCCTCCATTTGTACACAATCTGTCTGACTGTGGATTGGAGTCCAAACTCTTTAGAGAGGGTTTTGTAACTTTTCCAGCCTGATGAGCATCAACAACTCTATTTCTGAGGTCCTCAGAAATCTCCTTTGTTCGTGCCATGATACACTTCCACAAACATGTGTTGTGAAGAGCAGACTTTGATAGATCCCTGTTCTTTAAATAACACAGGGTGCTCACTCGCACCTGATTGTCATCCCATTGATTGAAAACACCTGACTCTAATTTCACCTTCAAACTAACTGCTAATCCTAGAGGTTCACATACTTTTGCCACTCACAAATATGTAATATTCGATCATTTTCTTCAATAAATAAATGACCAAGTATAATATTTTTGTCTCATTTGTTTAACTGGTTTCTCTTTATCTACTTTTAGGACTTGAGTGAAAATCTGATGATGTTTTAGGTCATATTTATGCAGAAATATAGAAAATTCTAAAGGGTTCACAAACTTTCAAGCACAACTGTATATATCCTTATATATAATTTGATACTATCCATATGTATGGTGTTCACGTCAATACCCCGTATGTATGGTGTTCGCGTCAATACCTCGACTCAATACAAGTTAGAACCATGCAATTTGGCATCCAATCTTCTGATATCTATTGGCAAACTGAGTAATGACGGCTGGTTATTAACAACGGTCATTGTTTAAATTTTAGCCAATCTCAGATCTAAAATGAGTGACGATCGCAATGCAGCCAGAAGACCAGCAGTCGCGGAAAGGATGCGTAGGAAATGAAGTCACATGACTGACGAGGAACGTAGACTTGCTAATGTGACCAGATGTACACAACGTGCACAACAAACGGATGAGCACCGTGCGGCTACAAATGCTACTAACACTGGAACAGATTGTGCAAATCGGACACAAAGGACAGATGAAGAACATGCACTACACAATGCTACTAACGCTGAAAGAAATCGTGCCAGCCGTGCACAAGCGACTGAAGAAGCTCGAGCAGCCACAAATGCAGCACGGTTTGAAAGAAATCAAGCAGCCCATGCCTTGCGGTGTGAAAATGCTCAGCGGCACGGCATTGCCATGTGCAATCACACAGATATTATTGAGGACGAATTGTGGTTGACATTTATCAACCATGCACCAGTCTGGGACTGGCAGGACATGATCCGCCACGCCAACATAATCATTACTCCGACTCTGATTAGAGTCGTAAAATACGGTTTGTTATGAAAATTTGTTTGCCGGAAAAAATCAAATGAGGTGCACTGAAGACCCCAGTTCACGTCTCGCAGCCCTGTTTAAACAGGAAGCTCTTCATTATATCTGCCGAAAAGGTCTATTTTAAACACAAATCAGTGCTATGATAACAAAATCATTTCAAGGACTTAAAAAAAACAAATAATTCTTTGCAGAGAAAGTATTGATTTCACAAACATAGAATTTGTAGCCCGATTCGATCGGGCTCCCAGTCGCTAGTATATATATATATGTATATATGTGTATATTTATATATAAATACTAATTCCAATACTTTATATCAGGTCGTCTTCACCTTCCATTTTTGTTCATTAGTGTGTTACAAAGAATACAAAGAATGTAATAAAATAATTAATGAATGCAAAATCACATCTTTGAGAAATCTACATTTTTCTGATAGTGCATTTAATGAACATCCATTAAACATTTTTAAATGGCCTATGTCACTTTGTGGCAAAAAGCTAATATTTGTAGAACTGAGTGTTTTTGGTTTGAAAATTTACAACAAATAAAAGACTGTAATGAGAAACCTTCATTCAGGATTAGTGTTATTTGGTGCATATTATCTCCTGAAGTGGTCTCATTGTCTTCCACATTGTCATTCATGTTTATAGTATATTGCCACTATAGGATTGCATGTCAATGATAAAGCAGCTATAATCTGTGACATCAGCTGCTCCCTGACTATCTGTAAGGTTGGGCTCATTAGCCTCAACTGTAGTATGTATGGCTTGTTCAAATTATTATTTTTGTTTATTTATTTATTTTAAATGATCAAATGTCAAGTATAGTTTTGGCAAATCAGTTTCTTGTGCCCTACTCTCTTTTTCAGTTTTTCCTTTTGTTACACCACTTGGTCCTTGTCTTGAATGACTGTCCATTTTGCCTTTTTAATTTTCGTGCAATAGTGGTACATCAAATGTAAGATGTCATAAAAGCGACCTGATAGACACCTGCTCTGATCATGTCCCACACATATCAACCAACCAGGGCTCTTCCTTTTCTTTTAAAAGCTTTTTATTTAGGTCTGATGGGACAGGTTTTTTATCGTGAGAATCAAAGTGGGGTATGATTGTGTGCTGGATAACAGATTACTTTGAGTGCCTATACTGTGAGTGAAAACTTACTTTTCTTGTCATTAGGCATTTATATTCTCACATATGCAAAGACTCCTTTGAAGCAGGGCCCCAAAGTGTGCACCTTAGTCACTTTGACGGTCAATCTGGACCTGCTTATGACAAGTCACAGTTCGCATATTAGTTAACTAAATGGTGTGTTGATATATAATACTGTTTTCTCCACATATATGGCAAGTTTAAAAAAATAAAAAATGATATCACATAGAGCACATCAAATTAGAGAGTAGTTTCAATGAAAAGGACTTTATACAATATTTACCAGAGCTGGTTTGAGAATTGTATAATATGTAGTTTTATAGAAGATCTTCCTCTGTCTAGCTAGCATGTACATACTTTATTATGACAAGATTGTTTTATGTGCCTTTTCTTGGTGAGTCAACTCTCACCCTACCACATAAGTAGGAGGTGAGATGGATTTCTTCTAAACAATTCAAAAGAAAATAATTAAGGTTCAGGGTAAATCAATAGCTGTTAAAAAGGATGCTTGCAGATGTTTAATAATGTTTTCAATTAATTAAATTATAGTTACTGAAATACAGCTGTCATATGAAATAATTTACTTTTGAAACTGAGCTCTTTAAAGATGAGTGTAACACTAGCATTCTGTCAGATCAAATAATAACTTACAAGTGAAGGCCGTTAGAACAGCTGTGGTTGTTTAGTTTCGAGTAGGGATGTCAAACTAAGATCCTGGAAGGTCAGACATACCTGCACGTTTCTTACCAGACACTTTAATTGGTAACCAATTATTACTGACCAATTGGACAAACCTATTTTTGCTTTAACTGTAAATGGGTCACTTTTAAGATTCAGAAATGCTACTTTCTACTACTAAAACGTTTTTCTGCTAATTATATGTCTATTATGTAAGCTTGTATTAATTTATTTTTTTACTTACTTATTATGCTTGCCTAATTTAGATTGTTTTCCTTTTCATTTAACTATTTCACATCCTATAAAGCACGTTAAGCTATATTCTGAGTTTGTTAAAGAAATAAATATTGTTCTTCTAATTGTTGTTTGTGTTTTCTTTTTCCCCATAACCAGGACCCAAATAAAAATATGATGTAAAGTGAGTCAACAGATGATCAGACAACCTGATCACATTTTCCTATGTGTACATTATGTAATATGTTTCAATACAAATTAGATTAGATAAACTTTATTAATTCCATGGAAAAGCATAGATACATACAGCAGCAGAAACATAAAAAAAAGGATACAGACGTACAGGACAGATAATACAGCCAATCACTCGAGAAATATATAAAAATAAATGGATGCATATTCTGCAGATATTTCAGAATAAACTTAATAAGTACATTGGGAAGAAGCCTTGAATTGCCTGATAGCAGTGGGCAGAAAAGACCCCCAGAAGTGCTTCTTAGCACACTGTAGTAGACCTGTTCCTAAAAGTGCTTTAACAGAGCACCCTGTGGAAGAGATGGAGGGGATGTTTCATGATGACATCCAATTTTCCCAACATCCGCTTTTCCACAACAACTTCCAGTGTGTCCAGGGTTAACACTGTGATAGAGTAGCCTTTCCTGATGTGTTTGTCCAGGCGTAGTTTTACTTTTGAGTTCAAATTGCTAGGAGACTGTGGTGTAGAACAACACACTGTCTACTATAGACTGATAGGACATTTCCAGCAGCTTGCTGCATACATCAAAAGACCTCCTTAGAGTCTCATTAGGAAGTATAGCTTGTTGTTTATGTGAACCCCCAGGTAGTTGTAACTTTACACCACTTCCACGTTCTCCCGCCTGAATGGTGACTGGTCTCAGAGGCATCTTAACATGCTAGTAGTCCATCAACAGCTCTTTTGTCTTGCTGATGTTGAGTTGCAGGCTGTTGTCTATGCACCACAAAACAAAATCCTCGACAATCATCCTGTACTCTGACTCATCTTAATTATCAATGCAGCCTATGATGGAAGAGTCATCTGAAAATATCTGTAGATGGCAAGCACTGGTATTGTGCTGGAAGTCTGTTATGTAAAGGGTAAATAGGAAGGGAGACAGGACAGTTCGCTTAGGTGCTCCAGTATAACACACCTCCATTTCTGACACACAGTCACTGAGCCTCACAAACTGCTGTCTGTTGGTCAGGTGATCCATATTCTAGGAGATTGTGGGGACATAAGATTCAAAGCCTTCAACTTTTTCCCCATTTTATGAGGCTGAATGGTGTTACAGGCTCCTGAAAAATATCTGAAAAGAAAAAAGTGAAGGTGAAATGTCATCTGCTGTGGTCCAAAACACATTTGAATGGTGGTTTCAGGAAAAAGAAAACTATCAGTTTTAGAAATACCTGAATGAACAAAATAAGAGCACTAAGAGGCCATACATTTAAATAACAGAGTTCATTAACAGCAAAAATTGGCTTCATTGAGAGAGATTGTTCGGTACAAAAATTGGTAGCCCTACAGGAGTTCAGTTTGGGACCTTTGAGTTAGCTGGTCATCAGCTAAAGGAAAAAGAAAAGAATCTTGGGTTCTGAATCTTAGAAAGTGAGTGAATTTAAACTTAAGTACTGTAGAAGAAATATGTTTGGATGTACAGCAAGGTCTATTTATTAATTAGGAATTGGCTAAAATGAAAACCAGCAGCCACTGCGGTCCTCCAAGATCTAAGATTGACATCACTAGTTTAGAGTCACCCATAAGAATATGGATTCTGGCTTTTCAGGAATGGTGCTTAAATTTTTGATTAAACATTATACCTCTATAAAGCATAAGCCATCTTAATTTGCTCAAAGATTGTGTAGGTAGTCATAAAAAGCTGTATACAGACAATATTGAAAGCTTTTCTGCTTTTTTCCTTTGTTTAATGAAGTGTTCTTTATTTTCATCTAATCTAGTGAAGCACACTCAAATCATAATGAATAGCAGGCTACATTTGCAGTATTTGATTCTTCCTACTGTGTGTTGATTAACATTTTAATTTTGCATTATGCCTATGTTAATTTATTTTAAATAAATAGAAAACAACATGCTGTTTTTACGTCATTATTTACTAACATAATAAAATATTAGTGGTGATTTTATTAGTTCATAATATTACATGAAGTTGAATATAACCAAAAACATATATTCCTTAGGCACAATAACAGATATGCATCTTGCATAATAATTGGAACAGGCACACTTTCTTTATTTCTAATTCAGGGTTGTAGGGGGTAGAGCATTCTCCAAAAGCTTTGCTTGCTATGCAGTAACCAACCATGGATTGACATCCAGTCCATCACAGGGTCAACTTAAAATATCCAATTAATCTAACAAATAAGTGTTTGCAACATGGGAATAAAACTGTTGTAACCCCAAGAAAAAAACTTGTAGATAGGTGGAGAATGTGCAGACTTCACACAGACAGTGAGTGGATGCAGAAGTTGAACTCAGGATGCTGAAACATAGAGTGATAATAAACAGAAGTAAGCAAAGAGGAGTAATATTAAAACAATGAAATGACCAAGATCGTTGTAAAATTGTAAAATATCTGCATTTTCAGCTGTGTTTGAAATGTTCTTCATTGCCAGTTCTGACACTGAGAGTGTATTGGTACATCTCTATATATATATAAAATCCAACATCTGTCTGTATGTTCGTCCACTTTTCACGAGGGAACTACTTAACAGATTTAGATCTGTTTTTTTTTTACAATTTGTTTGAACACTCTGGTTGATTTTGGGACTTCTCTCATCCGCTAAGTATCATAGTTCACTTGTGGTACCGATTTATTTGCTCGAATCTAAGAGAGACACAGTGGGCTGCAGGGAGGGGGGTGGGACCCTCCTTACTCATGTACCAGCCTCGGGGCATAACCTTGACTTCACTTAATTAGCAAATGAAAGAACCACTTAATGGATTTAGATCGTGGTTTTTTTTGTATAATTTGTTTGAACATTCCGGATGATTCCGGCCATGGGGGATGGCTAGTATTTATTATATTTATATTTGAGAAAGGAAAAAATAGCATTTTTAGTGATTAAATATGAATATAGTGTACATTTTTGTGATGAACTGGTGCCTTGTCCAAGGTAAGTTTCTACCTTTTCAATGTTGAGCTGTATTAAATTGGTTTGAGATAGTGGCTTGCAAACTAAAATTTACCATGCAAAGTTTTATTTACAGTTCAGTATTTATCAAGTTATTATCAAACATGATGTTTACATCATAAAAACTATGTTTTATCTTTCATTGTATTAAAATATAATGTAATGTTAGTTAATGCAGCTAAACAGTAGGTCACATTCTTTTGCAAAGGTTATTTCTCTTTCTTATTTATTTTTTTCTTCTTTCACCTTACAAAGTAAACACTGTTGATATGTTTCTCAAGCCTGTTGATATGTTTTTATTCCAACTTTGGAATTAATTGAATTTATGCTATTACTCTGTAAATATCAGTTTGTTCAACTGGTTTGCCTCCTCTGCCCCTTAGAGTTTTTCTATTTATTCTAGGGCATGAACTTTGCCCAGCCTAAACAGTAAATACTTTGTACCTCCAAGACATTCTAGTAGATAATGATTTACAAGTCTTCACACTGATGCATAAATGTGTACTTAAGCAAGAGAAAAGGTAAATAATCTATAACATACATTTAGGTGACTGATCTAATTTCTAGAAATATTAAACTAAACAGATCCCATCACAATCAGTGATATGACCTTTTCACGTTCAATTCTATTGAACACAACATTGTACTACAGAGGCTTGACAATTATGGGCTGTAAACTTCTGTTCTAATATGGTTTAACTCACATTTAACCAATTTGTTTCAATATTTATTGAAATGTAATGTACCCCCTTATTACCACATTAAGTTATAGTATGTGATCCACCAGGGATTGGTGCTTAAGCTGATATTGTTTCTTCTGTATATTATTATGAGATATACATAAATAACAGCTCTTTGTAACAGTTATTATCCCTAGTGTGTGCTTGGTGTGTGTGTGTGTGTGCGCATGCCCTGTGGAGAGCTGGCACCCTGCCCGGGGTTTGTTTTCTGCCTTGCGCCCTGTGTTGGCTGGGATTGGCTCCAGCAGACCCCTGTGACCCTGTAGTTAGGATGTAGTGGGTTGGATAATGGATGGATGGATGTAACAGTTGTGTGGAGAAGGGCATCTCTGGATGCACAGTGCATCCAACCTTGGAGTGGATGGTCTACAGTAGCACATTTTCATAAAAACAGACAAGTAAAGACTGAATATACCTTGGCTGATAAAACTTGTTTTAAGCTGTAACATGAAGAATTTGGTTTTAATAATATAAATCCATGGATTCATTCTGTATACTGTCAACAGTTCCAGGATGTTGGTGGAAGTACAATGCTTGGGAAATGTCTCATATATTAGGCCTCAGAATAGCAGTTGAGCTTCATTTCAACACCACAATATATTTGTGTATTGCTGCTGATCATGTGCATCACTTATTGGCCACAGCCTACCCATTCATAATGGAATCCTCTAACAGGACGACTCACCATGCCACAAAGTGACATCTCCTTATTTCAGGTGTCTCCATGGTCTCCATATCTGAATCCAACAGAGCGCTTTTGCAATGAGGTAGAATAAGACCAAATTCAGAATGGAATTTTTCAAGCTCTTTGTAGAATTTAAGCTGTTCTGGGAACAAAATTGGGATAGTACTTGGTACTAGACAGATGTAACCATAAGGTTGCTTCTGACTATATATAAATGTAGTTTAATTAGGGGATATATAGCCTGTCATGCATGCAAGTTGGTGGAGCACTTTCCTGGCTTATCAGAGATATGTCGCACCACTGCGGGATGACTGGGGGCACTTTCAGTTAAATAGAATTTTAGTCAAATATTTTTAACCAATAACATGTTCATTTTTACAATTTAATATAAGTTTATACTTAAATTAAGTTGTAACAATGGATTATTAAAAAAGCATAAGGAAAAGGACTGAAGGTAACTAAAGGGTTAGCTAAACGTGGCTTAAAACTTGAACATGTTAGGGTTGCCTCATCTTAGAGGAATTACCAAAGTAATTACTAAGGTTAAAATGAAGTAAATGAGTAATGAACACTACCTTAAAAAGCAAGGACACACTAGTGAGAAAGTCCAAACATCCTTATTGTGAAGCGTATGTAAACATGTATACAAAGTTACTAGTAGCTGTAGTCGATTTGCTAAGATAATAGAATTTTGCATATTAATGATTATGTGTGTTAAAGATTATTTATTCCATGGACTGAAACACTTGTGAATATCTTTATGCAAATAAAGAATTGTTCTGCATTTTCATCTGGGGCCTCATGTATAACACCGTGCGTAGAATTCGCACTATAACATGGAGTAAGCACAAAAGCCGAAATGTGCTTACACACAGAAAAATCCAGATGCAGGAATCTGTGCGTACTCCAACTTCCACGTTCTTCCGCTACATAAATCCCGGTCAGCGTGAAAAGTAACGCTCGTGCACACGCTTCATGTAACACCCTAACTCCTCCCAGAATTACGCTTCTTTGAATATGCAAATCAATATAAATCACCCTTAAGCTCAGTCTTCTGTGAAAAGACAATGGGAAAAGCACGGGGGAAAATATAAGAATTTCAGCAAATACCAAGTGGAGGCAAAGGAAAAACATACTATTTGTTTAATTAATCTGTGGTATAATCAACAAAAGGAAGATGATCGAGTGACATAGCATGTTGGAGAAACTTGAAAGCTCACGTCACAAAGTCGCACAGTGCCGGAAATAAAAGTCACATATCAAAGTCGCCGTGAAAAGGCGAGTTGTAGCCCACTGTCTGAGTGTCATATGAAAGCTTACTAGGGTACAGAGAAAAAAAAGGCACACAGTGGGGAAAAAGCACGAAATGTCAACTTCAATCTCGAAATTTCCACTTTAATCACGTAGTTTATTTTGTCATTAAAGTAGAACATCATAAACTTCATCTTAAAATCGTTTAATTAACCAGTTTCACAAATCACATCGTAATTAAAGTATAGCACGTTAAATGCTTTGTTTTGTATGTGATCTTCTATGTGCTCTATGTGCGTGAATCACTACTTGCTTCTTAAACCGGCTCTCTTCCTCCGACAGGACAGAGAATCCATTACATTCATGATATTACAGCTCTCTGAATAACTAAAATACTGAGTTGTATACGTAATATCATTTTCATGATGATAGGAGTTAAAGCATGTTATTAAACATGGGTTTCACGGCGCAGTGATTGTGCACGACCTTCGATGGAATTATTTATTGCAGCAGTAGTCATGGGCGTCTCTAGGCTTGTGGCGACCCTGGGCAGAGAAAGAATCGGTGGCCCCTTCACCCGCCAATGTCAATATGGTATCTTATGCACGGTGGATGGCCACGTCCGATGCAGACACTGCATAGCCGCCTCGTGCTCATGACACAAGCGTTTAACTTTTGTTGAAATTTACCACTGCGTTTTTAGCTGTGTCGTTATTTTCTCTTTCTGTTTTATATTCAATATATATTGGCGTGGCCGCCCTTGCAGTCCTTGCTTTTCTTTCACCAAGTAACCGATCGCCACACAATTAGCTCTGTAATAGACGTTAAGTCATCTGTAAGCTTAGAGCGCCGATTCTTCAAAACGTTTAAGAAACATTGAAATATCTTCGTAGTACATGTTTAATTATTCTATCCTTCATGCCAGTCCCAGTGAAGAATATAGATTATTTAAATGAAGTTAAAGTTTTATCTGTATAATGTAATAAACATATTTTGCTGCATTTCATCTTAAAAATGATATAGTCATCATATGTAAATACGTGCTTTATAAAGTGCCGCAGGTTGTGTAATATTATAACTAGTTCAAGTTTACAGTGGGGTGATTGTACTTATAAATACAAACAGTTCTACAAGGAGCACTTGATTGAGTGCGTTTAAAATTCTTGGGATGAAACTGTTTCTGAACCGCGAGGTCCGTACAGTAAAGGCTTTAAAACGTTTTGCCGTGGCTGAGGTAGCGTGTGCTTGAAGCTGTATACCGATAATTCTCTTTCCGATCAGCTGCTGCTGTGATTCACACTCAGATACAGTGATATAAATACTCTGAGTGGTGCAGTGAGAGTAATATGGAAAATGATGATCCGCTGTGGCAACTCCTAACGGGAGCAGCTGAAAGAAGAAGAAGAAGAAGCTGCAGTTAGAGTAACAACGCTAAAGCAGTTACGGTATTTGGAATACTATGGCTATTCCCTGGACCATTATATTGTTACAAGTTAATTACAATCAGATGCATTACACTAATAAACAATATGCGGTTAGTTTCAGTGTACTGTATTTATAAAGCCGCGTTAAGAAAATAAGGAGTAACCACACAGGAACAGTAGCATTGCTTTGACACTGGGTGCTGCCAGTCTGCAAAACCGAGCGGAGAACATGCGTACGACAAGGTATGAGGTACTGTGGAAAAGTGCGTGGCTTTACGCCAAGTGTAGGTTTTATACATCGCGATTTGAACGTGGAAAAGTTCTTATGCAACTTTTCTGTGCGTACACACCGTTTATACATGAGGCCCCTGGTCTCTGAGAATGACTTGTTTGAAATTAGAGGAAAGTTTTTTCTACAGTACTTACTGTGTCATCTCCCTTTCTCTCCAAATCTCAGAACAGATGCCCTACCCCTTCCAGTTGAAAGTCCTATAAAGCCCTGGCTCCCCAGTATATGCCGTAACTTGTTGAATTGAACTGAGTACAAGACCGCACTCCATTCTATTTGAGAGACATGCTGAAAGAACAGCTTTAATTTGCTTGCTGAGGCTATTTTCTTGAAATCTTGGACAGTATTCATGTTGCAGCATCTTGCACTGATTTTTATAGTACTGTATATGGAATTAAAATGGACGGCCTCACTGGTATCCCAATATTTGTTTTTTTTGACTATGTTGCTCACTCACTTGATGACGGGCCTTTCTTTAAAGAAAGTCATAAATCCATTAAATGCATACCTTTATTTTAATCATCTGGTGTACTGTAAACCACACTAAATGTACATGTGCCATTTCCAGACAAATGTTGAAATTTACAGTTGAATGTGTGACATCACCAAACAAGTGGAAAAACAGAAATCTACTTACACTTTACCTCTCTTAACAAGCAGTATATAGTCATCGGCTATGTTGTAAAACTTAAGAATGCAGAAAACTAGAGGCAGTCTATTGGCACCTTGTCCAGGGATTGTTTCTGTTTTGCATCTGATGCTTGCTGGGATAGGCTCCAACTTCCCCGTGACCCTGCCCTGGATATGTGAGTTAAGAAAATAGATGGACAAATGGAAACAATCTAGGTATCTCTCCCACAGTCACACACTGACTAGACACATGGTAGAGAGTTAGTGCCAACAATTACCATGATAATTAACTAGGTGTTTTTGTCCAGACAACACTCACTACATTTTTTTCTTTTTTGTTTATCACACCATTCTCTTTAATATCTAGAAACTACTGCATGAGAAATCCCAGGATGGCACCGGAAACCACAAGATCAGGCACCAACAATCATGTTACATTAATATGGCTTAGATCACACATTTTGCCCATTATGATGTTTAATCAAACAGAAACTAAGTGCTACACATGTTAAGCTGTAGCCACTGGCTGTTTGGAGCACCAGGCAATTTATGTAAATGAGCCGGTGCACCTTATAAAGTGGTATATCCAAAAGTCTTATTAGTGAAATCTGCAGTCAGTATATTTCAGCAAAAATAGCAAAGAAACAGCAGACTAGTTACATGAAACTTGTAATACATATACCAGTCTCCAAACATAAACAACATTATATTAAAGCACCAAGGACAACTCATATCTTTATAACTTCCGCTTGTCAGCTTCAATTAATTCAGTCTTTAGGGTTAGACAAATTTTTAGCAATACAAATGTCCATCAAAGCCACAATGTCTTCCATATTGCAATCTGCAGGTATCTAAGTTTCAACATTGTCATGTCCTTCAGGCCTCAACACCAGACATTCTAAATTGTTGTGAAACAGATCTAACATAAACTATTAAATTAAAAATAAACAGCCGACATTCAATACTCATCATTTATGAGTTTCACTGAGCTTGTAATACCATGTCTCTTAAATCTGAAAAGCAGTTTTCTGAAGCTTTTCATTTTTCCATTTATATTCTACTAAGGCTTATAATAAAAAACCACATTAATCACTAGAAATTACTTACCCTCAATTTATTGATCTTTAAATAATTTTTATATCTTGCTTGCTGTTATTAAGACCCACCCCATGAAAACAGTAATAAATCTGAGAAACCAATTGACCCAACTGAATGCAACCTGAAACAAAATTACAGAATTGCAGTACATAACACTTTTTAGTTGAAAGTTTTATGTATCCAGTAGACTGTTCCTTTAGTGTTCTAAAATATACTGACTACAGACTTCAATAATAAGATGATTTGGTATGTTAGTTTAATTGAGTCTGGCTGACTGTCTCTGTTACTTTAATTATTGTGCTAATTGTGACTAAAAGCCTTTTTTTAAATCTGTAATTATGTTTCTACAAGCATCCTGCTGGTTCAATCATTTTCTCTGATTTATTATTGTTTTCATGAGGTGGGTTTTATTAACAATGTCTATTAATTCAGAAAATCCAAAATAGTTTCATGGTTAATATATATGCTATGACTAATGTCTGACTTCTTTATTTTGTGTTCCTGTCTAGAAATGTTACAAAGCTGTTTCCTGAAGAGGCATTAGCTCTCTTGGAAATGTGTTCTTTTAAAATTGTGGCATATTAAATAATTAAACAATATCATAATATACCAGAAACGGTGATATCCCTCCCATCGTGATTACGGCGGTACAAGAATCACATGAGAAAAATTATCTTTTAGCTTACATTTACTGACAGTTAACGCGGTTACAGACGGAGAGGCGTATGGACAGACTTAATCCAGGTGGGAAATCTGGATCAACACAGTCAGCCATTTTCTTGTCACCACGCTGGGAGGTTTTTCTTCGAACTTTGTCGATTCCGCCTCTAAGGGTCTGGCTGTTGTCCAAGCCTTTATAATGTCTTGCTTCATTTGCTGGTCTTCTCTGTCTCCAAACAAGGGCTGAATTCCTCCTCCACAAAATACAGAAATATAGTGCTTACATGCCGATTCTCATTCTCCCAATAAGGAAAGAAGATTTGTGCTGATAGAAGACAGAAATACCCTAACTTGTGTTTAAGCTGACTATACAAGCCTCCAGTTGTCTTTGGCTATTTATTCCAATGCTTGGCTAGCAATTCTAACTGCTGAGCCCCTGTGTGCCAAATTTAACATGCACATGTGAATAAAACTCATAACAGTATTGTCCAGATATAGTGACATAAAGAGAAATGTAGTATTACAAAAGCATAGTTATTGGAAAGACATTCTGGAATGGCCTTTTGTCTAGTCCCTTCAAAAAGATGAATGGCAACTTTTTAAAACCCACTTAATCTTGCTGAACTTCAGGTTTAGGGGGTGATATGAATAAACACTTTTGGTATACTATCAACTTAGCAAAATATTTTCCAGTCCCCTCAATGTGTCCTTACAGGTTTATGTTACAAATGTTTCTGATATAGCTAATAAATTGTGCTTTTTAATAGACTTGGCTAGAATGGTGTATTTAGTTCTGAATACATATTGGGTAGTTTCTCCTTATGCTTCTGTTTATAGTACTTTTTAATAATTTTCTGTAAAATTATTTATAGACTTGATTGGCAACAACTGTTTAGCCACAGGTCATATGAACCCTACTAAAAATGACATATCTTGTTTTAATAATTGCGTTAGATGGACATTATCTATAATTGTAAATTGATACTGCGGTTTCACTATTCTGTTCTGTTTTATTTCTTCCTTATTATTGTTTGTTGTGTTCATTTTCTTTGCCATAATACTTCTGCCTGAGTGCTGACACTTTATGTCTAAAAAATATTACTATGAAATAAAAAGTGCTTTAGCTTTGCCTTACAGGTATATGTGACAAATGTTTGGACTTATTATAATTGCTTTATCCATTACGGTAGACAGAGCTTTCCTTCTTTGGTCGGCTAGCTTTCATATGTTTTTTCTTGTTCATACAATGCCTAAGGAGTATTTCATCACCAGACCCCCAACCTATCGGTATACAGTTCTGACATCCATTAATTGCATCCTGGATTATATTCAGAAGAAACTTTAAAGGAAACTGCTGAAGATCACCAAAAATGAGATATTATTAAGAGGGAACAAAAGGGAAAACAGTATATTATATTTTCCATTACACTGATATTTTAAATTTTTCTGACCATATTTTTAAAATATAAAGTAAAATACGTTGGAAATTTCAGTCAAGATCTTGATTCACTTGGAAGGTTCTTTAGAATATTTGGTGAAAACAAAAACCAATTGGTAAAATAAGCAATAATCAAAATTTAAAGAAACCCACTGTCAAAATGGCATGATATACACATTTGCATTTCTGCATTAAGTGCCAGTGGGACACCATGGAGAACTATTTCAGACAAAATGAAAAAAATGTATTGTAAAATGTGAAAATATATAAATAAAAACATAATGATGTGTGAGCATAAATAAGGAGATGTTTCATGAAATTTACATTTATGTTGCTTAATTCTTTATGTATTTAATTATTTCTTCCTTTATTAATTTCAATGACACCGTATGCATCAAGAAATATGCCTTGAAATGAAAACTGTCAGTTTTACCTGTCAAAGTCGAGAGGGTGGGCTCTACCAAATACTGTTTGTTGAATGCTGAATGATCAGATGGAATACAGTATTACAATGATCTTATACCAATCCAGACAAACCAGGCACCACCATCCTATTATTTGATTGAATTTTGTGATGCCAATGGTTAGTGCACTTGGACATCTTTCTAGTCATTACCAAAAGACTGACAGATATTATTAGTAAGTAAATGTTAACATTACAGGAGCATGCACATAAAAAGGAAAATTCTTTTATGGCTTCATCTGAATTTTCATGCCAAAAACATCACAGGACATATAATTTGTAATTACAGTTGGATACAAATCAAAACACTTGAAATATTTAGGATAGGTTTGTATATGAGTGTAAATTCTGTTAATTCTTGTTGTCGACCGATGGAATGCACAGTCCAGAAAACAAAATGTTGAGGCACCAACCACGTTTCCCCTTTTAATATATATAAGTTTTACAAAATAAACAGGCGCTTGATGGCACAACTAGATCCAAAAAAGTAAAGAGCATCAAAGCAAAACAAACTCAGTGTGGTTTATTGCTCTATGGAGTCAGCAGTTGCCTGTCTCCAGAATAAGATGCACCGTGCCTTGAGCATCTTGGTTTAATAGCAAAGGGACCCAAGTAGATATTGCTACAGCCCAGAATAAAATCGGCATCTCTTATGGGTGGGGTCATCTGTCAATCATTTCAGACTTCAACCAATCATATATTAGATATATATTCGTAAATCACTTCTTCATCCAATCACTTATTAGATTTTTCTGTTAATCACTTTTTAATTCAGCAAATAATCGTTCATTTTCATGTAATTCATTTTCTACTTCAGCCAATTGCCTTATCAGTATTTAAAAAGGAAGGCAGGAGTCAGTGAGCCATTCGGAGTACATCAGGCAAGCAAAAATAGCAATCGTTTAATAGATGGTGTGATAAATCATAAGCTACACCTGCGACAGCAGCCTACTAGTGGCAATTTTTTTACAGTATAGCACTCTGTCAAGTGGATTATTGAGATTATATTACAGTTTTACCACTGTTATTTATGGATAGGGTTTTAAAAAAATAGAATGATCACAAAAAGTTAGTATTTCAATGAACATGAATACAGATTAATGTCTGCCTAATTTATGTAAGTTCGCATAGACTTAAATGTAAACTATAGTTAATTAAGTTAGTCAAAGTAATATATATGTTTGACTGTTGTTGTTTACTCGAAATTCCAAATGAAACAGTAGTCTACATTCAACAATATTCAACGCTGAAGGTGGGTTAATAACCTATTGCATTTTAAACTTTGAATAAATTACCAAAGTAAAATCTGAAGTCTGAAAAAATGTTTTATGAAATTGTTTTATTACCTTTACTATTTATGTAATATTCCTGACATTCCATGTTCCATTGCTCAGCCTTTTGTCCTTCTTTGCTAGAGTATGTCAAATATTCCACAGGAATGCATGTCAATTCTCATTATAGCAACAGTTTTGTTGAGTACATTGACTTTTAGATCTCTATTCCAGTATTTTAGCAATATTAACATTTAACATTAGATATTTGATTCACTCAAACTTACAAACCAGGGAATGGACAAAATTAAGAAAGCTGGCAATAAAATTACGAGTTAAAGACATCCTTTGACTTCCTCCACACATTAACAATACTAAATGTAAGAAACATGGTTATCATAGACATCATCTTACTGTCACCTACAAGTCCGTTATTGACAGCAGCAGCTCTCTATTATCCAAACCAGAAGATTTTATGTGTTTTGGGGGAGTGGAGTTGTTGTTTGTTTTTATTACATTTATTTATTTTTGGGAGCATATGTTAGGGATAAAAAGTGTAATCTATCTATCTATCTATCTATCTATCTATCTATCTATCTATCTATC